>JAZHEH010002481.1:2480000-3020280 GCA_036589455.1 Ateles fusciceps | reverse complement strand
AGATGTTAATAGCATATATGACACATGTTGATATGTTAATAAGAGGGGAAACTCGGTTGGGTCTACATGGAAAATCTGCATTTTCTTCCCCAATTTCTTTGTGAATCTAAAACTAATTTAAAATAAAATTGTTATAAAAAAAATGTAATTTTAAAAAAATGTCTGCTTAATTACTTGTACCAGTAAGTAGAAATTGACACTAAACTATTCCTACATTTTAAAATAAGAGCATTCATGATCCTGCAAAGTAAATTATGCAAACTAATATATAATTTCAAGGAAATGCCTCTTTACACATTTTATGTTAAAATAACACATACATGTAAACATAATTATCATCTTTTTCTTGTGGTATGGTTCACTCTCTAGGAAAGCTGTCACCTTAGAACGAGGGAAAAAATTCACATTTTGGAGACTATTTCAATTTATGGCTGGATGTTTTCAAAAGTATTACTGTGTAAAAAAAAAAAAAAAAAAAGTTCAAATAGCAAATTGATTGTGCCTGGATAACTTATTCTAATGAATGCTTGCCTTTATTTTGTTTCCCAGCATCCCTTTTAGCTACAATAAAACAAAAGCAAATATTTGCCACTGGGACAGGAAGAATGTAAACAGAATTTGTGACCACAATCCTTCAGTGTTTCATCATGATGATTTCTAACACAGAAGAGTTTAAGGGGACAAAGTTATTCCCCCAAAGATGCTTTGCAGAAATTGATGAAACTAGAGGAACACAAGTGGCAAGACATTCAATGTGACTTTAGGTGTCACTGTGTCTTGCGGGAAAAAATAATTTACTTTTTAGAGGATCACAAAGAATTCCTGGAAGCCCAGACTCTGGAATGTTTCTAAATTTAGATGTCAATATAGCTAATAATGAATATAATGATAAAAAGAGATCTGTGCTTTATTTGTGTAATAAAATACCAAAGCAGGTATTTACTACTCCAAGGAAAAGAAGTTATGCCTGAAATACAGTTGACGATACAGGATCTAGATGTAAATTTCCTGGCCAGGCATGGTGGCTCACGCCTGTAATCCCAGCACTCTGGGAGGCCAAGGCAGGTGGATCACCTGAGGTCACGAGTTCAAGACCAGCCTGACAAACATAGAGAAACCCTGTCACTAGTAAAATTACAAAAATTAGCCAGGCGTGGTGGTGCATGCCTGTAATCGCAGCTACTCGGGAGTTTGAGGCAAGAGAATCACTTGAACTTGGGAGGCAGCGGTTGTGGTGGGTCCAGATTGCACCATTCCTCTGCCCTACTGTATATGTAAAATGCAGATTCACTAAGCCAGACTAAATTGTGTATTCAGTGGAAGACTGATCAACGATTCAAAAGAATGCAACCTTTTGTCTCTTATCTACTTCTGACCTGGAAGCATCCACACTTCCTGCTTCTAGTTGTTCCGCCTTAATGGACCAAACAACTGTACATCTTACACGTATCGATCGGTGTCTCATGTATCCCTAAAATGTAAAAAAGCTCTATCCTGATCACCTTGGCACAGGTTGTCAGGACCTCCTGAGGCTGTGTCATGGGCACCGTCATTAACTTTGGCAAAATAAGCCTTCCAAATTGACTGAGACCTGTCTCAGATATTTTGGGATCACAATCCACAATCACCATGGTGTGACAGTTGACTACAGCATTCAGTAGAGATGTACTACACAGGTTTGTAGCCTGGGAGCCACAGGCTATACCGTATAACTTACGTGTGGAGTGGGCTACACCATCTAGGTTTTATAAGGTCATTCTACGGTGTTCGCAGAAAGATGAAATCAATAAGGACAAATTTCTCGGAAAATATCCACCTCATTAGGAGATGCTTGAGTATATTTTAAATGGTTGAAGCCTAAGAGGAAAAAAAAAAAGAAACTCAACACCTGTTATGGTTTAATAACAAGGCTTAACAGAGCTAACATATTTCATCTAATCCAAGATGCCAATGATTAAAAGACATTATTTTATGCACCACCACAAATAGGTTGCCAATTACGCCACTTTCTGAATAACAATAAAAATATGAACTTAGTTCTATTAATGCCAGGAAAGTAAAATGAAAGTGAATTATGGTTTTGACATGTTAAAGCAAAAAACGAGGAGGCCGTTAGCCTGAGGTCTTCCCTAAGCAAATGGAGACCGAACTTGGAGGTATTTAGACTTAAAAAAATTAACAAACCAACCACAGTCAATGACAAAATGCCCAGCCGCCAGTTGGCTGTTCGACCAGGGACACTGAGGGAACCATCCCCACGAACGGCGGTCGCCCAGCCGGAGCCAATGAGAACCTACTTAGCTGCCACCACTAAGCGCTCCAAGCCCCAAGCCCTGTTTTCCATTCTGGTGCTTCAGGGGTGATTCATGGACCATTCCTTTCCTCAAACAAACTGTTTCAATTTATTTTGCTTAAAATTCTTCTAACCTCTAAACCCTAACCCCTGACCTATAACCCCTAACTCTAACCCTCACCCTCACCCTGACGCTAACCAGGGTTAGTTTCCGTGTTTGCGCTGACACTTCAGTGCCGATTATTAACGCTGTGTATTGGCAAGGCCGGAGCTGGCGCAGATTTCACAGTAACATCTCGGTACTGAGGCCCTGCATGAGCGTTCCGTGAGTGCTGTGGGTGTCGCCACATTTCGGATGTCGCATCTCCCTCAGGAACGCTCTATTTGTGTCCTGAGGCTGCGGTGTGGCCCTCATACTGCAGCCCCCCGGCCTTGGCTGGGAAGAACCTGGGTGCGCAGAATTCAGAGGGGCGTTGGTGTCCGGTTTTCCACACCGAGACCTTCTTACTAGTCTCTGACCCTCAGCAGCCAGGGCTGCAAACAGGAGAGATTTACTCACCGTGGACGCGGTGTCCCCAAGGTCTGTGCTAAGAACACGGCTCTGCCTTTGCAGTGCCCTCGGGTCTGTGCTGAGAAGAACACAGCTCCGCCCTCGCGATGCCCCCGCCACCCTGCCCGGGGGTCTCTGCTGAGGAGGATGCAGGTTCACCCTTGCAGCGGCCCCCAGGTCTGTACTGAGGAGAACGCAACTCTGCAAACCGCCGTGACGCGAAGCATGCCAGCGCTGTGACGTGAGGCACGCCGGGGCTGTGACGGGAGGAAGGCCAGGGCTGTGACGCCAAGCATGCCGGCGCTGTGACGGGAGGCACGCCGGCGCTGTGACGGGAGGCACGCCGGCGCACTTAGCCGCAGGCACGCCAACGCTGTGACGCCACGCACGCCGGCGCTGTGACGGAAGGCACGCAGGTGCTCTGACAACGCACGCCGGAGCTCTGACGGGAGGCACGCCGGCGCTGTGACGCCACGCACGCCGGCGCTGTGACGGAAGGCACGCAGGTGCTCTGACCGCGCACGGGGGCGCTGTGACGCCACGCACGCCAGCGCTGTGACGGACGGCGAGCTTGGGCGCCCCCTGCTGGCTGCCAGGCACGGCAGGTATTCTCTTGCTTGCGGTGCTGTGCCCGCGCCCCCTGCTGGCGGCTAGGGCCATTGCAGGGCCCTCTTACAGTATGGTGAGCGGCATCCCCTGCTGGCTTCCGGGGCACTGCAGGGCCCTGTTGCTCAGTGTAGTGGCAGCACGGTCCCTGCTGGCAACCAGTGCAGTGCAGGGTCCTCCTGCTCACGGTGTGGTGCCCATGCTGCCGGGCCTTCTTGCTCACGGTGTAATGGCAGCACACCCCCTGCTGGCCGCTGGGGGAAATGCAAAGGCTCTCTTGCTCACAGTGTTGTGGCAGCATGCCCCCTGCCGGCTGCTGGGGGCACTGCAGGGCCCTGTTGCTCACGGTGTGATGGCTGGCGCCCCCTTCTGGCCTCCTTGCACCACCTAAAGTCTGAATGCCAGTTATTCAGCATCCACAGTTGTGGAAATTTAAACTGAAATGAAGCTATTATTGGAGAGCGCTGATGTCCCAGTTCTCGTCTAACTTGGAAGAAAGGTTTTCGCCAAGAGGCAGTACAAAGATGGCAGATAACTTCATTGAAAATAAATACAGTTTAAAGAGCTTATTGTAGAAAAAATAGGTAGGCCCCAAGGGAGGAGCAGGCTGATAGTGCAAAAACAGCCCAAGGGTCCTGTGCAGGGAATTTTAATTTGGACTTCTTCACATTCCTGCCTCTGTTTCAAGTCTCCGCCTGTTTTGTCTGATAGATTTTCTCAACAAAGTAAAAAATGAGGGTACAAATAATATATTTAAACAATGTTGCAAGTTTTAATATACCTACTTTTCAGTTTTCAATAATGTTTTGCCTACTTTAAGAAAAGTAAGAAAAATGACTAATTAAAACATGAATAAAAGTGTTTACAGGGGGTGCACGTGTTTTCTTCAGCCTCAGGCTTGGGGTGACTTGAAAGACACCCGCCCATCCCCAGCTTTCATCCCAGATGTCCTGATGGCGGCTCTAAGCATGTCTCTTTTCTCTGTATAGATACCTTGCCCCAGAAACAAACCCAAGTCTTACTATATGTTACAGCACGCTGTGATGATGGGCAGCCAAAGCCTCAAGCAAGGGTTGCCTTTGTAAACAACACTTGTAGAATATGACACGTGAAAGTCAAGCCCATGGTGGAGTTCTTTTCTAGCACATGGGGGAGCAGGCAGGAAGCTTTTGCCTCCCCTTCCTCACCTGGCCTGCAGCCACATCTCCCCAGGTCAGTCTTGAGGAGAACAAAATGCTGGTCTTCACTATGGACATGCTACCAGGTGCTCCAAAGTCATGGCCTCTCCTCGGGTGGGTCTTCAGAAGAAAGCTCTGGTTCTAATCCTAACCCTAACCCTTTCCCTAGACTTTGACCCTGACCCTAAACCCTAATCCCTTCCTTGGTCCCTCATTCTGACCCTTACTTTGACCCCGACTTTGATCTTGACCCTGACCACGACCCCACCTCTAACCATATTTCCAGCCCTGACTCTGACCCAGACCCTAATCCCAACCCTAACCCTATTGTTATCTTTATGATCTATCTCTAATCTTACCATCTAGCACTAAATAGCTGTACCCAAAAGCACTTTTGAATTACATGACTTCTTTTCCTTGAATTTTCTAAGGACATCCTAAAGGAGATGTCATTATGCATTTTGCAGTCCTTCTGAGTGCTATGGCTTCAGATAAGAAGATCTAATACTTTGCAAGACATGAAAAGTTCAGAGGGTAATAGTACTGGGTTGTTAGGGACACATGCTGGCATTCACAATGGTCATTGGTGCTGTTCTCCAAATAGTTTCAGTTCATTTTTTATGAATGCACTCTGACTCCTCCAGCCCACCTAATTAAATTTTTGCATGGCCACGTGACTTTTTTTTTTTGACCAGTGGAGGTGAGAAAAAATAATGTGACTTTTTCAGGAGAAATCTCCAGGAAACAGAGTTCTATTGAGCATGCTTTTGCTCTTTTCTATAGCAATGGGGATCTTATTGATGGTACCTCCCTCAGCCTGGATTCCTGTGTTAGGATGATATAGCACAGACCTACCTCTCACCTGACTCATGATGAGATGTAAATAAATGAGGAAGAAGATTTTTGAGCCACTGAAATTTGGAGGTTGTCTGTCACAATCGTTTAACATAGCCCCCAATGACTGATGCAGGGCTGAAGAATGAGTCAGAACTGGATCTGGACAAGACATGTGAGGAGCACTCCAGGCTGAGTAAAATTCAAGTCTTGTCTCAAAGATAACAGTGAGCATGACATGTTATTGGCGTGGGTGTGGGATAAATAAGGTATATCAGGTGAGAATAATGAGAAACTCAGCTTCAAAAGACAGTGCTAATTTGGACTGTGGAGAGATTCAAATGCCCTGCTTAGCATTTGAGAATGTAATCATTGAACAAACTAACTAAGAACCCTAAATGAAGGCTTGGGATAAATATTTGGGGGTGTCCAATATCCCAGGTTTTCATCCTAGAATGGGCAGAGTCCTTGACCCCATTCTAGGGAGACTTCCAAAAGAAAAAAGACTTGCAATTCTCCAACAACCCACATGGAGAGACTTTCCTGCACTTCTGACCTGTGGCTAACACTCCTCACCTTTCATTCTGTCCTCGGTGTTTTGGAGAAACACCTTTAACTCTCTATGACCTACAGGTTATTAAGTGGCCCTTATAATTCCCTCCAGAAGTGGAAAAGACTAATAATGATGGTGTCTGAGCTCACAGCAGCAAGCAGGCATTTGTGCTCAGCAGCCACGTGGCTCATCGGCTAGGAGCTTACTACACACGACGTTCTACAGCATTGCTTAACACAAGGGGAGACTCTCCTGACTCAGAGGGTTTAATTACTCACCTTCTTCCTTTTCTGCCCTCTTGGGCTCCTGAAATTCAAAGAACCCTGGGGTGATAAAATAAGTCAAAGGGTTGCCAACAATATCACAGCAAAATAATGATTCCTAAAAAATCCCTGGCCTAAGATGACAGCCTTGACTGGGTAAGTTTGAATGTGCTGATAGTGGACATGGGAGACTGAAGGTGGTTAAAACGTTCATATTAAAGAACTCCCACCCAGATTGCAAGAAAAGAGAGAGGAATGGAGATGGCAGCACGAGTCCCTACAATAAAAGCAGATGTGTTGAGATCAGTTATATTTATTCTGACAAAAATTAGAGACAGAAACCAAAGTTTAGCCTGAGGCTACAATTAATTGTGCAATAAGCCAGAGGCACAGGTGGCATAGACAGATTTAAACATTTCTCTCTTATATTAATACAAATACTAAAATTACAAATAAATTGATTCCAAATAAAACAAATATCTAAAAATTTAATGAATAAACCCTGGGGTCTACAGTAGTATTTAAAGAAGATCTCACAAACAGGTTTGGTTTTTGAAGGTTAGAACTGATGGTCTAAAGAATTCATTTTGTTCTAGAGAGAGAAAGAGAGGAATTTCTTGGGTTCCTTCAGGAATGCGTCTGACTTTGCTTCATCTTTGTATGTTTGAACTATGCATATGGCAGAAGAAAACATGAAGATTTAACAGATTTAAGATGTGAAAAGTCACTGGGTTCTCTAAGAAGCCTGGGATTCTTCTGCTGGAAAAATAAGTTTATTGAGAAGAAATGAGTTGGAGGAGGTTGTTATTGAAGTGAAGCAGAATTGATTTTACTAATCTGCTTATTACCCACTTTGTAGTGTGGAAACAAATTATTCATGCACAAGGTCCTCTTACTGTTCCTGGAATGCAGTGGAAAGAGAACAGATTAGCTTTTCTCCCCCCTCAGAATACAACCACTAGAGACAGCCTACCTCAGATGAGATATATTGCCTAGTTATTTTCAAAAGACAGTGAAAAATGATGGATATAAATGTTTGCTACAAAATAAATGCATACTAGAAAAAGAAGCATCTGGGTCACAGATATATTAGAGCCAAATGTGTTCCCCTGTCACTGAGAAGAAAACAAAAATATCCAATAAAATCATTCACAGTGTGGGAGAGGGGAAGTTGAAGAATGGAAAGGCCAGGTGTAAAAGGACTTCAGAATTTCAGTCCATAAGGAAGTGGCTTTGTGCATATCTGCTGCTGTGTGCAAGGTGAAGGCTGGGGCAAGAACACGGGCAGTGACAAGGGCTCCTTTGTCCCCTCTCACCTCTCTAGATACCAAGTTTCAGACAGGTTGCATTTCAATTCAAAGGTTGAGATATATATATACATGTATATATAAATATGTGTGTGTGCATATATATATTTTTTTAAAGAACACTTGCTGTGTTTGAAGTGACAAAGGCTACTGTGACAAAAAAGCAGGGAAAGGGATTTTTTTAAAGCAAATAACATCAACAACACACACACACACACACACACACACACACACACACACACACACACAAAAGAGAGGAAGAAGTCGAAACACCCTGGGCTGTGACTACTTCCAGGGAAAGGGCTACCAGAGGCAGTTGGAAATTCTATTTGCTTTGCAACTGTGGGTTTCCAGCCTGCTTCCTTTCTAAAGTATATTACTTTGTTTTTGGTTCATAGAGTTATCCCTTTCTGTTTTCTGGAACGGCTATGTATTTTCTTTATCTGTCATCTCTCCATTTACCTGCTTATCATCTATCTATTTACTATCTTTTCTACCTTAGGTCAAGCAGAATAGAATTCCAGTGTATGTTCAGTCTACCATTTAAAACAAGAGCTCTTGTAGGCATTCTCCATCACATCACAAACCTTAGCTTTCTAAAACAGGATGTGGCAAACTACCATGCATGGGCCATGTCTGAGGCAGTCTGCTTTTGTAAGCAAAGTTGTACTGGGACACTGCCACATGCACGCGCTATGTAACAACTCTGGCTGCTTTCATGGTACAATGGAAGAGCTGAGTATTTGAGAGAGAGACCATATGGCTTGGAAAACTTAAAATATTTAACATTTAGCCCTTTGCAGAAAATATTTGCTGACTCTTGTTTTAAATGATCTTTGTTTAGAATGCTACCTATTGCCCTCTGGATAGAATCACAACTCTTTACCACAATAGACATAGCTTTAGCCCTGCTTCTATATCCAGCCTCATCTATTTCCTCCTTACACTATTTATCAAAATATTACTTTGGAGAATACTGGTTCACATAGTTCATTTTCAAGTTTTCTTAAACCTTCTGGCCATGCCGATGGACTGTCAGCTTCCCAGATGTGCGAAAATCTCTCTTCCCTTCCCAACATTCTCATGCTCTCCCTCTGCCTCTTGAGAACTCTGTCCCATCTCATGACAAATCCCTTCTTCACTCTTCATGATGCAACTCCTTTGCTCCTTCCTTAAGAACATCTATCTGGCTCTATTTTGGGTGACATGCTCCTTCTGCCTCTCCCAGAGCCATCCTGTGTCTGTCAGCTACCGCATTTCTTTGCATCTCTGTTTTATGTATCACCACATCTGCAGAAGCTTGCATGAGTCATTGCATGCAGGTGCGGCTGCACATGACAACTTCAGATTCCACCAGCATTGCCCCCACTAACCACGAGGCTTAGACATTTGTCCAGTATGCTCGGGGTTGTGGGGGTGGTATCAGTAACCAGCTGGTGAGCATCCTCTCTTACATCAGACACCAAGTCTGTAGATCTATGCCATTCATAAGTATTTGGAGTTTAAAATTAGCATAAAGATTTTCCATAAAATAAGAACAAATGGCTTGAGTAGGCTTTTGGAATATATTATGTTTCCGCTGGTTTATGTCTGTGTTCAGTTTTCGGACATGAATCTAAACACGAGCCTGCTCTTAGTGGCTGTGCGACCCTGGGGAAGTCGCTCAATCTCCCTCAGCTAAATTTTGTTGTGTGAGTACTGAGAAGAGAGTTGTGATTTGTATTTAGTGAATAATAACAAACAAAAGGCATTTGGCTTTCTGGAACCTGGTATGTAGTAGATCCTCATGAAATACTAGTTCTGTTGATAAAACTAGAATGAAAGGAGCTTTCAAAGTCAATAACAACCTCATGCACTGAGGGACCTAGATGAGAAGCTGCCGCAGCCTGAGCTCCTGGAGGCCCGTTTTGTCCGTGATTTAGCAGGAAGGCACTACCTTTCCATGAGGAGACACTGCCCACAGAAACCAAGGCCATTCTTTGAAGACAAACGTTTTAATAGCCTTTACATTATGGAATATTATCATATAATTGATTATTATTAATAATGTAAAATTATTAGCATTATGATGTCATGGCTTCTGTACAGACCTTTACACCTGGATGTTCTGAAGTTGGTGGTCTGCGAGTGGCATCGAGTGGTGACTGACACACTCTGATCTGGGGCAGAACAACACATGCCCCGCAGTTTGCTGAATGTAAGTGCATTGCCACCTTTTTTCAAGTGTGTGTTTTCCTATCTTCTAGACTTTTGCCCACTTAAGCAATGGTTTGGATGTAAACAGAATTGCAGTATTTATCAAAATATTACTTTGGAGAATACTGGTTCACATAGTTCATTTTCAAGTTTTCTTAAACTACCAGGTCCACAGCTAATGCCAGTGGCTCCAAAGATGAGAAGGTAAAAAGGCCTTTCTTTTACCTTCTCAGAAAAACAAAAATAACAACCACATTTTAAACTTTACTGTCTCATGCTATTCACTGGAAAATTAAAGGTGAACACACTTGCCTTCCAGCCCAATCACAGCTAATAAATAACCAAGATCTCCTGCAGGTGTCTTTGCCTTGGATTTGTGAGCCTGGAATTGCTGGCTGGCACTGGGCAGCAGGCAGAAGAGCTGGTCCCATGTCTCTGTGCTTTCCCCATGCTGTGGGGGAACACAGACACATTGAAAAACCTGGGTCCTGGCCTGGCACTGGCTGAGAAGCTATTTAATGTCAGGCTCATAGCAGACTTCTGAGTTGAAAAGAGAGTATGGGTCATCCAGCCCCACTTACTCCTTTTACAAAGAATGAAAATGGGGCTTTATGCCAGACATGAGAGTACACATTACAAGGCTGTGCACGCTCACCACACTTGTATCCACTCAGCACACACTTACTGACTGCCGAGTGTCTCCAGCATGAGAGGTGCTCTAGTTCCCGGGGTCCCACCCTCCACAGAGGACAGCAGCACCTCGAGGGACAGAGGTGCAAAGAGCAATGTGGGGGCCCTTCCACTGGAGAGGTGTCTAGGGAGGGTCCTTAGAGGAAGTGACACCTGAGATCTTCTCTGAAGAGTAAAGCTGAATTACTTGAAGCTTAAGGCGAAGGGGTGTCCAGGGAAGTGGAGCTTGTGAGCCAAAAGCCTGAGCATAATGACTTGTCCAGAGAAGTGTAACAAGTTTCATGTTGTTTTTATGAAAAATTTAAACAGGAGTCACCAAAGGAAAGAGCAGGATCCTGGAGCCAGGGCCTTGGATTTCACCCATGGATGATGGGAATGTTCACTGGGAATTTTGCGGGCAAAACGTGAAAGTGTTTCCTCTTAGCTTCAATTCTCTCTGTTTGTCTCTTTCTGTCCCTCTCCCCTCCCTTATCTTTAATTTTTGTATTATCATAAGAAAACACAGATGTCTCAGATGTGGGGATTAGCAGACTGCCTCTATCTGGATGACTTCAGGGGCCTCCATGAGCTTATTTACAATAATTCACGAATCTTGCAAAAATAAAAATAAAAAAAGTTATGGCAGCAGGGGTTAGAAAAATCTCCTAGTATTTCTTCTGATACTTTGAATTTATGATTTATATGTTTAATCTTCATCTTCTGAAAAGTCACCAGTTGCACACTCAGGACCATAAAGAGCTTCTGTTTCTGTGGTTTGTGGCTTCGAGTGTCAGTGGTTTTGCAGCAACAGCATGTGGGTCTTAGGCTGATGATGCTGAACAGTGGACAATTCCCTTCACCTGCCTGGGCCCCACTGCCCGCCCTTCCATACAGTGTGGGGTCGTAGC
This sequence comes from Ateles fusciceps, assembly GCA_036589455.1. NCBI lineage: Eukaryota > Metazoa > Chordata > Mammalia > Primates > Atelidae > Ateles > Ateles fusciceps. The sequence continues at coordinate 3,008,923 of JAZHEH010002481.1, read as the reverse complement.
TGAGCTCTCCAGACACCTACAGGATCTCAGCTTCTGGACTGTCAGGTGTCATCTAGGTGAAGGCTTGGTCTCATAGCCTTTGTGGCTTTCTTCAGGAAGGTTGGTGTTTTGACCTAACCCCGGTATTTGTGTGACACGCATGTGAATGTGCTCCCTGTGGCAGCGCTGAGAAGGACTCGGTCATCACAGATGCCGAAAGGCAAATGCAGTGTGCGTTTTTCCAACATCTCCTGTCTTGCATTATTCTTACCCATCAGCCCATTTGAAAAAGAAAAAAAAAGCCTCCCGTTAGAATTAAACCCCCTCTGGAGATAATGAGTACTTTTTAGATCTTTCATTTTTTTATACTCACATTTGCTCCCAGTGCCTGCCAGGATCCACTAGGGGGCAGAGACGCCCCGTGTGTCTTTGTGTGGCGCTTGCTGAGCGGGACTGAAAACAGGCAGCCCGCCCTCCCGAGCCACCTCCCGCGCCCGGCCAGCGGCAGCGAGTAAGGAAACCTCGGTTTCTGTGTCTGCGCCATGTACTCGGTGCTCGCACACAGGAGGCATCCGCCAGTTTTCTCAGTTAAAGAGACAGAAACAAAACGTGCCTTCACTACTTTTTGAATTTACCATGTTATCTAATTTTTTAACTTAATTGAATGAACAACCTCCCTATGTATCTTGACACATGCGTGGAAAATTCACAAATATTTCAAACCAAAATACAGCATTTCGCCAAAAGATAATTTTTTTGATATGTGAATTTCACTTTTTTTCCTTTTAGTGATTTTAATGTAATGAAATTGACTTTTCATGCCTCTAAAAGACTTTTTTAAAAGCATGGTATTTCTCCATTTTGAAAAAAGTGGCAAAATATCTTCTACTGTAGATAGAAGTTAATTGGCTGAGGGTAATAAACAGAAGATTTAAAAATGACCTTTATCCCATGATATTCTGTCACAGGCTGCGGTGAATTACACGCCCTGTCATGGGTTCGCACCCCACGTGCTGGAGGCCAGCAGTCATGCAGGCCATGCGCTCCCACTCTTTAGAAAAAAAGCCCATGAGAATGGGCTCCATCAGGTTCACACAGAACGATCTCCAGCAAGACCTGGAAAATGCTCATTCCACGAAATACCGGCGTCCAAATTCTTTCAGCGCGCAGCTCTGGCATCAGGTTCCTGTGAGGACAGACTCTGAAACGGATTTCTGGATGGAGGCCGCTGCCGGAGCAGACATGTGACTGCAGACGGCTCACGCTGCTCCCCACGCGGCAGGGGCCAGTGACTTGGGCTCCCACCCGCCGTCCCGTTGGGGAGCTGCGGACATTCACCCCAGCTGGGTGGACTCTGCTGTGTCCCCTGTCAAGAGGCTCCTCAGCTTACCTTGGTTTTTCCTTTTTTAACACTCTCTGGTGTTTTCCTCTCCAGTGGGGGCTGCATCTCACCTTAGAAGAAAACATTTTCCAACTAGGGGCTGTCTCGGTAGCTGCTCCAGAGGAAAATCTCCTCTCTCTGGAGTGAGGTCCAGCCAAGTAACTCCAGCCAGAACTTTCTCTGAGTGGGGCTGAATATGCCCTGTTCTCCTCCCATCCTCGCACTGACTGTGGAAATCCATCCATGCCCTATGCAAAGTACTGCATCTCAGACTGTGAAATGGCAAAAGCGAATTTAAAATAGATGATTACATTGACTCTATGAGGCAAAGAAAATTCTGAGGTAGACACTTGGTAAGCAAGCAATTATGTGTAACTTGTTAAAACACTAGGGTGTTTTTTAATTGTCTCACTGATTATTTTCTGTTTAACAGGCTGGCTAAGAGCCAGAGAGAAAGCTGGCTGGGAATTGAGAGGCATCAAGGCGACCTCAGTTCCAACATTTCCGTGTAAACGATGACACACGATGAGCCAGTGGCCCGAGTCCCTGGAAATTCTCACAATCTCAGCTTCTAACTTCTATAAAGTATTATGTCATTTACGATCTCTTTAACAAATCATTTTTTTTCTAATTATAAAAGTATATATTCTCCTTGGAGGATCTTTGGTAAATATAAAGTGAGTTATAAAAGAAAAAAATTATTCATAGTTTCATCACTCAAATTTTAATAATTATATTCCTGCACTTTTAACTAAACATGGAAATTTTAGATTATACTGTACATAAAATGTAGTATATATGTTTTCATCCAGTACTAGATTATAAACGTTTTACATGGAATAAACTATATGTATAAATCAGCTATTTCCACACCTGGACGCTTGATTTACCCCCTCCTTATACTGTTAGCCATTTAACTGATTTCTGCTTTATCCTATGAATAACACTTCAACCAGTTATTATTCTTACATATAGCTCATTCAATCACTCATAATCTTGTTGAGCATTTATTTATAATTTAATTGCATATTACCTGAGTGGTTTGTGGTTATATGTTTATCTGCTTATTCCAAATATAGTGCTAAGATTAGCGTTAGAGATGGGAAAATATTCACAGGTTTTGAAACTAGAAGGAGCCAAACCCAAGTCTGCCATCCAGCTCTGCACGCGCCCACCCAGCCTTAGTTTTCTACACAGAAAGTGAAGACAATGCTGTGTGCCTTGCGGCATCGCTGTGAAGTTAAAGGAGACACCGATTGTACACACAGAGGTGCACAGACAGCGGGAGGCTGGGCCCTACCAGCTGTAAGGACAATCACCATCAGATGCCCCACAATCCTACTCTTGGGATGCTTGTGTGCCATGTCATGTGAGTGTCACTTACTCAGTGAACACATATGTGTTGATTATAAATTACTCCCATACTGTTTTCTTTGTTTTTACATGTTCAGAAATCTGTTAAAAAAAAAAAAGAAGAAGAAGAGGTATAATTATGAAATTTAAAGTTAATTAAAGGGGGGATGTTTTCATTATCTCTGAAATTTAACTCCCCAAATCCAGATTATAAAGCGAGGAAATGTCTTACGGCCCAACACTTGCCATCAGTACTTCTTCAGTGTTAGCGGGCAGGGGAGGGTAGTGAAAGTGACGGAATCAGAGCTCTGATAGGTGCACTGTCACCCTGGGCAGGGGAGGGTAGTGAAAGGGACGGAATCAGAGCTCTGATGGGTGCGCAGTCACCCTGGGCAGGGGAGGGTAGTTAAAGTGACGGAATCAGAGCTCTGATCGGTGCGCGCTATCACCCTGGGCAGGGGAGGGTAGTGAAAGGGACGGAATCAGAGTTCTGATGGGTGCGCAGTCACCCTGGGCAGGGGAGGGTAGTGAAAGGGACGGAATCAGAGCTCTGATGGGTGCGCACTGTCATCCTGCAAATCCATTTCTTGTCCAGCCTTCCTTTCTCACTGGGGCTGCTCTATCCTTTTTGGCACATTTGAACTGCTCCCCTGTGGGCCATTCCCATTGGCTTTACTTCCTAGTGTGAATACCATGGGACCTGCAGTTAAGAGGACAGGGCGGCCACTTTGGGACTGGAGAAGTTCACCTCGTGGATATGCCTGCCTCCTTCCTCTGCAGTGAGTGGTCTCTGGGGTCCCTGGGTGTTCAGTTTCTTTCCACCCATGTGTTACTGACTGTTCAGGTGGAAAATGGTCCATGGCCTTTATGGTATTTACGGCAAAAAAATAAAAAGCTGTGTTTTTTTAAACTTTTATTTTAGGTTTGGGGGGTACATGGGAGGGTTTGCTATACAGGTAAACACGTGTCACAGGGTTTGTTGTACATGTTATTTCATCATCCAGGTATTAAACCCAGTACCCAATAGTTCTCTTTTCTGCTCCTCTCCCCTCCTCCCACCCTCCCGCCTCAAGTAGCCCCCAGTGTCTGTTGTTTCCTTCTTTGTGTTCACAGGTTCTTATCATTTAGCTCCCACTTGTAAGTGAGAACATGTGGTATTTGGTTTTCTGTTCCTGCACTAGTTTGCTAAATATAATACCCTTCAGCTTCATCCATATTAACGCAAAAGACATAATCTCGTTCTTTTTTATGGATGCATAGTATTCTATGGTATGTATATACCACATTTTCATTGTGATTAATGGGTGTTTGGGTTGCTTCTATGTCTTTGCTATTGTGAATAGTGCTGCAATAAACATTTGCATGCATGTATCTTCATGGTAGAATGATTTACATTCATCTGGGTATACACCCAGTAATGAGATTGCTAGGTCAAATAGTAGTTCTGCTTTTAGGTCTTTGAGGAATCACCATACTGCTTTCCACCACAGTTAAACTAACTTACACTCCCACCAACAGTGTATAATTGTTCACTCTTCTCTGTAACCTTGCCAGCATCTGGTGTTTTGGTTTTTTTGTTTTTTTGTTTTTTTTTTTTACTTTTTAATAATAGCCATTCTGATTGGTGTGAGATGGTGTCTCACTGTGGTTTTGATCAGCATTTCTCTAGTGATCAGTGATACAGAGCTTTTTTCATATGCTAGTTTGCGACATGTTTGTCTTCTTTTGAGAAGTGTCTCTTCATGACCTGGAGCCATTTTTTAATGGGGTTATTTTTCTCTTGTGAATTTAAGTTCCTTATAGATGCTGGATATTAGACTTTGTTAGATGCATAGTTTGTAAATATTTTCTCCCATTCTGTAAGTTTCCTGTTTACTTTGTTGATAGTTTCTTTTGCTGTGCAGAAGCTCGTTGGTTTAATTAGATACCACTTGTCAATTTTTGATTTTGTTATGATTGCTTTTGCTGCCTTTGTCACAAAATCTTTGCCTGCTCATAGCCAGGATAGTATTGCCTAGGCTGTCTTCCAGGGTTATTATATTTTGGGATTTTACACTTAAGTCTTTAATCCATGCTGAGTTGATTTTTGTGTATGGTGTAAGAAAGGGGTCCAGCCTCAATCTTCAGCACATGGCTAGCCAGTTATCTCAGCACCATTTATTCCATAGGGAGTCTTTTCCCCATTGCTTGTTTTTGTCAGAAGGGCTGTGTTTCTAAGTCTTTGCCCAACATGCCTTTAACTTTTGACCACATCTCTCCCCCAGTCAACAGGCTCCAGGAAATGGGAAAGGATTCTGGGAAATAAAGAGGTGACCCTGAGACAACACAGGTGAACACAGGCAAGCTGCTGCATAAGTAAAGAAAATGTGTGTCTTTCATTAAATATTAAACAGTGACAGACTGAGGATGTGAGCATGTTACCATCACAGGTTGGAGGTGCCTAACTATGGCTTAAATAGCAGAGCCTCAGTCATTAGATCTGGAAAAGCCATGGGTTTTAATCCATGCTGGGAGAAGCTCAAGGTTACTCTGGAGAAACATGTAGTTTGGGGGAGGCTGGACACTGAGGGGTGGGCTCTCATTCCCCAGCTCCTTCAATTAGTCTGATCTATTTATAAATCAGTTACTGGAAAATGATTCAAACAACTCAGCCCAATTCCCTGTTATTTGGTCAAAGCCATCCGCCCTCAGGCTTCTTGCCGCTGCCACTGTGGGCTCCCACTCTCCACCTGCTCTCCTGCTCAGGTTGGGCGGCCAAAGTCCTTCTCTGCTGGAGAGAGAGGTTAGGGAGGGACAGTTTTTTGGGTTTTTCAGGGTGTGGTTCTGTTGTAAACAACGTAAGTTTTGGAATTTGTGTTATTGTGATGGTGATGACCAACTGCAAAATGTTGCCCATTTGCTCAGCCCTGGCCCTGCATCCCACTTTCAAATGTAGTGGCTCCCTCACCTGGGAAAGGCCTCCCCATGCTGGCTCCCTCTGCTCACCCGACTGTACTTGCTTCTCTTAATCCCCTGTGAACACCGTTTTCTAGGTTGGGTGTGTTTTCTGTAATAAAAGGTATTGTTGCACACTTATTGAGGACTTTTTGGATGCCATGCTAAGCATTTCATAGTCATGAACTCATTGTACAAACTACCCTTCATAACACTCCTACGAGTTTATATTCCCATACGAATTGGCCTGAGGAAGTGGGGTGCTGGAGAGATTAAGTAATTAAATGACAGCATAGTTAATTACTGAGGGGGATTTCGGTTTGGACCTGGATCTGTGATTCACACACTTAAGTCTATGACCACAAGTGCTGCCATGTCATTTGCATCAGGATTTAGAATCCCTGCTGGCAGGCCTGGGAAGACGCATTGTGACCAGATGAGAGGTAATTACCACATTTACCGAGTTGTGAGAACCACTGTACTGCCTCTCACAGAATGCCAGGCCCTCCTGTGTTTGCCTCAGTGTCTCCTGCTTGAATTGCCTCACCCCTGGCTCTCAGCAGTGCTGCACCTCTGTCCTGCATGGAACACCTGTTCCTGGAGTTCATTTCTCCCGTTCCTCAGGTTGCCACTTCACTGTAGCTTCCTGAGAAAAGGTAAAGCTTTGATGCTGTGCATGTCCTAAAATGCCTGTGCTCTGTTCTCACACTGGGTTGATGGCTTAGTTGGGTTTAATTCTCTCAGAATGTGAAGGCCAAATTTCATTTTCTTATTATATCTAGAATTTCAGTGAAAAACTTCAGTACCATTTTGGTTCTTGACTCTTTGTAGGTGATTTTTTTAATTATTATTATTATAAGTTCGGGGGTACAAGTGCAGAACGTGCAGGTTTGTTACACAGGTATACCCGTGCCATGGTGGTTTGCTGCACCCATCAACCTGTGATCTACATTAGGTATTTCTCCTAATGCTATCCCTCCCCTATCCCCCCGCCACCAAAAGGCCCTGGTGTGTGATGTTCCCCTCCTTGTGTCCATGTGTTCTCATTGTTCAACTCCCCACTAATGAGTGAGAACATGCGGTGTTTGGTTTTCTGTTCTTGTGTCAGTTTGCTGAGAATGATGGTTTCCAGCTTCATCCCTGTCCCCTGCAAAGGACATGAACTCATCCTTTTTTATGGCTGCATACTATTCCATGGTGTATATGTGCTACATTTTCTTTATCCAGTCTATCATTGATGGGCATTTGGGTTGGTTCCAAGTCTTTGTTATTGTGAACAATGCTGCAATATACATACATGTGCATGTGTCTTTACAGTAGAATGATTTATAATCCTTTGGGTATATACCCAGTAATGAGATTGGTGGGTCAAATGGTATTTCTATTTCTAGATCCTTGAGGAATCATCATAGTGTCTTCCACATGGTTGGACTAATTCACTCTATTTTGTGTCCTGAGCCTTTGCTAAAGTTGTTTATCAGCTTAAGGAGATTTTGGGCTGAACAACGAAGTTTTCTAAATATACAGTCATGAAATCAGCAAACAGAAACAATTTGACCTCTTCCTTTCCTAATTGAATACGCTTTCTTTCTCTTTGCCTGACTGCCCTGGCTAGAACTTCCAATACTATGTTGAATAGGAGTGGGGAGAGAGGGGCATCCTTGTCTTGTGCCAGTTTTCAAAGGGAATGCTTCCAGCTTTTGCCCATTCAGTATGATATTGGCTGTGGGTTTGTCATAAATAGCTCTTATTATGTTAAGATACGTTCCATCAATACCTAGTTTATTGAGAGTTTTTAGCATGAAGGTCTGTTGAATTTTGTCAAAGGCCTTTTTTCTGCATCTATTGAGATAATCATGTGACTTTTGTCATTGGTTCTGTTTATGTGATGGATTACATTTATTGATGTTGAACCAGCCTTGCATCCTGGGGATGAAGCAGACTTGATCGTGGTGGATAAGCTTTTTGATGTGCTGCTGGATTCGGTTTGTCAGTATTTTATTGATGATTTTTGCATTGATGTTTATCAGGGATACTGGCCTGAAATTTTCTTTTTTTATTGTGTCTCTGTCAGGTTTTGGTATCAGGATGATGCTGGCCTCATAAAATGAGTTAGGAAAGATTCTCTCTTTCTATTGTTTGGAATAGTTTCAGGAGAAATGGTAACATCTCCTCTTTGTACCTCTGGTAGAATTCGGTTGTGAATCCATCTGGTCCTGGACTTTTTGTTGTTGTTGTTTGCAGGCTACTAATTGCTGTCTCAACTTCGGAACTTGTTATTGGTCTATTCAGGGATTTGACTTCTTCCTGGTTCAGTCTTGGGAGGGTGTATGCGTCCAGGAATTTGTCCATTTCTTCTAGATTTTCTAGTTTATTTGCATAGAGGTGTTTATAGTATTCTCTGATGGTAGTTTGTATTTCTGTGGGATTGGTGTTGATATCCCCTTACCATTTTTTATTGTGTCTATTTGATTCTTCTCTCCTTCTCTTCTTTATTAGGCTGGCTAGTGGTCTATTTATTTTGTTGATCTTTTCAAAAAACCAGCTCCTGGACTCATTAACTTTTTTGAAGGGTTTTTCATGTCTCTGCCTCCTTCACTTCTCTCTGATCTTCGTTATTTCTTGTCTTCTGCTAGCTTTTGAATTTGTTTACCCTTGCTTCTCTAGTTCTTTTAATTGTAATGTTAGAGTGTTACTTTTAGATCTTTCTTGCTTTCTCTTGTGGGCATTTAGTGCTATAAAATTCCCTCTACGCACTGCTTTAAAATTCCAGAGATTCTGGTACATTGTGTCTTTGTTCTCATTGGTTTTAAATAACTTCTTTATTTTTGCCTCAATTGCTCAGTTTCCATGTAGTTGTGCGGTTTTCAGTGGTTCTTAATCCTGAGTTCTAATTTGATTACACTGTGGTCTGAGAGACTGTTTGTAATGATTTCCGTTCTTTTGCATTTGCTGAAGAGTGTTTTACTTCCAATTATGTGATCAATTTTAGAATGAGTGTGATGTGGTCCTGAGAAGAACACATATTCTGTTGATTTGGATGGAGAGTTTTCTAGATATCTATTAGGTCTGCTTGGTCCAGAGCTGAGTTCAAGTCCTGGATATCCTTGTTAATTTTCTATCTCGTTGATCTGTCTAATATTGACAGCGGGGTGTAAAGTCTCCCACTACTGTTGTGTGGGAGTCTGAGTCTCTTTTTAGATCTCTAAAACTTCTTTATGAAATTGGGTGCTCCTATATTGGGCGCATATATATTTAGGATAGTTAGCTCTTCTTGTTGCATTGATTCCTTTACCGTTATGTAATGTCCTTGTCTCTTTTGATCTTTGTTGGTTTAAAGTCTGTTTTATCAGAGATTAGGATTGCAATCCTTGATTTTTTTCTGCTTTCCATTTGCTTGGTAAATCTTCTTCCATCCCTTTATTTTGAACCTATGTGTGTCTTTGCACGTGAGATGGGTCTCCCGAATACAGTACACCAATGGGTCTTAATTCTTTATCCAATTTGCTAGTCTATGTCTTTAAATTGGGGAATTTAGCCTGTGTACATTTAAGGTTAATATTGTTATTTGTAAATTTGATCCTGTCATTATTATGCTAGCTGGTTATTTTGCCCGTTCATTGCAATTGCTTCATAGTAGCGATGGTCTTTACAATTTGCTATTGTTATTGCAGTGGCTGGTGCTGGTTGTTTCTTTCCATGTTTAGTGCTTCCTTCAGGAGCTCTTATAAGGCAGACCTGGTGGTGACAAAGTCTCACCATTTGCTTGTCTGTAAAGAATTTTACTTCTCCTTTGCTTATGAAGCTTAGTTTGACTGGATATGAAATTCTGGGTTGAAAATTCTTTTAGGAATGTTGAATATTGGCCCTCACTCTCTTCTGGTTTGTAGGGTTTCTGCCAAGAGATCTGCTGTTAGTCTGGGGGGCTTCCCTTTGTGGGAAGCCCATTCATTTCAACCTTGGTGAATCTGACAATTATGTGTCTTGGGGTTGCTCTTCTTGAGGAGTATCTTTGTCATGTGCCTGGTCTTTCCTGAATTTGAATATTGGCCTGCCTTACTAGGTTTGGGAAGTTCTTCTGGATAATAACCTGAAGAGTGTTTCCCAACTTGGTTCCATTCTTCTCATCACTTTCAGGTACACCAATCAAACAAATACTTGGTCTTTTCACATAGTCCCATACTTCTTGGAGGCTTTGTTCATTTCTTTTCACTCTTTTTTTTCTGTAATCTTTTCTTCTCACTTTATTTCATTGAGTTGGTCTTCAGTCTCTGATGTCCTTTCTTCTGCTTCATCAATTCTGCTATTAATACTTGTGCATGCTTCACGAAGTTCTCGTGCTGTTTTTCAGGTCCATCAAGTCATTTATGTTCTTCTCTAAACTGGCTATTCTAGTTAGAAACTCATCTAACCTTTTTTCAAGATTCTGAGCTTCCTTGCATTGGGTTAGAACATGCTTCTTCAGCTCAAAGGAGTTTGCCATCACCCGCCTTCTGAAGCCTACTTCTGTCAATGTATCAAATTCATTCTCCACCCAGTTTTGTTTCCCTGCCAGCAAGTTGTGATCCTTTGTAGGAGAAGAGACAATCTGGTTTTTGGAATTTTCAGCCTTTGTGTGCTGGTTTCTCCCTATCTTCGTGGCTTTATCTACCTTTGGTCTTTGATGTTGGTGACCTTAGAATGGGGTATGAAAGGATGCGCTTTTTGTTGATGTTGATGTTGTTCCTTTCTCTTTGTTAGTTTTCCTTCTAACAGTCAAGCCCCTCTGCTAAGGTCTGCTTGAGTTTGCTGGAGGCCTACTCCAGACCCTGTTTGCCTGGGTATCAGCAGCAGAGGCTGCAGAACAGCAAAGATTGCTCCCTGTTCCTTCCTCTGGAAGCTTCATCCCAGAGGGGCACCCTCCAGATGCCAGCCAGAGCTCTTCTGTATGAGGTGTCTGTTGGCCCCTACTGGGAGGTGTCTCCCAGTCAGGCTACATGGGGGTGAGGGACCCACTTGAAGAGGCAGTCTGTCCCTTATTAGAGCTCAAATGCTGAGCTGGGAGATCCACTGCTCCCTTAAGAGCTGTCAGACAATGACGTTTAAATCTGTGGAAGCTGCACCCACAGCCACCCCTTCCCCCAGGTGCTCTGTCCAGGGAAATGGGGGTTTTTAATCTATAAGTCCCTGACTGGGGCTGCTGCCTTTTTTTCAGAGATGCCCGGCCCAGGTAAAGAGGAATCTAGAGAGGGAGTATGGCAGCAGTGGCCTTGCTGAGCTGAGGTGGGCTCCACCCAGTTCAAACTTTCCAGGCAGCTTTGTTTATACTGTGAGTGTAAAACCACCTACTTAAGCCTCAGCAATGGCAAATGCCCCTCCCTCAACAAACTCAAGTGTCCCAGGTCAACCTCAGACTGCTCTGCTGCTAGTGAGAATTTCAAGCCAGTGGATCTTAGCTTGCTGGGCTCTGTGAGGGTGGGACCTGCCAAGCCAGACCACTTGGCTCCCTGGCTTCAGCCCCTTTTCCAGGAGAGTGAAGAGTTTTATCTCGCCAGCATTCCAGGTGCCACTGGGGTATGAAAAAACTCCTGCCACTAGCTTGGTGTCTGCCCAAATGGCCACCCAGTTTTGTGCTTGAGACCCAGGGCCCTGGTGGCATAGGCACTGGAGGGAATCTCCTGGCCTGCCAGTTATGAAGACTGTTGGAAAAAGTGCAGTATCTGGGCTGGAATGTGCTATTCTTCCTGGTATAGTCTCTCACAGCTTCTCTTGACTAGGGGAGTGAAATCCCTCCACCCCTTGCACCTTCTGGGTGACGTGACACCCCACCCTGCTTCAGCTCACCCTCCGTGAGCTGCACCCACTCTCCAACCAGTCCCAATGAGATGAACCGGGTATCAGTTGGAAATGCAGAACTCACCAACCTTCTGCATCTCTCTCTTGGTGCTGCAGACCACAGCTCTTCCTATCTGGCCATATTGCCAGCAAAGCCAGGTGATCTTTTTCTTTCACCTCTCTGGAAGCTTTTCAGATCTTTAGCTCTGATGTTCTCAAATGCCACAATAATGTGCTTTAGTGTAGAACTTTGAAATTCATTTTGAGAGGAACTCAATAGGTCTTTTAAATCTGAAAATTCATAAACTTTATTTCTGGAAAATGTTTTTGGTTTTTAAAATGAGATATAATTCAAATACTACATTTTACTCATTTAAAGTGTACAATTTAGCACTTTCTGGAAGTAGCACAGACTTCACCACTATTTAATTCTAAAACATTTTCAGCACCCCAGAAAGAAACACTGTATTTCCCATTTTTCCCTCCTCCAGCCTCTGGCCACAATTCCTTTTTGAGGCTGAATAGTATTCCATTGTGTGCATATACTTCATATTATTTATCCGCTCATCAGCTGGTGGACATTTGGATTGTTTCTATTTTTGGCTATTATGAATAATGCTGCTATGGAAATCTGCGTACAAGTTTTTGTGTGGACATATGCTTTTAATTCTCTTCAGTATGAAGGCTTCAGTAGAACTGATGGGTCAAAGAGTAATTCTATGTCTTACTTTTTGAGGAACTTCCAGATTGTTTTCCAAAGCAGCTGTACCATTTAAATCCCATTGACTTCTTTTCTGACATTTTTATTTCTTCTGCTTTTATTTTTTCTCTGAATATGAATCAGGAAAATCAATGCAGCTTCTTCAACAAATAAATTACAAGAAAATGATATACAGGGGATATAGGGGAAATGTATACCTTAAATAGACTTAAAAACACATCATCTAATCACAACATATGAATTTTATTTGGGAATATAGAGGGAACAGAATTGGCCACGTGCTTCTGGTTGTTCTGAAGGGTTATAGATATATAGGGGTTTGTTATATTCATTGTTTGTTTACATATATGCTTAAAATTTTCCATATAAGGGTTTTAAAAATTCCACTGGAAGCCTTATGTTTTAAAATGTACTCAGAATTTGTTTTAATCAGCGATGTTAAGGTCTGCAGACATGGAAGTGACTACTCCATGGAAATACGTTCATACTCACAGACCCCTAGAAACAGGAGGCACAGAGAAACCTGGGCAGAAGCAGGAGAGAGGGGGAAGGCACAGGCCGGAGCCTCCGCTGTGGTCTCTGAGGGACAACAAGGCCCAGCAGGGCAGGCAGCTTAGGCTGGCCAGTGTGAATAACTTCAGCAGGCTCTGGGGCATAGGCGCCATCTCTAGTTGCCTAGTACCTGGACCTGGGGTGATTAGGGAAGGGTGGTATTTTCTCCTACAGTATCAGAGCAGATAAGGTAAGTGGTTTGGAGTATGGGTTCTAGATTGGTAGTTTAATGGGCTGGCCATAGGAAAGGCAATCTTTTCCCAGTAAACCTCAGATGCTAGATCATCAGTAAAACAGAATATAAGAAAATATAATTAATGCATTCTGTATGCACAGATGGAGTCTTCCTTTGCTTCCCCAAAGGAAGAGCGCATGGGAGCCTGGCACTCCTGGAACTGAGAAAACCCTGAAAGTATTGGTATCTGCAGATCTCCAAAAAGAGTTTGCCAATCTCCTGTCTAAGACTGCAAGCCTGACCCCAGCATTCTGGGAGCCAAAGGGAGAAAGAGTCTGCGGATCTCCCTGCTCAGTAAATTGGATTTCACTAAATACGCTGCATAAGCAGCATTACCCAGTGTCCTGGAGCTTAGCAAAGTTCTGTTCTGATGTCTGAAGAAACTAAATTGTTTAGTTTTTCTGATGTCAGGGAGGAGTATTTGATGGCCAGTGTGGAATGAGGGGGTCTTGGGATCACACTTCTCAACATGCTTTGAACCAACCATTCTGTGTCTGTCTCTCCATCTCCTCTGCTTACCTAGAAACTTGGGAGCCCAAACACAAGCCCTTCTAGGAGTCTGTGGTGTGGCTCAGCTGCCTCTGTAGGCATCTCTTGGGGTTAAACATTTTCCACTCTATGTCAGTGCCATCTAACCTTAACCCTAAATCCTAACCCTAACCCCAACCCCTAACCTCTAACCCTAACCCCAACCCCTAATCCCTACCCATAAATTTCTAACCCTAAGATTAACCCTAACTCTAACCCTAACTCTAAAACTAACCGACCCTTAACCCTATCCTAACCCTAACCCCAACCCAAACACATAACCCCTCACCCCAACCCTAATACCAACCCCACCTCTACCCCAACCCTTAATCCCTAACCCTAATGCCTAATCCCTAACCCTTAACCCTAACAATAAACCCTAAACATAACCCTAACCCTAAACCCAATGCTAACCCCAACTGCAATCTATACCCCAAACCCCTACCCCTAAAACGGTAACCCTAACCCTAAAACCCTAATCCTAATAAACAACCCTGACCTTGACCCTAACCCTAACCACAACCCCTAACCAGAAACCCCAAACACTAAACATTAACCTTAACCCTACCCCTAACCCTAAACCTAACCCCAACCCTAAAACATAAACCCTTTACCCTGACACTAACCCCTACCCCAGCACCAACCCTAACACCAAACCCCTAACCCTGAACCCAAAACTTAACCCTAAACCCCAATTCAACCCCTAACCCTAAAACCCTAACCCTAACCACTAATCCTAATCCCTAGCCCTAGAACTAGCCCTAACCCCAACCCCTAAACCTGACCCTAACCACCAACCCCTCACCCCTGACCCTGACACTAGCCCTAACCCCTAACCTTAAACCCTAACCCTAAACCCTGACCCTGACCTTCACCATCACCCTGACCCTCACCCAAACCCTTACTCTGACCCTCATCCTGACCCTGACCCTCAAATGCTACCCCTCTAATCCTAACTCTAAAACACTAACCCTAGCCACTAACCCTAACGCCTAACCCTAGACCTAGCTGTAACCCTAACCGTGACCCCTAACCTTGACTCACCCCGACCCTAGCCCGAGCCCAATCCCCTAACTCCTAACCCTAAACCCTAACCCCCAACCCTAACTCTAACCTTAACCTCCTAATCCTAACCCCCCCCAACCCTAACTCCCCTAATCTTAACATGCAGAGCCCTGACCTCGTGAGGCTGCAGAAGCCACAGCCCCTGTGGAGTTGTCCGTGAGACACACATGCTTCACAGGCAGCGGCGGCTCGGCACATGCGCATTCCTCGCTGAACGAGGCTGCAGAACCAGGGCCAGCCCCCAGGGAAGCCAGCACACCTGCGCGGGGGCACCAGGCAGCGGGCCAATGGCAAGCCTGGACGCATGTGGCCCTTGCTGGCTTCACGCCGGGTTACTTGCCCTTGCCGCCTTTACGCATGCGCACTAGCTTCTGGGGCAAGCGCGCCGGACGGTTACTCACCTCTCGAGAGCGCGCAGGACTGCATTGCGCAGGCGCATTGCCCGGAGTCCCGCCTCTCCTCCCACCCCGCAGGGTTTGCTCCAATCAGGTGGCTCCCCCAGGCGGCGGTGCTGGCGAGCTGAGAGGACGTGGCCGGAAGGTGCCCTGGCGTCAAAGGCCGAGCCCGTCGCAGGAGCCATGGACAGGGCTGAGAAGACCGGAGGTAGTGGTGGGAGGCAGAGAACTGTGCGCAGGGGGCTGACCTCACCGAGGCGGGGCAGGGTGGCGGAGCGGGTGGCGGCGCGGGTGGCGGCGGCTTCTCCGCCCAGTCCTGATGGTGCTGATGGAGACTTAGCGGGTTTCTTCAGAAACATTACGGCTGCGCTACCAAGATGAGGGAGTGCTTGCCCGCACACCCCCCCCCCCCGCTTCGTTTTAAAGCGCTGAACTTTTATCACAGTTGCTCCCATTTTGGTTGAGGTAATTGGTCAAAAGACATCGTTTCCCTTCGTTCCACAGACTTTCCATACACACCTCTTAAGAAAAAAGGACCTTTTCTGACGCTCCCAGTCCCAAGGGAATTCCTTATCCCTCCTCTCCCTAGAACCAGCAGGTGTCCGGATTTCCCGGTCGCACTAAACTGGCTCTTGACAGTGGGTCCCGGCACCCAGCACCCAGCACCCAGACGCCCCGTGGGGCCGGCGGAGGCGGGGTTCGCGCAGCTTGTTTTCTCCCCGGCCCGACCTGCCGCAGTGGCTCCCACTCGCCCGGGAAGGGAGGACGAGGCAGCCGGTCGGACTTGTCCGGAAGTCCGGGAATTGCACGTTCTCCCCTGGCGTCTCCACTTAAGGACGCTGTGTGCCCCTGGGCGTTTTGCGAGGACTTTCAAACTCACACAGAATAGAGAGAACTGTACAGTGACGTCCCCTCCTGCTGTCACTCAGCTTGTCACCTGTCCTGAGCTCATCTGTGCCCCCCCGAGTTAAAACACTGCCATTAATAAATGCCGGTGGCTGCCTCCAGTCCCACCTGCGCGAACGCAGGCTTGGTCCACGGCAGGTGCCCTATCGTGTTTTTACAAAATGAAGGTTTGAATACCGCAACAAGCTTAGCACAGAAAACATGCCTACAGTGAGTATGGCACAGTGACAGCCCCAACGAAGGACAAAGCAAGTAAACAGGACAGACACAAACGTTTCCCTTTCATTAAGTACCTACCAGCCCGCCAGTATGGTGGTCTTTCAGTATCACGGTTCCATGCTCCTCACATAACCTAGTATATTTAGATGAGATTTAGTCAACATTGCTGGTGCCTTATTTCAAACGGCTATAACAGAAGTGCCATTGTTTCTCATAGTTTTCGAAACTAGAGGTTCAAGATCAAGGTGCAATTCAGCTTCTGGTGGGGGCCTGCTTCCTGGTTATAGACTTTTCTGCCTTCTCATTGTGTCCTCATATGGGGGGGATTTGCTGCAGATCCCTCCGGAGTCTCTTTAAGGGTACTAATCCCATTGCTGAGGGCCCTACCTTCATGACCTAATCACCTCCCAAAGGCCACACCTCCTAATGCAGTCACACTAGCGGGTTAGGATTTCAACATACGAATTATGGATGGTGGCACAAACATTCAGTCTATAGCAATCAGCTATGGAAGCAATTTAAAGGACAAGTTTCCAGTTTTAGTCTATCTGTTTTAAAAAGGAAGCAGGGATGTTACCTGGTTATCAGTGACACTAGATGCATTTCAGTAAAAGGTCTATTAGTCTTCACCTAACTGGCTGCAGTTATTACAAGAAACGCGAATAAATGGGGAAAGAGAATGTTAGTGTTTCCATTTTTTCTTCATGCTTTTTCACACATGCTAATTACTTGAATACTTTAAAACTTAATACAAAAATTTATGAGCAGTAATTTGTATAAGATTTCAGATGGGACCAAAATGGGGGGGACTCCGTCAACTCAAAAATAGGCATTTCATAAAATTTTATGCTTGATTTTTTTTTATGATTCATGTCATATGTTGAGATATGAATCAACATTTCCACACACACACACACACACACACACACACACAATCTTGGATGTTAGCTTTTAATTAAGCTGACTTTTAACCATTTGAGTTTCTTTTAACAAATGTTTTAAAATCTCATCAACATATTTCAGCTAAGACGAATAGCTGCTATTTTACAAGAACCTTTTGTTTTAAGAGGTGTTTTAACTTCAGGGTTGTGCTCTATTGCCCAGGCTGGAGTGCAGTGGTACAATCACAGCTCACTGCAGCCTTGACCTGGCCTCAAGCGATTCTCCCACCTCAGCCTCCTGAGTAGCTGGAATCACAGGTGAATGTCACCACACCCAGATAATTTTTAAAAATTTTTTATTTGTAGAGATGGGGTCTTGCTATGTTGCTCAGGCTGCTCTTGAACTCCTATGCTCAAGCAGTCCTCCTGCCTCAGCCTCCCAAAAGTGCTGGGATTATGGATGTGAACCACTGAACCTGTCCTTCTGCATGTATGCATGACTTTTAATGGCTGTAACTGATTTCATCCTGTGTATGTGCTATAACTTATTTAACAAATCCCCTAAGGCATATTTAGGCTTCTTGCAGTTTTTCACTGTTATAAACAATATGGTGATGAACACCTTGCCCATTATCCATATCCACACTTACTTAGGACATAGTCTTAGAAAAGAAGATGCACCCAAACTTTCGATATTTACTATCAGAAAGTTTGTTAGGAGACACCTTCATGTTGCATATCTGGTTGACAAAGATGAACACATTTGAAAACATAGGTGATTGGTAAAAATGAAATCCTGGGCATCTTGTATACATCAGTGGAGAGTAATTTGGTAATATCAATCAAAACTGTGAGAAACTTTGATCAGGCACCTCTGAGCCTTTTCAACCATGCCTCAGCCTTGGCCTGTGATAGGTTTGGATCTGTGTCCTCACCCAAATCTCATGTTGAATTGTAATCCTGAGTGTTGGCGGTGGGACCTGGTGGGAGGTGGTTGGATCACAGGAGACCAGTTTTATTTAGATAGGGACTACCTGTCTTTTAACTAGATGTCTGAGCTCTGGGAAGAGGCCACACTGAATTCCGGGTCTCCAAAAAGGGAGAATTATGAGGCTAGACCACATGGATGCTTTTAGAGTGCACTTAAAAAACATTTTTTTAAACAAAGATATTTCGAAGTGTTTAAAATATATTCTTCCTTAAAAACCCAAAAGTAGCCTTTGTTGCAATAACTATTAAAGAAAAATCAGGTAACACAATACAAACACAAGCAGTTTAAGAGCTGAGATGAACTTGTCTGTTTACACTCTTAGGGTTGTATAAGGAAAATGGTTTTCTCTGCAAAAGGGAGTCTGGTGCCTTCTCTGTTTTCTTTAAGGAACCTCAGGCTATTATAAACTATTTTAGGCCCCTCATGCAGCAGAGGGTGCAAGAGAAAGGAGAAACAGCAGAAGTAGATGAAGAAAACAGCATTCAGTCAACTGAGAAGAAAAAAAATTTTTTTACTCATAAAACACAGGTTCCTAGGAGAGAGAAAAAGAAAAACCATGAAGGCCAGGCTGAAATGCAGTGGCATGATCTCGGCTCACTGCAGCGTCTGCCTCCCAGGTTCAAGCAAATCTCCTGCCTCAGCTGCCTGAGTAGCTGGGACTACAGGCGCACGCCACCACACCTAGCTAATTTTTGTATTTTTAGTAGAGACAGGGTTTCACTATGTTGGCCAGGATGGGCTCAATCTTTTGACCTCGTGATCCACCCACCTTGGCATCCCAAAGTGCTGGGATTACAGGCGTGAGCCACAGCGCCTGGCCCATGAAGGCCTTTTAAATACAACACACACACACACACACACACACACACACACACACAAGTCTTGGATGTTAGCTTTTAATTAAGCTGACTTTTAACCATTTGAGTTTCTTTTAAAAAATCTTTTAAAATCTCATGAACATATTTTAGCTAGGACGAATAGCTGCTATTTTACAAGTAGCAAGTATCAAACCAGAAAGGTGTTGATTTAGGAACCAAACCCAGGCTGTCATGGAAAAAGAAGACAGAACCTTAGCTATGGAACTGCAGTATGGGATGACAGTCGTTGCTCTTTCAGTTTGGCCTGGCTAGCAAAAAGATGGCCTTGTTATGTAAATAAAGCCCCATAAGTAGTCAAGATCAAAAATCTTCCCCTTACTTTTTTCCTTTTACTGGCCATTTTTCCCCCACACCACCCCCCCTTTTTGATGGGAATTTAACCTCTTCAGAGGCCTTGTTCCACATAATTTGGAACTTTCCTTTGGATTTGATCAAGTGAGATAGAACTGGTCAAACCCAGTGGGAAAAGGACCAAAAGAACAGCAAAAACAGAAACAAACGCCCAAAAACCCAGTTAAGCAAAACAGACATATGGTCTCACAACTTACATGATTACTGAGCACTCTAATGGAAAGGAAAAATTAAGACCAGCTGGTTGTTAATCTTATCTTTAGCCAAGACAAACCCCAATTCAATTAATTACCTAAGGATGGGTCTTAGGCTGAAGATTGCTGTCTATCATCTTAGAAGCAGGAAAAAAACCCTCAAACTTGTCTTCCCTGTTGTGAGCGAGTTCCAACTCCAAGAAAGAAGAAAGAGGGAAAGGAAAGAAAAAGAAAGAAGAGAAAGAAAGAAGAAAGAAAGAAAAAGAAGAAAAGAAAAGGAAGGAAGGAGAGAGGGAGGGAAGGAGGGAGGAGAAAAAGAGAAAAGAGTTGTACAGCAAAATATACTTTGGATCTCAAACAAATTTTGGAAGATGAGGGATTCCCTGGACAGGGGGCTTCCAGACCTCAGCAGATTGTCATATTAGTTTGAGACATAAAGATAGCTCCAACTACTACCAAGCACTGATCGGATATTTGTCAAAAGTCAGGGGCAGCGCTACTCAGCAGCCCTTTGTGGTTGCCAAAATGTGAAAACCAAAAATCTGAGAGAGGTCTCAGTCAATTTAGGAAGTTTATTTTGCCTAAGTGAGGGAAACATGGCTTCGACACAGCCTCAGAGGTCCTGATGACATGTGCCTGGGGTGGCAGGGTGGTCAGAGCACAGGTTGGTTTTGCGGTTTTTAGGGAGACATGAGACATGAATCAACATATGTAAGATGAACATTGGTTCGATCTGGAAAGGCGGGACAACTCGAAGCAATGGGGGGGGGTCTTCAAGGTCATAAGTTGATAAAAGACAAATGGCTGCATTCTTTTGAGCTTCTGATTAGCCTTCCAAAGGAGACAATCAGATATCCATTTATCTCAGTGAGCAGAGGGATGACTTTGAATTGATTTATTTTCAAAGATTTATTTTATAAAAAGATTGATTGTCCTTTCACAATGTTAATGCCATAAATAGTAATTTCTTAGACCTACTAATTTATTAGAGTGTTAAAAATAGGTTCTAATAATGATTATAAAAAATTAATATGAAATATTATTTTATGGGGAGATTTCTGATTTGGTATTGGTTGTATATAGGAAAGCTATTGGTATTTATATATGCTTTAACCTAACATCTTAATACGTTTTGTTACTAATCCTTATGGTTTTGTAGAAAACTCTCTAAGAACTTCCTAGATTATGCCATCTGCCAGTTACAGTGATTTTTGACGCCTTGCTCCAGTTTTTTATGCCCTCATTTTTTTTTACTTGATTTATTACATCAGGAGCTTTGACCTTACTTTGAATAGCCTCAGCAGTGAGAGTGCACCCCTGCCCTCACCCAGAGTTTTACAAAGAGGATATCTGGAATACCTTTATCCTAATAGGGAAAAGCTGACCGTGGAGGAGCCCAATTCATCTAGTGTACTGTCCACCTCAGGACAAGGAGCAGGGGTACCACTCTGGCTGGAGACCTGCCCTTGGCCCACCTCAATCCCAGTGCAGGGCTGTCAGATCCTTCCTCTGGCCTCTCGCCCTGCTGGATTCTGAAATGTTTGGTTTTGTCTCCACAGGGCAGGACACATCCTCACAGAAAATTGAAGACTTGATGGAAATGGTGAAAAAGCTGCAGAAAGGTCATGTGTCTCCTCTGTGAGGCTCAGTCTGAAGTTTGGGGCCAGGCTGATGTGGGTTCAATTTCAGACCCCACAATGTACAAACTTGGGAAATAATCCTCTTCACCTTTTCTGTCTTTTAAAATTTAATTAAACTAAAAATAGGGCTCCATGATTCAAAATTAAAGAAGCAAAGGAGTATAGAAGGCAAAATGTTTTCCAAAAACCTTGTCCCAGACTTCTTGCTGCTCCCTCTTTGCTCACTAGGCTCCTGCCAGCCATGTTCCCACTTCAGGGTGGGTCTTTGCACTGACTACCTCCCCACCCCCACCCAAAGAGCTTCAGGGCCTGCCCCCTGCCACTTGATTTGGGGCCGTCATGACACCTTCTCATATCTGAGGAGCACTTCCCACCGTCATTGCTCTTTAACCCCCCCTTGCCCTACTTCATTTCTCTTGAACAGAGTTACCACAGCCCCACTCGGTATCTCACTGTGTCTATTCCCAGTCTCGCCCACCCAGAACATGAGCCCTGTGAGGGCCCCATGCAGCACCTGCTTGCAGTAGGTACTCAGTAGATCTGTGTTGCATGAAAGCAGCAGAGACACAAGGCTGGCAACCACCCCCACTCTGCCTGCTCTGTCAACTCAACCTCCTTTCTCCCTGCAGTGGGAAGCCTAGAGCCCCAAGTTGAGGTCCTGATTAACCGGATTAATGAGGTCCAGCAAGGTGAGTTCAGGGGCCTTGGCTGCCAGCTAGGACCAGCTACATGGTTTGTGGGGCTCAGTGCCAAATGAGAGTGCAGGGTCCCTTGTCCAAAGGTACTGGTTATTCACAACAGCAACAGCAGAGCCTTAAATTAAGTACAGGACATTTTTGCATGCAGCTGCCATAGTCATATGCCCATGATCCTGGCCCTGCTATCAACAGAGCCTGGCAAGAAAAGTCTGGACTCTGGAAGCCTTGTTTCCTACTCTATAAAATCTAGGCGACTATAGGTTTACCTGAAGGCAAATGAGAAATGTCACTATAGGCAAGAGAATAGCGCAGCTTGAGGCTGCACTCACACAATGTCTGTCTGATCTTTGATGAAGCAAAAAAGAAGGCCAATGAAGACCTAGGAGAGGCCCGGACCATCTGTGAGGCCCTGCAGAAGGAACTGGACTCACGTAAGGGAGCCAGGGGTCACCCAGAGGTCCCCACAGTGTCTCAAGCCTCCCCTAACCTTGTATTCCAGATGATCAGCATCCTTGCCATGGCCAAGGGTCCTGTACCCTCTCCTGCCTTATGTCCTGCCGATCTCCCCCTCTCCTCTCTGCTTGTGGGAGTGTTCAGGAAGCACCCTCCAACCTCACTCCCACCTCAGGGCTTTTGCCAGGTGCTGCCTGTGCTTCCGTGGATAATAGAGGTTCCTCTTTCTTCGTGTCTTCAGCTCTGAGTTAGAATGTCCCCAGACAAGATGACTGGCATTCCCCAGACATCCCATCTAGAGATGGCGCCCTGCCTCCATCTGGTCATGTGCCCCTCTGTATTTGATGTGTTTCTTCACAGCCCTTAATCACACTTAATGGGTGTTTGTGTTTTTTCTCTCCTCCCCCACGTAAAAGCATGGGCATCCTGCGGGGCCCTCACAGTCACCCTCTGTAAATGTGAAGGCCCTTTGGTGCTTACAGGGAATGTGGGCACCAGAGGATAGGGAGGGGCTCACCTCAAGGGGTTCACATTTGGGTTGGGGGCAAGGCTGTGCCCAGCTTCCCATGTGACTGTGAGCAAGCCCCATCCCTGAGGGTGCAGTGGGTAGTCCCTGATGCCCAAATGCATCACTGTTTTCCAGTGCACGGAGAGAAAGTACGCCTGAAGGAGATCTTGAGCAAAAAGCAAGGTATCTGCAGCTCCCCTTTCTCCAGGCTTGTGCCTTTGCCACCCCACAGAAGCCCACTCTCCCTATGGCAGCTGAAGCCTTTTGAAGCTTGCCTCTCTCCTGTAGCTTCCACCAGACTTGCAGTAAATTTTAAAGCTCAATCAGGTGTCCACAGATGTGACGTGATCTGGCCCCGTTCCCCTACCACAACTCAGTGCCCTGACAGGTTCTCATAGGGCCCTGTTGCTCTCCTTGTAGAGACCCTGAAGATCCTCCGGCTGCACTGCCAGGAGAAGGAAAGTGAGGCACAGAGGTAAGAGCTTCCAGCTGAGCCTAACTGCCCTGCCTCTTTATTCTGGTAGAGCAGAAAGAGGCAGGAAGATGAGTGTCAGACCCACAGCTCTCATTCTCTCCCTCTAAACAATGAGTGTCTGAAGAGTGTCTTTCCCCTTCGGCTCCAGCAGCAGGCAGTAGTGTTAAGGGTAACTATCTCAATGGCATAGACATTCATTTGCCAAATTATCAATTAAATTTCTTCAGCTGGTTTTTGTTCTTTGCCTTTTACTCTTTGTCATACTCCTTGGCTGTCTATTCACTCGTCTGTTCATTTAGGCATTGAACCAACCATTTGTCCATTGTCTCTCCATCCATTATCTTTTTATCCACCCAATTATCTGTCCATCCATTTCTCCACTTCCTGAATGCTTATTTAGCTTATTTTCTTACCAGAGGCCCCAGGCCCTGGCACACTGAGTTTTCAGCTCTTTGGGAAAACCAGATGATATGATGTGTGTGCATTTGCTCACTCAGCCATGTCTCCACTAATCTCTCTTAACCTGACAACAGTACTTACAGGGGGCAAATGCTCACATTACCTCCTACACATCACATGTTACAGAAAAGGACCTTAATGTAGGAGGGAAAAAATAGCCTCAATAGAGGGAGGCAGAAGCCCCAGCCCAGCACCGTCCCAGGGCTTAAAAGAACATGGCTGAGGGCTGCCTTGCCTCTCCCAGGAAGCATACCATGTTGCAGGAGTGCAAGGAGAGAATTTCTGCTCTCAACTTACAGATCGAAGAAGAGAAGAAAAAACAGAGACAGCTGAGGTAAACCTTAGCACCTGAGGCAGGGGGTTTGGATGGCTGGTAGTTGGGGTATAATATTAAAGATGGGGGTTAGAAGAGCTGGCTACACTGAGCCTTGGAGGGTTAAGGTGGTGGAGATGCTCCCAGTGGAGCAAGACCATGAGCAAAGCGCCCCAAGGTCTTTGCCACAAGACCCAGAGATGTAGACAGGTTGTGAAGGTGATGATCTCAGCCCATATCCCTTCATGCCTGTGGTTGGCCCCCAGGTTGGCTTTCGAGGAACAGCTGGAAGATCTGATGGGCCAACACAAGGACCTCTGGGACTTCCATGTGAGTCCCTCAAAGCCACTCCTCCCACTTCCACATCTTCCCTAGCAGCACCAGGCCCAAAGGGTCACTTCTTCCTCTCACCTGTCACATCCAGTCCCCGAACAAGCTCTGGTGGTGCTAAGATCAATATTGCCCGGATCCAGTTGCTTGTCACCACCCTCGTGGCCCTGCCACCCTCCTGGGTCCGCTCAGTGGTCAGGGGGATCTCTGATCAAACCAAGGTCAAGTCTTCCATCAATGCCCGTGAATATGTCTGGGACCATCACAGGCACAAGGGAGACAATGAGGATAAGTAGCCAGTGTTTGCCCCCCAGGAGGATCCCAGGCACTGAACAAGAAGATAGACAGTGAGTGTTAGAAGGGGAGGGCCCAGTGAGGAGGCCCCACCAGGATGGAGGGGAGTGGGGGAGGAGCTGCAGAGCTGAACTGGTACCTGATCCTCCAGAAAACAGCCAAGACTCATAGTGTTTGCAGGTTTATCTGTTGTAAGTAACAATCCATGAGCCTCCCCAGTGCAGCACTGCAGGGATGTAGGATGACAGAAGTGCACCGAGAGGGAAGGACCAGTGCCATGGGCCTGAGGCTGGCTGTGGCTAGTATGCACAGAGGGGCAGAGTTGTTGAAAGTGAGGCATGGTGAGCAAGAACAAAACAAGACCCAGATAGCCTTCTTCGGGGCATGGGAGAAAGCCAAGAGGCGTGGACAGACCTCTTTTCTGCCCACCTCAGAGGCCAGAGCGGCTAGCAAGAGAGATTTGCGCCCTGGACAGCAGCAAGGAGCAGCTGCTCAAGGAAGGTGAGGCCAGGGGAGGTGGATGGCCCTTATCTGACCTCACATACCCTCATGTGCTCACATGCCCCTTCGTGCTGCAGAGAAGCTGGTCACGGCGAAGCTGGAAGATGTGAAGCAACAGCTGTGCTCCCTGTGTGGTGCTGAGGGCCCCTCCACCCTTGATGAGGGGCTCTTTCTCCGCAGCCAGGAGGCAGCAGCCACAGTGTAAGATGTGGAGGTGAAGGGGGGGGAGGAGGGAGTGGCCAGTGCTAACCACCCCCTCCTGGGCCCCCCCCAGGCAGCTGTTTCAGGAAGAGCACGGGAAGGCTGAGGAGCTCCTAGCAGCTGCTGCCCAGCGCCACCAGCAGCTGCAGCAGAAGTGCCAGCAACTGCAGCAGAAGCGGCAGAGGTGTGTGTGGAGGCCCTGTCCCCTCAACCCCCACCAGGAAAGTGACCAATGTTGTAGCTCCTCTCTCAACCTTCTATCTCTGACTCTTGAAAACCTCTTGTCCCCCTTTCCTTTCTTCCTTCCCCCATCCTACCTCTTCCTGTCCAGGCTGAAGGAGGAGCTGGAAAAGCATGGAACACAGGTCCCTATCCAAGCCCAGAGCACACAAGAGGAAGAGGCTGGCCCAGGAGATGTGGTAAGCCCCAGAACTGGGTGGCAGGGAACAGACACAGCTACTGAAGGGACGGGGGAAGGGCAGGAGGACAAGGTAGGGTGTCCTGGGACTCCTCAGAGGATGGTCTGTGGGGAGAGGCTTTCCCATAGGCTGTCCACCCAGGGTGGTGATGGGGTAGGAGGCGAACGTGTGGCCATGGGGGCGAGTGTAGGTAGATTCCCATCCTGAACACTAACCTCCTGCAGGCCAGTCCCAAGCCCCTGAAAGCCCATGAGGAGAAAGACCTGGAGCTGCACACCAAGCAGGGCTTGATGTCCTCGTAGGCCGGGAGGATACACTCCACCCATGACCTTGGCCCAAGGTGCTAATAAAGGAACTATTTTGATACAGCCCGTCTCGGCTGAGTCTACTGTTGAGGAGTAGGAGTCGGGCTTCAGACCTCCAGGCTCCTGTGACTGACTGAAGCCTTTGCTTGACTCTGCCTCTTGGTCTGGGCCAGAGATACACCACAGGTTTTCAATAAATGCTTCCTGAACCTCCTGGTCTCCGGATTGCTCATCTCTGGGTCCCCCAGGCAGAGGGGTGCACACCTGAGATGCTCTCACAGTGCGCCCAGGAGGTCTGGAACCCACTTCCGTACACACATACAAACACCTTGTGGTTATTTCTTCAATTCCTTCATTACAGATCTGGACTGTAAGGTATATTGTGGAGTTGAAATGAGGAAACTGAGGCCAGTATAAGAAAATGCAAATCCGATTTATTTAGCTCCCGGGCAAGGTTCTATGGTTTAAGTAAGGGCCAGAGAAGTTGCACTTAACTTTTTAGGGTAAGGGGTTTTATGAGGAGTGAAGGCATTTGATTGGATATAGGGGAGACAAAGCATAAGGCACTTGACTGGATATTGGGACCCAGGAAGTGGAGTGAAGGCATTTGATTGACATAGGGGAGACAAAGCATAAGGCACTTGACTGGATATTGGGACCTGGGAAGTGGAGTGAAGGCAGTTATTACTGGTAGGTAGGCGGGATTTTTGGTGAGTGGGCCGTTTTGGGAGAAATGACCTTGACGGGGCAAAGTGCTTATCGGGGCAAAGGAGTGCTATCAGGCAAGGTTTGTTGGGGCTTTTAAAAATTTTTGGGCAGGGGTTTTTCAGCGGGGGGCTAGGTGTTGGGTGCAGAGTGGTGACGTAATTCCCTGTTGCCGGGAAGGATGGGCGTGTCCAAGCTCCCGGCGAGGCAACCGGCCTTACATGGACTACAGACTCCCAGAAATCAAAAAAAAAAGAAAGAAAAATGAGAACCAGTGAGCCGGGATTCAAAATCAGTCAGTTCCATGTGGTAGTCCCCACCAGTTAGTTGTGTAGTTTGTGCTCTCAGGGACACAAAATGTGTAACTAAGGCACTTTTGGAACATGATAGAGATCCTCAGCGTGCAGGGAGTCAATCAACTAGGATGTAAATCATGTGCCTCTGATGATGTTTCAAATTCACTGAAATGCATTGATCCAATTAAAGCCAATGATGGGAGTCAAAGTCTGCATCTCCTGAATCAGAATACATTGAATTAATGACAGAGAGATCTCTTTTCTTGATAGGCTCCCAGACCGGGTAGACCAGTGACATGGCAGAGTTGAGAGGCTCACTGGAGAACACCGTTTCCATGGAAAAATGGAACGTGGCAGAGTACAGAAATTCTTCAGTCAGTCCAGGAAAGACGAGTTCTCTAAGATGCAGTTAATCATACCTGTTTTAAACAAACTGGCAATACACTATCAAACATGACTTTTAAATCAAGTGGAAGTTAGAAAGTACATTGAACTGAATGGCAATGAAGACACCACATCTTAAACTGCGATTCAGTAAGCCCATGAGTAGAAGGAACTTTTTAGCTTTTGTTGGTTCACTACAATTTTTTTTAAAAATCAACCAATGACTGTTCAGTTAATGAATAAAAGGCCTTTGACAGAGTTCAACACCTATTCATGTGAAAAAAAAGACTCCTAAGAAAATAAATAGGCAACTTCCCTTAGATTTATTTGTGAGGTGTTTAAAGAATTTCATGTTGGGAATAATTCAAGGATGTCTGCCATATTCAAATACTATTTATCACACTGAAAGTTCACTATAATACGGTGAAATAGTTAAGACAGATTTATGGCTATATACTTTATGAATCTAAAATAATCTACAGATAAATTTCAGAACATCTAAATGAGTGTAAAAGTTTGCTAAATATAGGTCAATTTTTTTATTGCATTTTAGGTTTTGGGGTACATGTGAAGAACATGCAAGATTGTTGCATAGGTACACACCTGGCAGTGTGATATGCTGCCTTCCTCCCCATCACCTATATCTGGCATTTCTCCCCATGCTATCTCTCCCCCAACTCCCCACCCCCCGCTGTCCCTCCCCTATTTCCCCTTGACAGACCCCAGTGTGTGATGCTCCCCCTCCCTGTGTCTATCACTCATAGGTGGGTGTTGAACAATATAGGTCAATATTTTAAAATCACCTTTATGTCTCAATGCTAGGGCAAAGGACCCACAAAATACATCACTTAAGAATCTACAGTTGGATGATAGAAAAGGATACAATAAACCAGTAACAAAGTAGTGATATGCATCAGATAAGGACAACCATCTCAGTCACAGGCTGCCTCACAGTGAAGGATCGGGAGAGGCTGGCATGAGCTATATTTTTTCTTTTGCAAGGTTGTGTCAGAATGTACTTCCTCAGATGAGAAACCAGCTGTGTGCATAGAATACCTCAGAATGGGGGAGCTGTTCCGGTTCGCTACACTCTATTTGGAGCTGTAGTGTAGGAGTATAGTGTAAGCTGGGCTGCTTATATACCCTGCTGATCATGTAGACATATTCTCACTGTTAACCAGCTCCCAACGAAAGATCACCTATGTTTTCACCAAGACCAGGTGGGAACCTGTGTAACCGTCACTTTTACTACCAGTAGCAATGGTGATGAGATGGAACCAACCACACCCAAACACAGCTTGGATTCACTTCCTAATCTGTGTATCTGACACCTCAGTCAGGAGTCACTGCCATGCAGGTACATCTCAGTACAGCCAAATAGCTCAGCCCATTGCATACCTGCCAGAATAGCCAGCTACACAAAGCAAAAATCAACTTTAAAATAAATACAGTATTATAAAAATACTATGTACCAAGGAATTAATATGATGACAGATGTATATTACTTCCCCAGAAAAACTTTAGAGAAAATCTAAAAGATCTGAGTAAAGGAGAGATAAGTCGTGTTCATTAATTAGAAACTCAATTCTGTAAAGATGCCATTCCTGCCTAAGGACATAGAAGCCCATTATAATTTCAATAAAATTTTACAGAAACCTCCTGTATTCCAGACATACTCTTCCTTATAAAAGAGTAGTCCAAATTCCACTCGGTAGTCAGGATCAATCACCCCAGCCCGTAAATCCCTCTTTGCTGGTTGGTTCAGAGGTATGAGTAGCCCAAAGTGGCCAGTGGCAGCCTTGCAGTTCGGAGGAATCACTAGGGTGTCTCTGAGTGGAAGAATTCCCCCCTTCAGAAGTAAGACCTAAGAGCACAATCATGAGAACAGGATGCGAAACCTTTGCTAGTGGGTTGCTAGGGGTAATAATGGGGCTGCTACTCTCATTTTGACCCCTTGATTTTTGAACTTGTGAATTATGGCTACAGGAGAAACACTACTAAATATTGGATACTAACTCAGAGCATATACAGCCTTCTAGAGAACCTTATTCCATCCCTACAAGGTATTGCCACCTAGCTGGTACTTTGAGTCTTCAAAAGGCCACTCCATTAGTCTGTCAAACCAACTGCTTCAGGATGGTGGGGAACATGGTAAGACAAGTTAATTCCCTGAGTGTGGACCCACTGAGGTGCTTCCTTTGCTGTGAAGAGTTGTTCCTTGATCAGCAGCAATCCTGTGTTGTAATACCATGGTTGTAGAAAAGGCATTCTCTAAGTCCACCAGTAGTAGTAATGGCGGAAGCATTGCCTGCAAGCAAATGTGTAAACAGGTGTGTCCTTATCATTCATTATTCTGTCTGGAGTTGTAGTCACTGCTGATGGTAACCAGGGCACTATAGTAACCATTTCACTTGTCAGGATACACAATGCTGGACTCTTGAAAGAGGCATTGAATAAAACTAATTTCCCTGATAGGCCCAAGACAGACGATTTAATGAAGAGTCAGAGTGGTCTTCTAAAACAACCCCTTTTCAAATTTCAGTTCAGCAATGGACCCCTAAATAGGTTTCTATCTTGCCACAAACCTTACTTACTCTCCTAATTGAAGGGTTCTTTATAGACTCACACTTCATACCAACTTGAAAAACCTTCCCATCACTCTTTCCTATATTTAAAGTGGGATATGTCTCATCTCCATGTATATAAATACTGCTTATAAATGAGGACCTTTAATAATTTTCCTATGTTTTTAACATTTTGTTCCTGTCCCCATCCCATAAGGGTTACAGGCCAGGTTCATTAACCGTAAATTGTCCCATGGATCAGATAGCTGCCCATCTGTAGTAGGACCCATGTAAGCCTAACTTTCACCATCCCTGAGTCCTTCCTGAATATTTCTTTTTTTTTTAGATTTTTTTTTAACTAAAGATATGTGGCATTTTAAATTAAGGTCAAGTATCAAGGGATAGTTATTGTTTTTTTTTTTTTTTTTTTGGAAGTTCCAGGGTATGTGTGCAGGATGTCCAGGTTTGTTACATAGGTAAATATGTGCCATGGTGGTTTTCTGTACCTATCAACCCATCACCTAAGTATTGACCACCAGGCTTCACTTATGTTTGCAACCCATCACCTAAGTATAACTCACCAGCATGCATTAGCTACTTTTCCTGATGCTCTGCCTCCCCCCATGCCACCCCCCATAGGCCCCAGAGTGTGTTGTTCCCTTCCATGTGTCCATGTGTTCTCATTGTTCGGCTCCCATTTATGAGTAAGAATATGCAGTTTTCTGTTCCTGCATTAGTTTGCGGAGGATAATGGCTTCCAGCTCCATCCATGTCCCTGCAAAGGACATGATCTCGTTCCTTTTTATGGCTGCATAGTATTCCGTGGTGGATATATACCACATTTTCTTTATCTAGACTGTCACTGATGGGCAACTAGATTGATTCCATGTCTTTGCTATTGTGAAGAGTGTTGCAGTGCACACACACATAGATGTGTCTTCATAACAGAATGATTTGTATTCCTTTGGGTATATACTCAGTAACGGGATTGCTATGTTAAATGGTATTTCTGGTTCTAGGTCTTTGAGGAATTGCGACACTGTCTTCCACAATAGTTGAACTAATTTGCATTCCCACCAACAGTATAAAAGTGTTCCTATGTTTTTTCTTTCTCCCCTCCCCCTCCCCCTCCCCCTCCCCTCCCCTTCTCTCTGTCTGTCTCTCTCTCTCTCCATGGTCTCACTCTGTTGCCCAGGCTGCAGTGCAGTGGTGAGATCATGATTCAGTGCAGCCTCAACCTCCCAAGCTCAACTTTTCCTCGCACCTCAGCCTCCTGAGTAGCTGGGACTGCAGGTGCATGCCACCATGCCTTGCTAATTTTTTAAATTTTTTGTAGAAACAGGGTATCACTATGTTGTCCAGTCAGTTCTAAAAATCCTTGACTCAAGTTATCCTCCCACCTTGGCCTTCCAAATTGCTGGGATTACAGGCTTGAGCCACCATGCCCGGCAGGTATTTCTTTATAATGACACAAAATAGACTAATGTAGTCTATTTGGATTTTTATAGGTTCAGCACTTTTAATTTCCTATGTCAGTGGAAGAGAGACCCATAAATATTTAGGTTCTTCAAAAAGGTCAGAGTTGGTTTAAACTTAAACCAACTCTGACCAACGTGTCGTCCAGCACGTCCCTGTTGAACGCGCTTCCTGCCTGAGCTGTCTGAGTTACCAGATCGACTGCTGCAGCGCTTGTGCTCAGGTAACTCTTACTCTACTTAATAATGGCCCCAAGGAGTAGACAGGAAGAAATTAACAATAGCTAATAAAATAGAACAACTATAACAATATCCAGCATAATCTCTTCCTGTCTAACTTTCACATTAAATTTAATCATAGCTATTTATGTATAGAAAAAACCATGGTATATGTAAATTCGGTGCCATCCGTGATCTCAGACACGGGGAGGACACCATAACATCCTCAGACTGATTTAACAGGACCTTAGGGCCTTAGCAAAAATAATAAGAGGCTATAAAAGAAGCAATTCATAAAGAAGATTTTTTAAACATTAAAAATTGGATGACCCCTCTTCTATTTCTATCAGTGGTGGACTGGGTGATTCAGAGTAGCTCTCCTGCTAAGATAAGGTGGAAACGCTGCATGCAATGTATGTAAGAACCTGTATGAAAGCATTGTAAGGCTAGCAAGGGAATGAGGAGTTGTAGGGACACTTTCCTTAGAAGCATTTACTGATTCAAAAAAGCACAGATGAGAGAGAAAATCTCAATAGAGCTATCAGCAGTTTCAGAGGCCTGGGGTGAAAGCAGGAATGCGAAGCTTTGAAAGAGGAAGATCTCTGTTAAGTGTTCTGAGCTACACCCTGGGAGTGAGGTGAGCAGGAAACAGACCAGCCCCCACAGAGGGGCCTGATCTTCATGTCAGGAGCTGGCAGCTCCAGCTGGAAATCTGGGCCTCACCTCTGGCACCTCCTTCTCCCTTCCTGCCCTCATCCTCCCCCTTCAGCATGAGCTCTCAGCTCCCTGCTCCACTGGGCCTCCTGCCCCATCTCAGTAGCGCACATTAACTTAGGACCCACTTAATAAGTCATGTCGTTCCCGTCACCTGTTTAAAAGCCTTCAATGGGCTCCCAGGGTGCTGAGGGTAAAACTGGGAATCCCTAGAGAGGCCTCCACGACCCTGCCTGGCCTGTACCTTGCCTGCCTGTCCTGTGTATCCTGTGACCTCCTTGCACTCAGCACTCAGCCCCACTCCTGAATGTGCCCTGTGGCTCAGGCCGTCTCTGGCCTCTCCTATTCCTGGCTGCTCACCTTCACCATGGTTCTTGGCTTCCCCGGCACTTCCCACCACACCACGGCCATGTCACAAACGGCAGCCGTACTTGAACTTCGGTTGTTCTCTGTGTTTGGATGGTCTCCATGGAATTCAGGGCTGGAGGCTGACGTCTGCTCCACTTTGGACTCCTGGGGGTGTCCAGTTCAATGCCTCTCCCCCTTGGACAGGGAAGTACATGTCCCAAACCTCCCACGCCTGGACCTTCCCCCTCAGGCTCCTCCCTCCCCAGCCCTGGGCTTGTTCCTCAGCAGGGAAGGTACTTGCATCTCAGCCCGTGACTGGCTACTGCCTTGTTTTAATTGGCTTTTATTTGGTTATCAACAATGTTAATATTTTTGGTTTTATTAGCTCTTCATATTTATTTTTAAACTATTAGTTGCCAAGTTTTCTACTGGAATATTTATCTTCCGTGAAGTATCTTTGGGATTCCTGAGAGCTCTCAATTGATGTGGTCAATTTCCAAAATAACAAAATGAACACGTTAACTTACTGGATATGTTTCCCTAAATCATGTATCAGTTTAACAGATTTGATGTCAGGATATTCAAGCCAATGTTTCACATGAGAAAAGACTGCCTTTTTTCTGTTATTTAAAACTAAATTTTGTTTTCTCAAGCTTCATAAGTAACATATCCTCATTTTAACAGAGGAAACAATGGGGAGGGATCTGAAGAAAGCAATGGTCCCCCCAGCAGCCTCCCGCTCCTCTCTCCAGGGTGCCAGGGTCACTGGCCAGCATGAAGTCAGCCCACATTCCTCCCTCTCGTTCACACTTCTAGGAGACAAGAGCGTTGCTTGATTATAGAAAACATGGGTCAAGTGACACATGCGCCTCCTTGTTGCTTTTAGTGGTTATTTTACTACATGTCCTATCATGTTGTATACCTTAAATATACACATTAAATTTTAAAAGACAGGAAATAAAATAAGGAGTAAGTCTCATGTCTAAAAATTAAATACATAGCAGGCGGCAGAGCGTGGACCCACAGAGCTTTCTTTATTTTGAGAGGACTCGGGGTCCTGAGAAGGGGATGCTGCTTTCCCATTTCCTTTGCATTGAGCTCCTTTGCAGTAAGTCCTTGTGGCAGGGGTCTTCTATGGGAAGCTCCAGATGGAGACAGGAGCTTGGCAAAGGCGTCACCTAAGTCCAGGAGCTGCCAGGGAGGCTGAAGGGTCAGCAGTGTTGAAAGAGAATTTGTGGCCATTCAAGAAATCTACCACACCACCTCACACCATACAATATTAACACCTAAATGTGATGAGGAAAGATGAAAAACAGAAGAAAGTACGGGAGGATGTTGTTATTATGTAAAGATAGAGAAAATGCCTAAAGCAGAGCACAAACCAAAGTCATTCACTACATTAAAATGGAATATTTTGGTTAAATAAAATTGTAAGTGCCATTAAAAGATAAGCCACAGATAAGGTAAAGAGATTATAATTATATACACATATGACAATGTAGGCTTACTACCCATAATTTATAATAATCTCCTGCAAACTCACAATGATAAAGAACCCAGTACTAAATACAGACCAAGATTTGAAGCGGTGACTCACATAACATGAACCTCCAAGACCGATAAGCACATGGAGACGTGCCCCACGGCACTACCCATCAGGGAAATGCAAGTGAAATACTAGCATAATGCTCTTGCTTAGAAAATGGCCCAAAGCTTCGAGGTTTGTCAATGAAAAACAAGCATGGGAGAAGCAGGCTTGTGCCCTCCTGGTTGTCATGGACATAAAGGGTCTCTACCTATATTTGTAATGATTTGTTTCCTCAGAAAATCTGATATAAATCTGGCGAATATCAAAATTTGATAAAGCTAGATGGTAGGTGCACAGGTGTGTGTTATATTTATTTTATACCTGTCTTCATATGTGAAATGATTTACAATAAAAAAGTTTAAAACATTACAGAAAAAGAGCTAATGTCGTGGGCAATCATTGTTGCTAAAAGAATAAAGTAATTAAGCAGCATGTGTAGAATGATTTCACTTTTGAAATGATGACAATTATGTCATCTGCAAACCTAAATAGCAGAGGGCAGGCGCTGAATGGGAGTCGCCTGTAAGTGCTGGGGTTTGGACACTTCTCATTTTTCTCTGTTTCTTTTTGTAGTTTTTATTTCCTTCTTTTTCTTATTTCTAAATTTTTAAAGTGCAACTTCTGTTGCACTTTTTAAATTCTTACTTTTTTTTTTTCAGAATAAAATTGCATTCATTGTAAGTCTATAGTGCACCAACCCTTTATTCCATCCTTGGAGTTTAGGGGAAAATGTGATCCTGGCCTCAGGAAGTTTACTGTACAAACAAAAACGCAGGAAACCATTCTCATACAAAAGAAGCACTTAAATTCTCACATTTAGGTTTGGGGAAGATACCCCAAATAGAGGCAAAGCAAAGTATTTGTGTAGCTATATACTTCAAAGAACAGAATGGGGTCAGTTAGGAAACCAATTTGAGATTAGAAAGATTCCACCTGAGATTATTGTAACAGGGTTTAATTTGTTGAATTTTGTGGATTTCTGAATTAAAATTTTATCTCATTTATAGTCATATGAGAGCCTTTAACTAGAGGCTTTTATATCCTTTTTTTTTTTTTTAAGATGGGGTTTCACCATGTTGGCCAAGCTGGTCTTGAACTCCTGACCTCAGGTGATCCACCCACCTCGGCCTCCCAAGGTGCTAGGATTACAGGCGTGAGCCACCACGCCCAGCCTAGGCTTTTATCTTAACAAAGTAATATCCTGTAAGTGTTAAGGGTGAGCACCTATGAATGTTTCCATTTGATGCCTGTGCGGAGATAACAGAGTAAGAAAGGAAATTCGCCCTTGCACTCAAACAATTCTGTGATGGTTAATATTGAGTGTCAACTTGATTGAATTGAAGGATGCAAAGTGTTATTCCTGAGTGTATCTGTGAGGGTGTGGCCAAAGGAGATCAACACTTGAGTCAGTGGACGGGGGAGAGACAGACCTACCCTCAATCTGGGTGGGCATCATCTAATCAGCTGCCAGTGGGGCCAGAGTAAAGCAGGCAGGAGAAGCTGGAAGAGCAGACCTGCTGAGTCTCCGGCCTCTGTCTTTCTCCCATGCTGGATGCTTCCTGCCCTCAAACATCAGACTCGAAGATCTTCAGCTCTTCGACTCTTGGGCTTACACCCCTGGTTTGCCGGGGACCTTCCTGGGCCTTCGGCCACAGACTGAAGGCTATGCTGTCGGCTTCCCTACTTTTGAGGTTTTGGGACTTGAACTGGCTTGTCCACTCCTCAGCTTGCAGACAGCCTATTGTGTGACTTCACCTTGTGACAGTGTGAGTCAATTCTCCTGATAAACTCCCTGCATATATACATCTGTCCTGTTGGCTCTGCCCCTTCAGAGAAAACTGACTAATACAAATTCCCCACCTCAATATGTTTCTGACACTGAAGTGATGTGATCGTAGATTTAAGGGCTTCTCAATAATATGAAAGTTATATTTAAAACCTCTCCAGGCCAGGCACATTGGCTCATGCCTGTAATCCCGGCACTCTGGGAGGCCGAGGTGGGTGGATCACTTGAGGTCAGGGGGTTCCAGACCAGTCTGACTAACATGGTGAAACCCCATCTCTACAAAAAATACAAAAAATTAGCCAGGCGTGGTGGCATGTGCCTATAATTCCGGCTACCCGGGAGGCTGAGGCAGTAGAATCACTTGAACCCAGGAGGCAGAGATTGCAGTGAGCCAAGATCGAGCCACTGCACTCTGGCCTGGGCAATAAGAGCGAAACTCCGTCTCAAAAAAACAAACAAACAAAAACCTCTCTCTGTGAGAATCACTTCAACAAATAAAATATTCCATGACTTAATGTACAGGTAAAATAACCATGTGATGATTTGTTTATATTCCAGGAAAATGTTTATTTTCAAATATTCATATGCAAAGAAAGGAATAGGTTTGAGGAATCCTGACCTCAAA
Organism: Ateles fusciceps; assembly: GCA_036589455.1. Taxonomy (NCBI): domain Eukaryota; kingdom Metazoa; phylum Chordata; class Mammalia; order Primates; family Atelidae; genus Ateles; species Ateles fusciceps. The sequence goes on along the minus strand of JAZHEH010002481.1, from coordinate 2,972,246 downwards.
CAATTTGAAAACTTGCTTGAAAGCAGAGGACTCAGGAATGAGTGTGTCCTCCTCACACTCATGAGCGGGGGAATGACACAGAGTTTGTAATGTGGTGGAATGCAGCCAAACCCAATCTTTATAGGGCTGAGGTCGATATCCTTTGGGTCCACGAGAGACTTCAAATTAAAATGCTGCAAAATGGCAGACAACAACAGAAACAACTCCATGCGAGCCAGGCCTTCTCCAGCACACACCCGTTTTCCTGGAAGTAACAGTGGTACTGATGAGACACTGAGGGAGTTTCAGAGACGCGACACTGTTAGCAGTGAGACTCGGGGAAGCAGGAGGGGGAGGCTGTGGGCAAATGGCATCACAAGGCAGGGCCCACCCCTCTCTGCCTATTAAAAGAAGCACAAAATGTACTCGAGTAGAAGAATACCAGCAACATTGACGTATTCGGAGACCAGCCTTCATACAACCTCAATTATCCAGAGCTCAACTGCAAAAACCTATGTTAAGTTGGGAAGACCGTCTCTGCCCAGTAAAGAAGGCACCCCCAGGGTTCACCAGTGATGCCTACAGGAGGGAAGTAGGGCCCTGTGAGAAGCTGGGGCTCCAGCATTGGGTGTTAAAAGTATAGAGCTGGCTGTGAGATATTCTCTCACAGCAATCCCTAAGATGAGGCCCTGGGAAGGAGGACAAGTGCTTCAAAGAGAGTCACTGAGTCACATCCCAGGAAGGCTTTGATGCTTCCTGTGATGATTCTAGGTAACCAAAGGTTAGATTTTGTTTAGCAGCTCTGGTTTAAAATTAGGAAGAATTGGGTAATATGGTTTTGAGAGCTTTTCACTAAGTCTTGTTAAAATAGAAACAGAATTTAGCAATGAGTGGTGTAAAATGTCTAGTCTTTGGGAAAAAAATCCACCCACGACACTTCAATCCCAGGATTGCTGCTGGAAGATGTTATGGACGTTCTCTGAACAAGGAAGAGCACATGTGGGTCTCATTGTAAACAGACACAGGGCACCGTGGGTTCGGGTGTCAGTGCAGGCCTGGGATGACGGCAGAGCCCACGTGCAGTGGAGGTAAGACATGTGGGCTGCTCCTCAAGGGAATGTGCTGCCTCTGGTCTTTCTCACCTGTGGAAAATGGCTTGAAATAGTCACTGTATTTGAACTTCCCGTTTTCATTCAGGAAGTGTTCTGGTTTAAACTTTTCTGGATCAGGAAATTCTTGGTTGTCATACAAAATGGAATCCAGAGTTGGAATTATGACTGTGCCCTAGAAGAAACAAAGATGGTCTCAGTGAGTCACGTTAGCAAAATGCGGGCTTTCATCTGGAAGCCCCCAGTGAAGAATGCTGCTGTGAGTATTATGTGATATACGGTAGCATATTTCCAGTTGAGGGAGTTGCTCAGGGAAGGATTAGATAGAAAGTGGTCAGGGGTCAGGTCTAAATGAAGACGAAATCACAAGATTAACTCCAGGGCTGGTTGTGATTGTTTGTTCCTGGTATTAGAATTCATGAGTCTCAGGGACTGTCCGCTGAGGCATTTTTGCAGATTTCCTCCACCTGTCTGGTCACCAGACCAATGTGAGCACTGCTACTCCACGGGGTGGGAGTGGGGTCCAGCTCCTCTATTCAGTGCCCCCTGCCAAAGGGAAGGGTCTTTGGGCCCCCATCCTGCTCCCTGGCAGGAAGGCAATGAGCGGATAGGATGGTGTTCATGCTGTGTGCTCCAGGTTCATGCTTGACCTTGGGGATGACGTATCCTCTGAAAATGGTGTCTCGGGTTGCTTCATGGGGCAGGTTGGAGGGCACGAGGTTGATGAACCGCTGAATCTCATGCACCACAGCATCCATGTAGGGCATCTCCAGCCTGTCCTCTACGGCGGGGGATTCGGCTTGGCCCAATCACTCTGTCAATTTCTTCGTGGAGCTTCTCTGCCAAGATATGAATGGGACAAATGTAAGGAATTGGCTCCTGGCCAATTGGACATCCACCCATCTAGTCAATCACCCTTTTATCCATCTACCTGCCTACACATCCATCCACCCCTCCATCTATCCAACCCTCCATCCATCCATCCACCCACCACCCACCCTCCCATCCACCCACCCACCCATCTAGCCATCCACTCTCCCATCTAACCCACCCATCCATCCATCCATCCACCCATCCATCTGACCCCGGACCTGTCACAGTGTCCTGCCAGTCACTTGCCTACCTTCGATCTCAGGGTATTTCATGAGAAGAGGAGCCCATATCTCAGAGTGGTGCTGGTGGTCTCTGTCCCCCGCAAAGAACAGATCGGCCACGGTCACGGTGATACCGTCCATTGTGTACAAGGGTTCTGCACTGGGCTTTTCCTGTGATGCCAGAGACAGACAGGAGGAGAAGGAGCTGCTTGTCTCTCTTCAGCACAGAACCAGCCACCTCCCAGCTCCACAGGGACAAAGGAGACAGTGTCCCAGAGGTCCCCCCCAGTGGAACTGTGACTTGGAGCTGTGAGAGACAGGGTCATCTCCACCTCACAGCCAGGGAAACTGAGGCCTCAGGAAATCTGCTGAAGGCAGGACTGGGCTCTGTTTCCCTCAACAGCACACGGGCCATCCTGGGAGAGATGAGATGCCCCTGACCTTGGTCACAGCTCAGGCAGGAGCTGAAGGGGTCCTGCTAACCCCTCCTGCTGCAGGGCTAGTGTCTGCTGCCGTGAGAGGCCAAACTGGTGGAGGAGATGCTGAGGCAGCCCCGGCAAATCAGTGTGGATCCACATGTTGTTCTTGAGCCACAAAAGGACAAGACAAGGGGACGAGAAGCTTCACCATGCAGGGCAGGGGGCAGGGGATCCTGAGGGCTGCAGGTGAACGAAGCTGGGGAGGCCTGGAAGTCCTGACACTGTGCACAGATGGGGAGTACATGCCCACAAGGAATGCTGAGGGCTTCTCCTCAGACAAGATGCAATTCTCAAAGTCTGTGGACTAGAAAGGGTTGGGCAGCAGGGCCTGGAGGGGGCTAAGAGGCCCACCCACGCCACCCCAAACCACTAGGCCAGCTTGGCAGCCAGGCAGCTGACTTGTGCCAATGGTCATGCTGAAGCCAAGAGTGTGTGTGTGAAACTGAGAGCGTGCTGCGGCCGGAGGCATGCACACCAGCAAGTGCAGGTCACACTGTAGATCCCAAGCGCACGCTCCCTGCCCACCCCAGAGAGCCCACCTCATGGGAGAGCCGAGCCCACCTTTTCCATTTCCACCAGCAGGCAGTCGGTGAGGTCCCGGGGGCAGCTGGGGTCCAGAGATTGATGGTGCTCCTTCACCCTTTCAGACACATACTCTTTTATTTCAGCCACATTTCTTATGACTTTTCTGTGGCTTCCAGGCAAGTAGTGTAGATAGCTGGAAAAATTATTGTAAAGCTAGAGAGAGAAAAAAGATTTTACTGTTTTTTTCTGGATGCAACATAATTGTGTATGTTGGACCAACAAGCTTCTCCAAACCTGAATTTGTGGCTGAAATAATTGTTTATTTGTAATATTTTGGGTCAACAGTGTCCTTTTTGGGCACCATCTCCTCAGCAGTGCACATTCTGTGGTGCAAATGTCTACACGTAGGTCAATACATATCCTAAGGTTAGCAAAGGGGTGCACAGGACCCCAGAGATGTCTCTGGGAAGAATATCTGGGCTCTCCTTGAAGCTATGTTCTTGGGCTTTTGCAGTCCTGTCTATCACATACAACTCGAATTTTCCTTCTTTTTCTAATGTAAAGTATACAATTGACGATTGATGAAAAAGGAACATGGCTTCACCTGGAGCCAGGGAGTACTGAGCAGGTAGAAGTTCTCATTAAACAAATGCATCAACCTCAGAAACTTCTCATCGTTGTAGTCAAAACGCTTGTGGAAGAGGATGTCAGCTATGACGTTGCAGGGTGCGCAGCCGATGACGAAGGTGGGGTCGAAGGCTGGCCTGGAACACAGGCGGCCGGGCCGTCAGGGGATGGGCGCAAGGAGACCCGGGGGGCTCCTCCACCCACTCAGTCACCTGCTAGGGCTCACCCAGGCCTGTGAGAAGGCACCCTGAAAACTGGCAATTTACAAAAGTTAGTGAATGTCTGAATCTGTTTGGGTCTTCTTCGCTTTGCGACAGTATTTAGGATACAAGTCACGTGCTTAATGACTACACTTGCTCCCTAAACTGTGTGGCTGGAAACTACAGTTGTAAACACAGTGTCTGGGGACTCATGAGACCCTCTCCTTGTCCGTAGGTCCCTGTGGTTCAGATGTGGTCTAGGGGTCCCGGCTGGGGCTCCCCCGTGCCCCTGGCCTGCATGAGGACTGGGCCCTGCTGGGCAGCAGATACACACCCTGGGTCTTCCTGAGCGCTTCCACCAGGGAGTGGGCCTCCCTCTGGATCCGGTTCTCGTTGCCTTGTTTCCCCATCCCATAGTTCCGGAGGGTGGTCAGGGAAAACCGCCGGATGTCCTTCCAGGTGGGCCCATTATTGAAAATAATTCCTAAGGCAGAGGGGCCAGCAGAGGGTTATTCCAAAGGCCCATGTTGGGGAGAAACGGGCTAGAGAGGGCCTTGGAGAGCAGAGCAGGTTTGCAGGTGTGTAAAGAAGTGACAGAGGGGGCATGGGAGCTGCCAGCACAGGCCACTTGCTGGTCAGGTTTTAGGGGAAGCCTTTCTGGGGCCCTTGCAGTCTGCACTGTGGTTTTTATCACATTTAACCTCTCCTGGGGCTCTTCATGCTGTGAACTTACCTTCCTTCTTTTTCCTTTCTGCTGAGTCTTCCCCATGTTACATAAAACCACATATGTACCAAGAACACCTCCCGTGTCTTTCCTGTCTACCAACAAAATTCTTGAAAAGCCAGCCATTCTGTTCTCACAGGTTTTTAACCCTCATACCACACACGCCTCAACTTGCAGCTCTCTGGCTCCACAGCAAGTTTCTTCACTAAAATCTGGCAGGTCACACAAGCCCCTGACTGTGCAAAGCATCAGAGCTGGGAAACCCAAGAACTGTCCCTTCTGAGCTGTCAAGGCCTGGCCCCGCCCTGTCTCTCCTCCCGAGAGTGGTCTGCTGGATCCTCCTGGGAGTAGGAGTACATTTGGAATCAACAAATCTAAACTTTTTATTCTTTAAGAATGTTCACATATTCCCATCTTTATCTCAGCTAACTATAAACCTTTTTATTTTCTCCCATATAGGAAGCTTGGAATTATCCCTCTTCCTCTGCACACTCCCAGCCACACCCCCTTACACCTCAGGGGCCCCTTGCCCTCTCTGCCTTGATCTCTGTGTTCCTCTTGTCCATCATCATTTCCACAGTAAATATATTTTGGGTACCTCCTGCATTTCAGACATCCTGCCAGCTCTGGGCATTCTGCAGTAAACAAGGGTCATATCCTACGCAGCTTCATTAGCTGATTGACCACTCACCACTCCTGGGAGGCGCCTGCAAGGGGCTCAGAACCCGTGCTCACCTGTTCCAGAAGCAAGGTTGGCCGGCCTGAGAGGGGTGGGAGGGCAGATGAGATGAGGTGGGCGGAGCAGGGGTGCAGGCTGGACTGAGGGTTTCATTTCATCCTGAATAGTAGGAGGAAGGACTGACAAGACTGAGGAGATGGGGGGTGGGGGTGGGTGGGGATGCTGGTGGCGGTGGAGGAGGGGCAGACGTGGTCATGTTGAGTGGAGGGTACTCCGAAATGACCCATTTAGACAGCTGTTCGACAAGTTAAAATTCTAGGTTGGGAACCGAGCTTTCTCTGTTTTATGGACTTTTTCTGAAAGGATGTGTGCAGTTCCTCTGGCACACTGTCACACAGCCTGTGCTCAGTGTTATGCTAATAAGGAATATTTTCATCATTGTCCCTCAAGGGCCAGGTGCAGCCCATGCCTAGGGCTCTGCTAATTTTCCGCCAGTCTGGGCTCTGTGGGTCATATAAAAATGAAACTTTAGAGCCCCCAGGCAGAGGCAGCAATGTCCCCTTGAGCCTGAGCTGTGGAGATGCAAGTTCCACTCCCCGACCTGCTGCCTCGGACTCTGCCTTGGATCTGTGGGTGGCAGTTAAGGGCTCTGGGAACCAGAACTGAGCTCCTCAACTGCAGAACCGGGGCCCTCCTCCAGTAATGCTTTTCCTGTGTTAGGGACAAGGACTGAGATGGTTAATTTTGCTTTTAGCAACCCCAGAGAAGTAAAACAACCCCACAATGTAGAAGAAGGAAAAGCAAATGACACTAATTGTGACACAATATAACCTAGAAATGTAGACTGGACAAACAGGGCAAGAACACCAGCTCTCCGATCTAAAAATTCCGCACAGCATGGCAAAGGCTTTCTGGAGCCTCCTCATCAAAGTTGACTCGAAGAACTAGAGGCTTCAATGTGGGACACTGTTTATTTCTAATCTACTTTGAAAGCCCCTGCAGGGCAGGGAGGGGAGGGAGGAGAAAGAAGCAGCAGGCTGGGGGGAGCAGGCCAGCAGCCCCCCCCGTGCTGGGGTCAGAAGCCAGGAGGCTGGGAGAATGCTCGGATCAAGACCAGCCAGACCTCCAGCCCCCAACCCTGCTCTCCCTAGAGAGGGGAACACGCCGCTTTCTGTATACGCCGAACTCGGAGCTCTGGAGACAGGGAGGGTGGAGGAAAGACAGCAGAGATGAGGCTGGGAGATGGGGTTTCAGTGGGTCTCTCCCCCTTCGCGGTCTTCAGAACATCCACCCCAGCAGGACATCAGAGGCCCCCCCCTCTGGAGGTCACCAGCTGCAGCTGAGCAAAGCTCTGAAGCGAGCAGTGTCCGCAGCTTATGACGCCTCAGCGTGGTGAGGGGACCTTGGTGGCCGAAGCCACCTGTGCCCAGGCCGTGGAAGAGGAGGGAAGCGCTCCCCCGAAGGAGCCTGCGGGCCGGGAGGCGGGACGGTGGGGGTAGGGTAGGCGCCTCGGGCTCAGAAGCAGCCCCGCCGCCGATCCCTGTAAACTCGCCGGCCCCGTGGCCTAGAGGCCGCACTTCGTGACGACTCAGGGCACCTCGCAGTAGGCAACGCGCGGGGCCATCGTCCGAATCATCTTCGGATGCCATTACTGTAACATTACGGTGATTTTAGCATTTGGCCAGCGCAGACGTGGCTGGCGCCCGTAACTGTCCCGCGGCGTGTTGTGCGCCCCCCGCCCCGTGCCAGGGACGCGGACTCACCCCTGTCCTTGTGCGCCTGGAACGCGGGAATTTCGCCTCGGCCCGAGAACTCGCTCTTGTAGTCCAGCAGCGCTTCCCTCACGGCCTTGTAGCCGTGCAGCACCACCACGCGCCGCGCGCCCAGGTACAGCGTGAACACCGGCCCGAAGCGCTCGGCCAGCTGCGGAGACCGAGGCTGCAGGTGAGGCCCGCGGCGCGGCGGGAAGTCACGCCCCTGCCTCACGGCCATTGCCGTTGCTCTAGAGAACCGGGAGGCGCGTGGGGGAAAGGCAGTCTTTGTCCAGCCCAACGTGGGGATACCTTCCCCACAAAGGGCTGCTGCATCTGCAGGGCGCGCGCATCTGCGTACCCGGCCGCCCACGGGGCCCCAGCCGCTCCGCTCCGCACCCGCCTGGACTCGGTCAACTCCGCTGTCTCCGGCTCCTCAAGTCCCTTCCCTAAGGCGCGCCCACCAGCCACCCGGTCGCTCGCTTCCGGAGCCAAGGTTCGGGACCCGCCGCCAGCCCGCGCCCCGCAGAGCGCACACCCCCCGGCGCGAACACCCAGCGCCTGCTCTGTGCTGGCGGCGTTCTTTATGAGCTCATTTAGTTTTTAGGTTTGTTAGCCCATTCAGTGTTCACCACTGTCGTAGGCGGCAGACACTGGTGCCACACGCGCTGGCCCAACACTTCACGTTTCAACTCGTGGGTTGGCAAATGCGCGCCGAGGCCCAGCCGGTGCGCATCCGGCCGTGAGCGCGGTTATCCTGGCGTCGCAGCAGCCCGGCCTCCCCATCATCAGCCCCGAGACGAGGCACAGGCCGGGGGGGCGGGGGCTCCAGGGCCTGCCCTGCGGGCTCAGGGCTCCAGCTGAGCGACACGTTTTGAGTGTCACTCCAGAATGCTATCAATTCAGTTAATTCATAACAGGCTGGTATTGAACAACCACAGTTTGTCTGCAAGTGAGTTGAATGCACACATATCAGATCCAATTTCTGAGTTTTTCTGCCTAAAATCAACAATATTTCTCTTACCTGGGTGAAGGACTTGGGAATATTCTTCAATTCCAAGTGGAAGAGATTTCCGACGATGGGAAGTGGGAAAGGGCCTGGGGGCAGATTCCAGCTGCTGTGCACCTGCCTCCAGATGGACACCAGCAGAAGAATGGCCGCCCACACCAGCAGGGCCACAGTGATGCCAAGGGCAGACATGGTGCCGCTGGGGGCCGGCTGCCAGCCTGGGAGGACAATCCTGTAGAAACGCAGGGCTTTTTATATTGTGTTTTGAGAAGGAGGGTGACCCACCAACCAATGCCATCTTCCTTCTCGTCTAGCCCAAATTATTAGTTTATTATTACCTGCTGTTGGCCATCATTTCAAAGGCTGATTCCCGCAGTGGTGGGGCCCAGAGGTTCCATGCAGTGACCTGGTGAGGATGGAGCTGGGCCATGTCAACACCCTGGTTGCCGGCACCTGCTGCTGTGCCGGTAAACACATCTAGGGACAGGTCGCCAGACTGTGTCCCTGGGCTGGGGGTGAATGTGGGGTGAGGGACTGTCCTGACCTTTGGCACTGGCTGGACAAAGGGGAACTCCAGCTACATTGCCATGAATTTGTCTGGAGTAGGGTTTATGTAATGAAACACCAACCACATGCTGACCACCTCTAGACAGGGTACCAGCCCTCCTGGTGCAGCAACCTCTTGATGTCTCATGAGGAGGTTTTTGTGGAAGTCAAACACTCAGACACCCCTCTGATTTCCCACTGGGGTGGATGTTCTGAGACCAGGAAGGGGGAAGAGACCCACTGAAACCCCATCTCCCAGCCTCACTTCTGCTGTCTTTCCTCCACCCTCCCAGTCTCCAGAGCTCCGAGGTCAGCATATACAGAAAGCGGCGTGTTCCCTCTCTAGAGAGGGTTGGGGGCTGGAGGTCTGGCTGGTCTTGATGTAAGCATTCTCCCAGCCTCCTGGCTTCAGACCCCACCAAGGCAGGGGCTGCCGGCCTGCTCCCTCCTTCCTGTTTCCAGACCCGGCAGCAGCCCCCAGTAGTACCTGAATCACCACCTGCCACATGAATGGGGCCAGAAGGAAAATTCAACATCTGAATTCTATTCCACTTTATCAATTAACTGGAAAATTCCATGGAAGAAAAAAAAGGAAGAGAAAGTTAATCTCTGATTATAAAAAAAAAGTTACATATTCTTGCTGTAGAAAATTAAGAAAAAATATTATTTGGTAAGATTTTAAATTCAAATTCTTTAAAAAATTACATGGTTTTATTGGGTTTATTTTACATTAGGTTAAATTTGGAAGACAATTTTAAACATGTCTTTGCTGATCCAGGGGCACAGCAGAGCCCCAAATTTACTAGCTGCTTCTTTCATGCTTTGATTACTTTCTTCATACAGGCCCTCTTCCACCTTCTGTTGCGGTAGTTGTAGGTATTTTCTGGAGGTTTTCTGTGTGCATAGTTAGAATGAAGAGAATGTTTTTATTCTGTCTTCTAACTGGCGATATATGGAAGTTGTTAATTCACAGGTTGCAATTTTATCCTTTTATATTAGCAATGAATCTTTACGTACAATAGAAAATACAATAAGAAATGAAGAAAATAAAAGTCATTTACAATCCAACCAAATTACTTGTGGATTTTGAGTTACGCCATTCTATACTTTTATTTATATAAAAATGAGACTACATACTGTATGTGGCATTCTAACCCAGTTTTTCCCTTGACAGTTTATTAGCCACATGAGCAAGTCACCGGCTGTGCTGCACTTAACACTGCACCTCTCCTGAACCAGGAAGGGGCACTGGCCTCTGGCAGAAGCTTCAGGGGCCTTTGCCTCCCTCGGTTTTTTTCACCCCTCAAGGTGAGAACTGACAGTGTAGACTGAACTGCCTCGTGGGTGGGTTAGCACACTCCCTCCTCCTGTCTTTCCTTTCCAGTGGCCAGTGTGAGGTGGCAGGGACAATTCCCAGGGCAGAAGCTGAGTGTCCAAACCCCTGCACCCTGTTCTCCTGTTGTGGGCCCAGCCAGGCCTGGCCGGGATGGACACCCATTGAGGTCCACAAGTTTCCCTGGTTACTGGTTCCTTTTCCTAGTGCTCAAGAGGGCCAGAGTCAGCTCCTGGCAGACAAGAATTGAAGCCTTGGCTTTGGTGGGATGAGAACAGGAATCATCAGAGTGGGGAAGCAGAGCAGGCCTCTGGCTCCCCTGGGCTGAGGAGAGCATCGTCTGTGCAGCTTACCTGAGTGTGCACATCCCGGGGCAGGCCCCACGTGCCCTGGACCGTCTGTGCCTCACAAGGATGCAGCTATGGTGTGAGCCCTCTGCCCATAACATTGTTAGATGCCCAACCAACGTCGAATTTTAAATACAGGAACATATGTCGTTAGAAAACAATGACATTTCTGTGTACTTCTTTTCGGAAGCCAGGGCTTTTATTTGTGTTGCATCTATCCCATTGGCAGGACCTTCCAGGACAAGGTTAAACAATCAAGACGACAGACTGCCCATGCCCGTGCCTGCGCCTGTGCCCGCGCCTGTGCCCACGCCTGTGCCCGCGCCTGTGGCAGGGAGTTCTTCAGGCTTTCATCACATCTGCTGTTCGCTGGATGTGGCAAAGAGGTAACTGTATTGGGACAATTTTCTTCTTTCTCTAGCTAACTAACAGTGTTTATCAGGGATGAGAGTTGGGTTAATGAAATGTCTTTTTAATTGAGACAATTCTATGATTTTTCTCCTTAGACATGCTAGTGTGAGGCTACATGGAAACACTGTCTCACAATGTACCATAAAAGTACCATGTACTTTTATATTGTATCATAAAAGTACCTCATAGTTGCACATCACAACCAACTCTTTCATGGAGTGATACTCTTTTAACAGTCTAAGGATTCAACTTGTTAATAGTATTTTTGGTAATTTTGCATCTATACCTGCAAATAAAGTTGGGCTATAGCTTTTGTGTTATATTAGGTTCTCGCATAAAAATTGCACTATTCTAGAAACCATTGCAAAACTCCCGTCTTCTGTGTGACTGGGGATACTTTATATTGCAGGGGAATTGCCTGCACTTTGAAATTTTGATAGAACTCACTAGTAAAGCAATATAGAGAAGATTTATTGGAATTGAATAATTGTTTATAAAGATTAGAAATATAATTTTGATTGGGAAAGTAAAATATCTCCTTTTAACAAATGCAAACAACACAGAAGTGGATGAAGTGAAAACTGAGAGTCCCAAATTTACCCTACAAAGGCAGCTTCCATATTTTAAACCCCATTAAGAAGGAAAAATCCTGCTAATTCCCTTTTTATTATTTGTAGTTTTTATTTTATACCTACTAAAATACTTCTTTTGCACTTACTTTAATTCTGTGTATAATGTGAATTTGACTTGCTAGTATTCTTTTATTTTGGCCCAAGAGACTTCCTTTAGTATTTCTTATCACAGGCTTATGAATTCTCTCAGTTTTGTTTATCTGAGAATGTCTTATTTTCTCTTTCTTTTTGACATTTGATCTTAGCCAAAAGGCTAAGATATACTTTAAATTTTAATTAATTAATTAATGGGGGAGAGTACAAGAAAATGTGCTAAACAAATTCTAAAAGAGCTGTAATACTTGATTCTTTTTGGAAGCGTATTTTCTGGATACAGAATTCTTGGTTGGCAGTGTTTTCCTTCAGCACCCTGACTGTGTCATCTCGCTGACTGCTGGCCCCGTGGCTTCTGGTGAACAGGTGCTGTTATTTTCTCGAGGGCTGATTTACCTAACAACTCATCTCGCTATTGCCGCTTCCAGGACCCCTCTTTACCTTTGATTGTTTGACTGTGGTGTGTGCAGCTGCGGCTTTCCTCTCATTTATTCTCTTTTGAGTTGGTTAAGGTTTTGGATATGTAGATGGATCTTTTTCATCAAATTTGAGGAATTTTGAGCCATTATTTCTTCAAATAGTATTTTGTGCCCCTGTTTTCTCTCTTTCTGAGATTCCCACTGCGCCTGTACATGCTCCTGCTTATGTCCCACAGCTCTCTAAGGCTCCATTCACTTTTTTTCAACAATTTTGTTGGTGTTCACATTGCCGTTCTAGAGAAACAGATTTTCAGAGCTTCTTATCCTGCCATTCTGGAAGTGCTTCTCTTGCCTATCCTATTCATCAAGAAACTAAGAGCTTTCCTAGAAACTTTCAGAAAATCTGAGATTTTTATATTATTTGCTAGAATGTCACCACTCCTATGTGCAAGAGAGGCTGGAAAGTGGAAAGACTTTACATGAATGTATTAAAAGGTTAAGGGAATTAGGAATGGGATTTGATTACTAATAATAGCATGTACTACACTCTGGTTAAAAGTATTCTGTGTACTCTTCCAAACTTTAAAAACAATTTATATAAACATACAGCACATACTACATGTTATGAATATTTCACAATTTGTCTATTTTGAGTTGACAAACAATTCAAATGGTTTCCCCAATTATTTATGTTTCAAAAGGTGAAACAATGGTACCCTATGGAGGCATTTTTGTTCAGACATGCATGTATCTTTGTAAGTCAGTTTTGTGGGAGTGAGATGGTTAGATCACTGAATATGTGGACTTAAGATGTTAACAGATATATAAAATTGCTTCCTCAAAATGTTGAAACACTTGAAACCCCCCCCCACAGTAGTATGGGAATGCCAATTGCTGCATATCTTTTCCAACATTGGATACTGTCAGCCACTGATAACTGGAAATTCATATGTCATTACTTTACTTTGCATTTCTTTGGTCAAAAAAGAAGGAAAGCATCTTTTCATCTATTGATTATTTATTTAATTTTTTTATGAAACAATTCCTTCTCTTTTCATATTGGCGTTTTACATATTTCCTCTCAGATTTTAAGGACTCTTTGTCTATCAAATAAATAGTAGTTGTTTTTATGTTTTATGGTTGGAAGTTACTCCCAGTCTCTTGTTTGATTTCCCATGTAGGAAATTAGGTTTTTATACAGTTAAAATTTTCAGACTTTTCCTGTATGGCCTTTGGAATTTAGACAATGTTTTCTAAAAGACTTTCCCTATCAATTATTTTTAATTTAAAACTTGCCGTTAGAAAAAAATCTATATGATCTTGTCATTTCTAGGTAAGGTGCTTTGATTCCTCCCACTACAACCATGTTTTATTAAATTATTCTTTATTTTAAAAATCTACTCAGTTATTTTCAATATATATTAAAATTGGCAATTAATCTTCTAATTGTACCTTTTACTGTTATATAAATATTTTTTGTCCCCTCCGATAGTTGTTGCTACATGTGTTTGCTTTTGTAGTATTTCCCTGGCCTATCTTTGTTCATCATAGTATTTAAAGTATCTTAATGTCATTTTGTTCTTGATAGGTGTCTGTAAACATTCTATAAGTTTGACATAAACAGAAAGTTTTTCCTTTTAATAGGAGAATTAAACAGTCATATTTATCGTGATCACTAAATTTGGCTGTCATGATGTCTATGTATGTGTGTGCAGGTGTGCATGTGTGTATATGTGTGTGCAGGTGTGCACGTGTGGGTATGTGCGTACGGGTGTGGGCGTGCATATGTGTGTGTTTTTGTGTGTGTTTCCTTTCCTTATGTTTAAAATGATCATATTTTGTTTGTTCTTTTTTTCGTTTGATGATTTGGAATCTTGACGTCCTGTTGTTATTCTACCAGTGGTTACCCTTGAATCTGAAAGTACATATAGACTTACAGTTTTTTTATTAACTTGAAGAATTTGTCAGTGTCTTCCGATCTGAACAAGGAGAGACCTTCAGCACACTTTTCTTCTCTATTTCTCTTGCAATATACAATCTACCCCAAATCTTGGGAATTTCAGTTTTAGAATATTAGTTTTAAATTTGTTCAAATATACTTTCTATTTTATAAATTAACTTTTATCGAGGGCATTCATATTTACAGCCACCTATCGAGTGATTATTTGCTTTCAAATACATGTTGCACCAGTCCCTTTGCCTGTTACTTCTATATCATTAGCTTGTCTTCCTTGGATTCCTGCTCCTAGACACACAAAGCCTTCCACCTTCAGGACCCAACTTTATGGGGGAGAGGGTGAGCCGCACGAGGGGGGCACACCTGGAATGCGACCTCCCTGGGCCACTGGACCTCCCTCCATAGCCAAGTTCTCCTCAGGGGCAGACCACGTGGCAAACATGTTTTCAGACGGACAGCGAACTTGCCTCCCCCTCCCTTCACACTCGCAAGCAGGAGGCGTGAAACGTCTCAGAAGTGCTCCAGGACCGTCCGCAGCGTGAATCCTTGGATCACAGAGCTAAGAGGCAGAAGAATATTACTCTTCAGGGCACCCAAAAGGCTCTGGATAAGAAGGGAGGGGAGTACGGATGGGGACGAAAACATGCTCTGAATGGCTGATTTGAGGGCTCTCTTCTGGAAACTTCCTAGTCTTTTGTATTATCAAAAGCGTTGAGAACCCTAAACAGACCTTTGCGCGGCAGGTATCTAAAGTTCAGTGCCACACTTCATTGAAAATAATGACCTTGTCAAAAGCCAAGCATCCTTTCCAAGTAAAACAAGAGCAGAGAACACACAACGTCGCCGCGTCCAAAGGGCAAGCCAGGCTGGTGCAGGAACAAAGCCTCCCGCCCGGGGCGCGGGCTCGGTGCCGCGTCCCCCCGCCTGTCAACCGCCCGGCGTGACGCTGAGGGGCCGTGACGGCTCTGGAGCCAGCGACACCGCTTCCCCGCCGAGAAGCGCCAGCCCGGCCATGGAGCGCCCTCTGGGGTCCGCTGTGATTGCAGCTCCCTGAGGCCCCGGGGACCCGGCTCGCCTGGGCCCCGCCCACCAGAGGGCGCCAGAGAGAAGCCGCGGGGGAGGCGCCGCCCTGCTGCCCGGACCCCCGAGCACCCCGTTTGAGACACGGGAAAACACGTGTGGAGCGCTGTGGATGATCAAGTGTGGTGACGTATGAACTCCAGGCGACCCGCTCCCAGCCCCAAACAACAGCTCATTCAAGGTGCGTTTACCAGAAGCGCTCACATCCAACTGCCTCCCGCTAGCGGTAGCCGCTGACCTGAATTTTGCTTTGAATGTTCCCCCGTGATTTTCTTTTTCTTTTTTTTCTTTTTTTTTTGAGACGGAGTTTCTCTCTCGTTGCCGAGGCTGGGGTGCAATGGCGCGATCTCGGCTCACTGCAGCCTCTGCTGCCCTGGTTCAAACGATTCTCCTGCCTCAGCCTCCCAAGTAGCTGGGATTACAGGCTCCTGCCACCATGCCTGGATAATTTTTTTTTTTTTTGTATTTTTATAGAGATGAGGTTTCACCATCTTGGCCAGGATGGTCTTGAACTCCTGACCTCGAGATCCACCTGCCTCAGGCTCCCAAATTATAGAAATGAGCCACCACGCCTGGCCTATAAGGTTTTACTGTTCACATTTATGCCTTAAATATATGTAGAATTTATTTTTTTGCATAATAAGGACTAAGGAAGTTTGTTTTCCCATATAGATATGAATTGTTCCGGGATCCTGTCTCTGATCCCCAATTCTTCCTCCAGCACAAGACAAAGTTCTTACACAGGGGATGCATCAGAGGCCTGTCTCTCCCTGGTCCAATGCCACAGCATTTTAATTATTATAGCTTTATAGTAGTATTGATATCAAATAATACAAGTCCCACCATTTCTTATTTCAAGAGTGCATTGGGTCTTTGTTCTTCCATACAAATTTCAAGACTCAGTTAAATTTCCTCAAAAAGTCTTTTGGGATTTTGATTGGAATCACATAAACTCTGTGAATTAAATATCTTTAAAATACTGATTTTTCCTTTCTATGATGTGGAAATCTGTTTCCATTTATTCAGGCCATTTTTAAATGTTTTCAATAAATTATATAATTTTCTGCATATAAATTGGACACATAATTGTTAGGTTTTACTCTTGGGTAACTTTGAGTTTTTAAAGCAGAGTTCTTGATAAATTACATTTTCCAACTGTTTACTGCTAGCATACAACAATACGAATGATTTTTGTCTATTGATCCTACAGGCAGCCTCCTTGCTAAACTCTCTGATTTCCAATAATTTCTGTGTGGATTCTTTTGTGGTTTCTCAGTAGGCCATCCTATCATCTGTGACCAATGAGAGTTTTGCTTTACATCTTTCAAACCTTATTCCTGTAATTTCTTTTTCTTGTCTTATTGAACAAATAGATCTTCAGTGCATTGTTGCCTTGATTTTTATTTTAATAGGAAATATCTCAGAAGTTCTCTAAGAGGATGCTCAGTAGTCATTGGCCCTTTGTGAATGACTACTGTTGTGGGGTTTTAATAGGTATCCTTTTTGAGTTTAAGAAAAGTCCCTTTTATTTCTAGTCTACTAAGAATTTTTAAGTTAATGATTGATATTGAATTGTACTAAATGCTTCTTTTGAAATGATCAGATGATTTTTCCCCTTTAATTTTTTAAAGTGGTGAATAAATTTATGTATTCTGTAATGTCGGACCACTGTTGGGACCCTGGAATAAACACAATTTGGTCTCGACACTTTGTCTTTTTAATGTATGCATGGATTTGCACCCGGAGGAAGGGCTCACTGGCAGCTGCCTTTGGTTTGCCCACGGGTTGTTGTGGATTTCTGCAGCTATGCTCAGTATGAGGCTGGCCCATGGTTTTCTCTTCTGTCTTTCTGGGCTTTGAGTATCAAAATTGTCCAGGCTCCATAGAATGATTTGATGACCTTCATTCATATTTGATCCTTTTGAACAGTTTATGTAAGATTGAAATGATCTAATAGGTTTAGAAGAACTCATTTTTGAAACCATATGGTATTCTATTTGTGAAAACATTTAGAATTAATAATTCAATGTATTTAAGAGCAGTATAGTGGTCAGGCTTTATACTTCTTGAATTAATTGTAAAAATATATGTTTTCTAGGAATTTGTGATTTCTTGTAAGCTTTCAAATTGATTGACGTAAATTTGTTTTAGTATTGTCTTATCTTTACAGTCATTGCTGTATTTACATTATGTTCCTTTTTCACCCCAAACGTTGTTTATTTGTGCTCAGAAGCAGTTTATCTACTGTATTAATCTTTTTCAAAGAGCAATTCTTGGTTGTGTTCCTTTCCATTTTCTCATTGTTTTGTATTCCATGATTTCTGCCTTTATTATCTTGCCTCTGGCCTTTCTTTGGGTAGTTTCCATTGGACCTTTGGCTTAGATATTAATTTAATAAAATATATGCAGGGTATGTCATGTTCATGGGTTGGAAAAGATTCTTATTAATGTATCAATTGTCTCCAGTTTTATCTATAAATTCAATGCTATTCCAATCAGTATCTCAGCAATCAGATATTGATCAAATAATTCTAAAATTTACATGGAAAGGCAAAGGAACTAGAACAGTCAAAACGATTCTGAAAAAGAACAAAGTTGTGGGACTCTCGTTACCCAATTTATTCCTGCTACCCAATTTAAAAGATGTGGAAGTTGTGGTGCTTTTAATATATCTATCTTGTTTGGAAGTTTCATATGCAGAAAATATGTCAGTTGTATAACATAGCCTCGGAAAGAGAGTTCTAACACTTCATAGTCTGTATTTTTTTTTTTTTTTTTGTGACAGAGTCTCACTTTATCTCCAGGCTGGAGTGCGGTGGCGCGATCCCGGCTTACGGCAACTTCAGTTTTCCGGTTTCAAGCAATTCTCCTGCCTCAGCCTCCCAAGTAGTTGGGACCACAGGCACGCACCACCACACCCGGCTAATTTTTTGTACTTTTAGTATAGATGGGGTTTCACCATGTTGGCCAGGATGGTCTCGATCTCTTGACCTCGTGATCCGCCCGCCTCGGCCTCCCAAAGTGCTGGGATTACAGGCGTGAGCCACTGCGCCCAGCCGTATTTTTTTAACTTAAAACTCTATTTACAAGGACAATCTTCTGTGCCATATATTTTGCAGGTTAATATATGCCCAGAAACAACTCCTAAAAAGCCCAGACTCCTCAAGAGTTAGACTGACCTGCAAAAGAGCACGTTAAATGATGATGAACAGCAAAATGTGAAAAGCCGGCAATAAGGCACTTCTGATAGTAGGTATGAGGACATCACCAGTGTATATCAGTTTCAAAAGTTCTTATTTATTTAGTAACGATTTCAATTTCTAGTCAATGAAGATTGGGGGAGGTACCTTTTAACTACGTCTAACTCTGTTGGTTTATGATCAAAGAATGTGGACTGCACAGTGTTTACCTTTTATAATTTGGTAAGATTTACTTTGTTCCCAAATACAAAATTGATTTTTGTAATTGGGACATGAACACACAAACAAAATGTCTATCTTATGTTTAAAAAGTAAGTTTAATGATTACATTATTCAGTTTTTTCTGTACGTGCTTTTTGCACTAAATTTGTCCAATTCTGAAATTGTGTTTTGAAGGTTACCACTGACATAGAATTTTTGTCTAATTCTTTTTTTTTATTATTTCTAGTAGATCTCAGTTCAAATATTTAGTTTCATGTTGTTCGGTACATACAGATTTGTGGCTGTTACATTGTCTTCATAAATTATGCCTTTTATACTTGTCTACTACCTCTTTGTATCCTGTTTAGTACATTTAACTATAAATATTGCAGCTGTTGTAATCTCAATACTCAATCCAAATGCATAAGGAAACGCATGCTAAGTGTATAGCCTGATGGGTTATCACAACATGAGTGTGGCCATGCTGACGGGCTTTCAGAATAGAAATAAAACATCACCCACCCTCAGAAAAACATCACTTTCTGTCACCAGCTCCTCCCCCAGTCCTAGGGGGAGTTTATCCTAACTTTTAACACCACAGAATAGTCCTGGCAACTTTTAGACTTTATGTAACATTCATTGAATCACACAGTATGCAGTATTTGTCTTAATTCTTTTACTTCATGTTTGTGTGATTCACTTATATTGTTATCTGTAGAAGTAGTTCATTCTTTTTCACTGTTATATATTATTCCACTTCACAAGTAAAGCATGTACCCCAAATGATACTATTTTTTTTCTACTTTTCTGCTATTGCAAATAATGCTATCATGAGCATTTCAGTTCCTACCTTTTAATGCACATGTGTTGCTTATTTCTGTTGTTTATATACCTAAAAGTGAAATTGCTGTAACATAAGGTAAGCACAACTCGTAAGTCGAGGTTCTACGCACGTGTGAGTCAGGACTTTGTGTGCCTCCATCGGTTTATTCGTGCCTTCTTGCACCAATCCCACACTGTCTTTTTTAGAACCATTTAAAAATTAGTCTTGATATCTGATAGTGTAACTCTTCCAGCTTTGTTCCTCTCCAAGGGGATATTCTTGACCCTTTGCATTTCTACCTACACTTTAAAGTCATCTTGTCCATTTCT
Source organism: Ateles fusciceps (assembly GCA_036589455.1). Taxonomy (NCBI): domain Eukaryota; kingdom Metazoa; phylum Chordata; class Mammalia; order Primates; family Atelidae; genus Ateles; species Ateles fusciceps. The sequence goes on along the minus strand of JAZHEH010002481.1, from coordinate 2,952,699 downwards.
ACTAAAAACTGCTGAAATGACTGGAACTGCACTGAATCTATAGATCAATTTGTGGAGAACGGAAATGCTGCAAAATCGACTGCTCTAATTCTTAAACATGGTGGCAGTTATTTCTGTGCAAGGAACCTCCCAGAACCCTCTCCTGATCCAGGCTGGGCTGGGATGAATGGCCTCTGCAGGTGGGGTGGGTGGAGTGGCCCTGCCTTCCTTCAGGTCTGTGCATCTCTGCTTTACATCTGTCATCCTCTTTGGAGCAGTGCAGGAGCTGACACATGTGTCCTCATGACCATGGCGGGAGCACCTTCTCAGACACTTCCTTGCATCGGTTGCTCACTGTTTTAATCATGCACTGTTGAGTCTGACTTGAATTTGGAGAAATCTGTGACCTACCAGAGGGCTCAGAAGACATATCTTGTGTCTCTGCATTCTCTTCGTTTGCTGCAGACAAGTTGTTCAAAGCTAAGATTCAGGAGGTGAGGGCACTCATGGCAGTTTCCCTGCTGCACTAATTTTGGAATTTTCTTTTTTTGCTGTTCCATTGTTATTCTTTGCTAGTTTCAAAAGAGGAGAATATCGTAAAAATGACACGCATCCACCATCATTAAACAGAAGTCTCCATATTGCTTTTTGTTCTTTTATTTTTCAAAATCATCGTATGTAAAATAGACTTCATTTCCTTTGGTGTACAGATCTATAAAATATAACACTATTATATGTATTATAATATATATTTATTATAATATTTTATTATAGTGTGTATTATATTTTGTGTAACTACCTCCATAAACAGGTACAAAACAATTCCCTCAATGCAATTATTTATCCATTCTAGTAGTTTTTTGATGGAGTCTTTTTTTTTTAAGAAAAGAGGTTTAATTGGCTCACAGTTCTGCAGGCTGTATGGGAAGCATAGAGGCTTCTGCTTCTGAGGAGGCCTCAGAAAGTTGACAATCATGGTGGAAGGCGAAGGGGAAGCAGGCACATACCCCATGGCCACAGCAAGAGCAAGAGAGCGAGGTGGGGAGGTGCCACACACTTTGAAACAACCAGATCCTGTGAGAACAGCACCAAGAGAATGCCACACCATCTATGAAGGATCCACTCCCATGATCCAGTCACCTCCCACCAGGCCCACCTCCAACACTGGTGATTACAGTTTGACATGAGATTTGGTGTGGACAGAGCCAAACCATATTAATACAGATACCCAGTTTTTCCAGTATTATTTATTGAAAATACTTATATTCCTGGCTGGGCATGGTGGCTCATGCCTGTAATCCCAGCACTCTGGGAGGTCAAGTCAGGTGGATCACTTGAGGTTAGGAGTTTGAAACCAGCCTGGTCAACATGATGGAACCTCATCTGTACTAAAAATACAAAAATTATAGCTGGGTGTGGTGGCACACGCCTGTAATCCCAGCTACTGGGGAGGCAGAGTCAGGAGAATCACTTAAACCCAAGAGGCGAAGGTTGCAGTGAGCCAAGATCACACCATGTGCTCCAGCCTGGGTGACAGCGAGACTCTGTCTCAAAAAAAAAAAAAAAAAAAAAAAAAAGACATTTTCCCGTGGATTACTCTGACACCCTTGTAAAAAAGGTAATAATTTACCCAATATGTGTGAATCCACTTCTGGACTCTATGTTCTGTTGATCTAAAGGTCTATACTTGTTTTGTTTTGTTTTGTTTTGTTTTGTTTTGAGATGGAGTCTTGCTCTGTCTCCCAGGCTGGAGTACAGTGGCATGATTTCGGCTCCCTGCAACCTCTGCCACCCAGATTCAAGTAATTCTTCTGCCTTAGCCTCCTGAGTAGCTGGGATTACGGGCATGCACCACTATGCCCGGCTAATTTTTGTGTTTTTAATAGAAACGGGGTTTCACCATGTTGGCCAGGCTGGTCTCCAACTCCTGACCTCGTGATCTGCCCACCTTGGCCTCCCAAAGTGCTGGGATTACAAGCGTGAGCCACCACACCCAGCCTATAGTTCTATACTTTCACTAATACCCCAATATCATACTATAGTTTTACAGTGTCTTGAAGTCAGGTAATGTAATTCCTCCAATGTTGTTATTTATGTTTTTTGAAATTGTTTTGGGGCCAGGCAAGGTGGCTCAGATCTGTAATTTCAGCACTTTGGGAGGCAGAGGTGGGAGGATCACTTGAACCTAGGAGTTTGAAGACCAACCTGAGTAACATAGTGAGACCTGATCGCTACAAAAATAAGAAAATTAACCTGACCTAGTGGTGCATGCCTACAGTCCTAGTACTCAGGAGGCTGAGGCAGGAGGGTCCCTTGAGCCTAGGAGTTGGAGGCTGCAGTGAGCCATGATTGTGCCACTGCACTCCAGCTTGGGCAACAGAGCAAGACCTTGTCTCTAAATAAATAAATAGCTTTGGCTAATCATTTCTTTGCATTTGCATATAAGTTTTTAAATCACCTTATCAATTTCTATGAATAGGCCTGCTGAAATTTTAAAAGAGATTGTGTTGGATACATAGATAGAAGAACTGACATGTTAACCAAGAGTATTGAGGCTGGGTGCAGTAGCTCACGCCTATAATCCCAGCTACTCAGGAGGCTGAGGCAGGGAGGATTGCTTGAACACAGGAGGCAGAGGTTGCACTCTAGCCTGGGCGACAGAGTGAGACTCCATCTCAAAAAAAACAAAGCAATCAAACAAAAAAGAGTACCAAATCTGCCAATCCATAATTAGTGCCTCTCTTCATTTAGTGGACCTTCATTCATATCTCTCAGCAATGTGTTATAATTTCATTGTATAGGTCTTACACATTTTGTTTGAACTCTCACTGCCTCCCCGAGTGGAAGGGATTGTTTTTATTTTGCAAGATATATACTTTAAAAGCAATAATAACTACCAAGTGTACTTTTATCATCTTTTCCTAAAAGGACATTTTAATGCCAAAAACACAGATGGCATGAGTTCAGTGTAGTGGCTGAAATCTACCTATATGGCATCCATGTGCCGGCTCCTGTATAACTTTGAATGTAAACAGATTAAATTGCCCAGTTAAAAGGTATAGACAGGCTGAAGGATTTTAAAAAACAAACAAGACCCAACTATATTCTGCCTTACCTGTAAAGACACAGAAAGACTGAAAGTGAAGAAAGGAATGGAAAAAGATATTTCAAGCAAATGAAAAGCAAAACAAGCAGGAGTACCTGTACTTATATTAGAAAATACAGACTTCAAGCTGAAAACTGTAAAAAGAGACAAAGAATGACATTATATAATAATAAAGGGATCGACTCAGCAAGAGAACATAACAATTGTAAATATATATGCACCCAACACTAGAGCACCCAGATATATACAGCAAATATCACTGGATCTAAAGTGAGAGGTAGACCACACTACAATAATAGTTGGGGACTTCAACACCCCACTCTCTGCGCTGGACAGATCATCTAGACAGAAACTCAACAAACATTGACTCTAAATTGCACCATAGAACAAATGGACCTGATAGACATTTACAGAACATTTCACCCAACAGCTACATAATACACATTCTTTTCATCAGTACATGGAACATTTTCCAGGATTGGTCATATGCTAGGATATAAAACAGGTCTCAACAAATTTTTAAAATCAAAATTATATCAGATATCTTATCTGATCACAATGGAATAAAAGTAGACATCAATAACAAGAAAAACATTCAAAACTATGAAAACACATGGAAATTAAACAGCATAATCCTGAACAAACAATGGCTGAAGGAAGAAATTAAGAATGAAATTTTAATACTTCTTGAAACAAATGAAAATAGAAACACAATGGAAAAGCAGTGTTAACAGGCAAGTTTACAGCAATAAATGCCTATATTAAAAAAAAGAAAAAACTAGAAAGATTTCAAATAAACAACTTAATGATGCACCTCAAGGAACTAGAAAAGCAAGAACAAACCAAACCCAAAATTAGTAGAAGAAAAGAAATAGCAAAGATCAGAGCAGAAATAAACAAAATTAAACAAAAACACAATACAAAAGAATGAAAAAACAAAAAGTTGGTTTTTTGAAAAGAAAAAAATTGATGTAAACCGTTAGCTAGAGTAACTTTAAAAAAAAGAGAAAGCTGAATTAAATAACATCAGCAATGAAAAGGAGAAATCACAATGGCTATCACAGAAGTACCAAGGATCATTAGAGACTACTATGAACAACTGTAGAAACTGATAAATTTCTGGAGACATACAACTTACCAAAATTGAATAGGAAACTATTCTGGACACATACAACTTACCAAGAAGAAATAGGAAACCTGAACAGACCAAGACAAGTAACAAGATTTAATCAGTAATAAAAAGTCCTTCAACAAAGAAAAGTCCAGGACTGGATGGCTTCATGCTGAATCCTATAGAATTTTTAAAGAAGAATTAATACAGCTTCCTCTTAAGCTATTCCAAAAAATTGAAGCAGAGGGAATTCTTCCTAATTCATTCTTTAAGACCAAAATAACTTTGATACCAAAACCAGGTAAGAACACAACAACAGCAAAAAGAAAACTACTGGCCAATGTCTTGTGTATATAGATGCAAAAATCCTCAACAAAATACCAGCAAACCAAATTAAACAACACATCAAAAAATAATAACCATGATCAAGTGTGCTTTATCTCAGGAATACAAGGATAGTTCAACATACACAACTCAACAAACATCATACACACACTAGTAGAATGAAGGAAAAAAATGTGATCATCTCAACAGATGCAGAAAAATGTTTTAATAAAATTCAACATCCCTTCATGATAAAAAAATACTATTAATAAATTAGGTATATAATGAAAGTAACTCAACATAATAAATACCATATATGACAAACCCATAGTTAACGTCTAACTGAATGAAGAAAAGCTGGGGACATCCTTGTTTCAGTTTTTAGAGGAAAAGGAAGCTCTAACTCTTAGAACTGATACATTTAGTAAAGTTGCAAGATTCTAATATACAAAAATCAGTAGCATTTCTGTACATGACGATACAGTTTAGATATTCGTCCCCTCCAGATCTCAGGTTGAAATTTGTTCCCCAGTGTTGGAGGTGGGGCCTAATGGGAGGTGTTTGGAGCATGGAGGCAGATCCCTAATGAATGTCTTGGTACCATCTTCATGGTAATGAGCAAGAACTGATTGTTTTTTTAAAAGCCTGGCACCTTCCTTCCATCTTTCTCTCTCCCCTTCCCCACCATGTGAGGCAGCTCCCTCTTGCCATCTGCCATGAGTGGTAGATTTGAGGCCTTCACCAGAAGCATATGCTGGTTCCATGCTTCTGTTACAGCCTGCAGAACGTGAGCCAAATAAACCTGATTCTTCACAAATTACCCAGCCTTGGGTATTCCTTTATAGCAACACAAATGGATTAAGGCACATGAACAATGAACTAGCTGAAAAAGAAATCAAGAAGGCAATCCCATTTACAATAGATGAAAAAAAAAATAGTGCCTAGGAATAAATTTAGCTAAGGAAGTAAAAGATATCTACAAGGAAAACCACAAAATATTGATGAAAGAAACTGAAGAGGATACAAATAGATATCTCATGCTCATGGATAGGAATATCATGTTAAAATGATAATACTACCCACAGCAATCTACAGATTTAATGCTATCTGTATCAAAATACCAATGACATTTCTTACATAAATAGAAAAAAATCATAAAATTTGTATGGAACCACAAAAGATCCCAAATAGCCAAAGCAATCCTGAGCAAAAAGAACAAAGCTGGGGTTATCATCACATCAGCAGACCTCAAAAGATACTACAAAGCTACAGTAATCAAAACAGCAACAGCATGGTACTGGCATAAAAACAGACACATAGACCAATGGAACAGAATGGAGAACACAGAAATTAATCCACATATCTACAGCCAACTGATTTTTGATGAAAGTGCCAAGAATATCACTGAGGAAAGGACAATCTCTTTAATAAATGGTACTAGAAAAACTAGATATTCACATGCAGAAAAATGAAACTAGACCCCTTTCCACCCTATACAAAACAAATTCAAAAATGGACCAAATATCTAAATGTAAGACCCAAAACTATAAAATGGCTAGAAGAAAACATGGAGTAAATGCTTCAGAACATTGGAATGAAAAAAATATTTTACGAATAAGACCTTAAAAGCACAAGCAACAAAAGCAAAAATTAAAAAATACTGTTATGTCAAACTAAAAGATTTCTACATGGTGACGGAAGCAATCAAAAGAGTGATAAGGTAACCTACAGAATGGGAGAAAACCACTGGATGGTTGGATGATTGCAAACCAATCATCCAACAAGTGATTAATATCCAGAATATAAAAGAAGCTGAAACATCTCAACAGAAAAAAAAAAAAGATTTAAAAATGGGCAAATTATCTGAATAGATATTTTTCAAAAGAAGTCATGCAAATAGACAGCAGGTATGTGAAAAAATGTTCAACATCACGAATCATCAGGGAAATACAAACCAAAACCACGATGAGATGTCATCTCACCCTAGTTAGGATAATTATTATCAAAAAGACAAAAAAAAATAACAAATTATGGCGAGAATGCGGATAAAAGGGAACTCTCGTGCACTGTTAGTGGGTATGTAAATTAGTACAGCCATCATGGGAAATTATGGAGGTTTCTCAAAAAGCTAAAAATAGAACTACTGCATGATCCAGCAATCCCACTACTGGACATTTATCCAAAGGAAAAGAAATCAGTACATCAAAGGGATACCTGCACCCCCATGTTTATTGCAGCACTATTCACAATAGCCAAGATATGGAATCAACCTAAGTGTCCATCAGCGGATGAAGGAGTAAAGAAAATGTGGTATATATACACGATGGAATACTATTCAGCCATGAAAAAGAGTGAAAGCTTATCACGTGCAGCAACATGGATGGAACTGGAGGTCATTATGACAAGTGAAATAAGCCGGCCGTAGAAAGACAAATATTGCATGTTCTCACTCACATGTGGGAACTTAAAAAGTTGATCTCATGGAGGTAGAGAGTAGAATGATAGTTACCAGAGGCTGGGGAGGGTGTGGGGGAAGGGTATGAAGAGAGGTTGTTAAGGGGCACAAACATAAATAGAAGGATCTGATCATCACACACGGGCGCCTAATTTATCATCACACATGAGTACCCTATTTGATCATTACACACAGGTATCTGATTTGATCATCACACATGGACACCTGATTTGATTATCACACACAGGTATCTGATTTCATCATCACACATGGGCACCTGATTTGATATTTACATAGCAAATGTACACCCTTATTTATGTATTTTATTGTTTGAAAATTTTACCTTAAAAGGAAAAATAACTATAAACAAATGTTTAATGACATGCGCATGGAAGTGCTTAGGAGGTGGACTGATGTCTGCAACTGGTTTGAAATGCATAAAATAAGATTGGTGAATGGACACAGGATACATAATCAATTAAACAAGGTAATAAGTCAATGACAGAATGTAGCTGATTGGTGCATAAATTAAAGAATGAGAATGCCCTTCTCTGAAAGGAAGTAAATCAATAAAACCTCATGTATTTCCTGCAGGTTATTAAAAAGAAAGGCTGGATAACACCATCTCTCACCCTTTATGGTGCCAGGACCACGAAACCTCACACAGGGAGGAGAGCATTTCTTGTGTTTCTCTGACCTCAACACCAAGAGGAGCTGAATTGGAGAGTCGGGGTTTGGATGATTTTCTCCAAAGCAGGATATCGAGAAACCTCCCCCTCCCAGTGTGCACGGAGGCATATCTGTCTCTCGTATGTCACCCCTGAACGAGAACCCCTGACTAAAAGAAGCCATGGCCAACGGCACCCTCCCCTCAAGCAAATGCTCCCGCATTGCTCCTGGGGCCCAGTTGCCAGTGAAAGGGAATCAAGTGGTGCATGGGATGTCAGGGGGTGTTAAGGGACCCTTTTGGGCTCCTGCTCAGCTAGCCACTGGCTCTCCCTTAGCTCCCTCCTGCCCTGTAGCCCTGACTGCATGTACTCATAGGGGCTTGGGATGTTGGAAATTCCACGATGAATAATGGCAGCCCCGTGGGGGAGCTCATTATTTATAAATCTATTGCGTTAATTACCTTCTTGTTCCTTGCTGCTTGCATGAGACTCTCAAAGTCCTATGTTGAAATTAGTTTGTTAATACCCGGAACATTCCACAATGGCCACTTCCCTTCCTTTTACCCAATGCAAGAAAACACTCTCCTGAGTGCCACTGTTACGTGCTAGTTCCGAAGGGAGTAGGTGAGGGGGTTCAGGGTGGGGCTGACCACGCCATGTATAGCACAGTCACCACTTTGCTGTTGTCCATGGAGGAGCAGGAGCCGGGGGCATGTGCGTGTAGATGACTGTGGAGTAGCACATGCACACGTCCAGCAGATGAGAGGAGCGTGTGGAGAAGGCCTGCCGCTTTGTCTTCGGGATGCTGGGCTGCTGGCGATGGTGCAGCTGTGGGACACCATGGTTAGCAGGAAGCTGACCAAGCAAAATAAATGTCTGCGACTATGATCATGACATTGTTCACGGTCTTCGGGCTGCAGGACAGCAGCAGCAGGGTGGGGCCCTCACACAGAAAGTGGTGGATCTGATTGGGGCCACAGAAGATGAGCCGTGCCATCAGGCCCATGCACGCTGACTACACTGACCACTCCCCAGTGTGCCACAGTGCAGCGGGTAGCAGATGGCCACGTAGCAGTCCTAGGCCATGGCCGTGAGCAGCAGCAGCTTGGCACCCAGAAACCACGTCAGGATGAAGCGCTGGGTGGTGCAGCCTTGGGAGGAGATGGTGCTGCCGGTGGCCACCAGCCCCTGTGGCAATTTGGGGAGGACGGTGATGTGCAGACGACGTGTAAAAGAGCCAGGTTGGTAAGAAGGAAGTACACGGAGTGTGAGGCCTGGATTCAGGCTGATGGTCATGACCTTCAGGATGTTTCCTGCAAGTGCCATCAGGTAAAAGAGGAGGAAAAAAGCAAAGCAGCAGCCCTGGAGTCAAGGGTCTTTGGAGAAACCCTGCAGGACAGTCTTCTATGGCTGTGTGGTTGTTCGCTGCCATTGGGGTGCAAGGCCCCCAGGGGTCACTGGGCACAGCTAGTGCCGCCAGCACAGGATGAGGGTGGCCATGGAGCTGTCCCCTTGCTCGCTGTCCTGCAGAGACTCTCTGGGAAAGTTTGCTGTTGGCAACTGTGCTGCAGAAAGTACATAATTAAGATGTTAACACTGGTCCCTGCGCCCAGGAAGAAATCAGGGCATGAACCCTCCACTCTGCGGGGGGTCAACAAGCCCAGTGTCACTTGCCCCCGAGGACAGTGCTCCCTGCCTGTCTGCAGCGGGGCTGGCATCACAGTAAATAGCAAAAGTGCAGCAGAGGCTTTCATTGCTTTGATTTTAAACATTTCCTCCCTTACCCCAACACAGGGAAGCTAGTGGTGTGCAAGTGTGCCAGGCCCCTGAGGCAGGTAGAGACGAAGTTAGTGACCTGGGCACAGGACTCTGGGTCCCAGACAAGAAAAAGCACACAGCAGGAGTGGGCCAGGTTTTATAGCCCTAGGACAGCGCAGGTTTCACCTGCAGAAGCTGGACAGAGCACTCTCCAAGAGGAGGGACATGGGGACATCAGGGCAGTGAGTGGCTCCAGACACCACCAGGCCAAACTCCAGCTGTTTTGGTCAGGTGCCCTTGGCTGTCAGATTTCGGCTATGGGTTGACCTGGCCACAGCTCTTTAGTGGAAACCACGACCGTGGCCCTTCCCTCAGCCACCCCAGGCCACTCCCTTGGGAGGGCAGACTCCATGCAGAAGCAGGCAGGGACTGGCCATCCCTGTTCCAGGCGGGGTGGGAGGTTTGTTTCCTCAGTGGGTGTCAGGCTGTGTCAGAGACAGGATATGTCAAAGAAAGGCACAGACCCAGCCTTGGCCCAGCTCCCAATCCAGTGCCCCACCCAACCAACCTCATATGCCTCTCCCACCACCCATCTCTGACCACCTAGCCTCCTCGGCCAGGACAGGCCCAGCCAGGGCAAGGAGAGGTGGCTCAGAGGAAACAAGGCCGAACTCATTTCCTTCCCAGCCCAGACAGCTCCCAGCCCAGGCAGTCTTCAACCCAGGCAGCCTTCTGCTGCAGCCCCCAGCCACAGAGCCCCCCCCAGCCCAGGCAGCCCTCAGCCAGGCAGTCCCCCCAGCCCAGGCAGCCCCCAGCCAGGGAGCCCCCCAGGCCAGGCAGCCCTCAGCTCAGATGGTCCCAAAGGCCCCCTGGCTGCCCCTGTCTGAGGCCCCCAGTCCACTCTCCTTCACAGGAGCCCCATCTGCCTGTGGAGCTGAGGGAGGGGCTGACTCGTCACTGGAGCCTTGCACCAGATTCACAGGAAGCTTCCAGGCCTCACTTACAGATCCTGATCTGCCTTAGAGGCCAAACCACAGGGCTCTGGCTTTTGCTCCCCTGATCGAGGGCACAGATAGGCACAGAGCAGGCCCACAGAAGTTTCCGGGCACTTACAGTTTCAAACTGAAACCCTTAAGGTAACAGCAAAGCAATTTCAGCAATGTATTTTCCACATTAAAATAGGTCAGGGCAGGGTAGAACCAAGATCTGACTTTTTAAAAACATTGAAAGGAAAATTAGGTGGCTCATCCATGTGGAAGGAAGGCATGGGGGACGCAGCCACTCACTGAGTGTGGAGCATGGCTGGGCCAGCTCCTGCCTAAAAGGGGTGTCCACACGTCCATGGACACGATGGTGCCTCAGGCTGGTGCCCATCTCTTCCCATGCAGTGTCTCCTTTGCTTTATGCTGACCTTTGAGTGAAGTCTGTCCCCTCAGGGTGGGCGCTTACCCCACCTTGAGCAATTACCCCACCTGGAGGTAAGAGGGGTCCTTGTGGGAGCTGTCCCCAGGCTTGAGCAGAGACAGGCCTGGGCACCTGCAGGGCTTCTGGGTGATGGACCTGGGGGGGAGAAGGAAGCCAGAGCAGGTGGCTTCTCCCCACACCTCTGCCCAGGGCACACAAGGGCCACATGCAACCCTCCCTGCAAGAGGATGGAATTTTATTTAAATAGACTTAATTTTTTAGATCGTTTTAAATTTGCCCCCACCCAGTTTCCCCCATTATTGACATCTCACATGAGCACATTAATGTGTCACATTACAGTGCCAGTGTCGATCCCATGATAGCAACTGCAATCTATGGCTGATCCCCCATTTCCTCAGTGTTCACCATTCAGTGGGAGGAATAATCTTAACAACTGCTGCCAGGACAACTGGATAGCCACATTCAAAAGAATGAAGTTGGACCCCTACCTCACATGATATACAAGAATTTATTTTAAATGGTCACAGACCCAACTATAAGAGCTAAAAGTGTAAACGCTTAGAAAAAACATGGGATGAATCATCATAACCTTGGGTCTGGTGCTGTTTTCTCAGATATGACACCAAAAGTATAGGCAGCCAAAGAAAAATAGATAAATTGAACTTCAAAACTGAAAACCTTAGGTGTCAAAGGCACTACACCAAAGCACTGAAAAGACAACCTACAGAATGGGAGAAAATATCTGAGACTTGTAACTAGAATTTTTTAAGTCTTAAAATATAAATAACCCAATTAAAAATGGGCAAAGAATCTGAATAGAAGTTTCTCCGAAGACCTACAAATGGCTACTAAGAACGTGAAAAGGTACTCAACATAATTAGTCACCAGGGAAATTCATACCAAAACCACATGAGTTACCACCTCACACCCACCAGCACGGATATAATTAAAAAGGCCAGGCAGCAACAAGTGCTGATGAGGCTGGAGAGGAGTCAGGCTCTGCTGGTGGGGAAGAGTGAATGGCGAAACTGTCAGAAAAGAGGCCGGCAGCTCCCTGATATGTCAAACACAGACTTTCCATTTGCTCTAACAATCCCACTTCTAGGCATATACCCAAGAGAAATGAAAACATGTGTACACAGAAAATTGTGCATGAATATTCCTAGTACCACTATTCATAATAACCAAAATCTGGAAACAACCCGAATTTCCATAAACTAATAAACAGACAAAATGTGGCATAGCCACACAATAAAACATCATTTCATCATAAAAAAGAATGAAGTTCTGACACATGTTACAACATGAATGAACCTTGAAAATAATATGCTAAGTGAAAAAAAGTTACAAAATACCAAATATTATATGACCCCATTTATATGAAATGTCCAGGAATAGAGAAATCCACAGAGACAGAGAGCCGATCAGTGCTTGCTTTGGGCTAGGGAGGGTGGAGAGTTGGGCCGTGGATGGCTAATGGGCACAGGCTCTCTATTTAGTGATAAAAATGATCTAAAATCCATGGTAGTTATGGTTGCAACACTCTGAATATATTAAAAACGATCGAATTTTACACTTTAGATGGATGAATTGTGTGGTGTATGAATTAATTCTCAATAAAGCAATTACCAAAAAAATTCAGTGAATTTTTATTTCGGGGTACCCTCATTGTACAGGGGACAAATCCTAGACTTATGTTAGAAACCGTCCAGGTGGTCCTCGTCCTTGAGGGCCTGGGGTCCCATGTCTGCCCAGGGCCCATGCACAGTGTCCTGGGTGAAGCCCCTCCAGAGGCGTCTCAGTCCAACCGCAGACCTCACTCAGGATCACAGCACGTAATAAGATAAACATCTGTGAACAACAGTAATGACAGGAAGAAGAAGGAAGGGAGTCCACTGCTGTGGAGCTCACAATGTGAAGGGCGTTCTTCTAACCCCTTCAAACCCAACGGCAACCTCCATCCCACTAATAACCCTACTTTGTAGGTGTGCAAACTGAGGCAGAGGGAGGTCCAAGGTCCCACCACTAGCAGGCGTGAAGGGAAGGCCCCAGGGCCCACGTAAGGCAGCGCCCTTCCCCGCTGAGGTGAGGAGCTGCTCTCATCCCCCCCCCCACTCTTCTCCTCAGGGACCAGGAGGGGCTGGGGACCCTAGAGCCACAGACCAGAAAAAGGTTGAACTTTCTTTATTAGTTGAATGAAATCGTCAGGCTTTACACTTCCTTCTACCTGTGAGGTAGGAGGCGGGTCCACCCCAGCTGGGGCATGGTCCCGGGGCTGCCCGGGTGGGTGCTCTGGGTGTTAAATGTGCTTCCACAACTGAGCCAAGTTTCAGTCCTTGGGGACCAATTTGTTCCTTGTAAAACCTTTCCCATCTAACAGTTACTTTGTTAAAAATCCCCTGGAATTCCATTTAGTCATGAGCTCCAAAGAAAAACAGAATTCAGGACAAGAGAATGAAATGGATAAAAATGGAAGGGTGCGGCTGGAATTCTTTCTTAGGCAAATCAAAATGCAGTCATAATTTTAACACATTTGACACCATCGTAAATCCACAGACACATCCAGTAGGCTCACTCCATAGCTCCAGGGAGGTGGGAATCAGTCCCTTCACGGACCCCTCCTGCATCCGCCGGTCTCCCTGCGTTGAAGAGCTCGGCGTCCTGCCCTGGGGACCGTCTGTCTTGCCTTCAGATGCCGGCTCTGCCCTTCGCCCAGCGCTGCCAGGAGGCTGACCCACAACAGGGCTGTGGGCTCCCTTCCCCTGCTGGGCCCTTTCTGGGCCACGCTGGTTTTCTCCTCGGAGTCTAGTCGGCCTCCCACCACCCCTGCTGCAGTCCTCACTGCCGCCACCACAGGGGACGCCGGGGTAGTCTCCTCAACCCTGCCCCACCCTCCTGACCTTCATTAAACTCTCTTCAGCCCCTCTGGGCCTGCCGCCTGCTCCTGCTGGGACTCTGACATCCACCACGGTCTCTTGTGTTTCTGGTCGTGGGCTCAAAACAGTAATAAGTTTTCATGTGTTTTTTGAAATACTGAAAAGTTGGCGGAGTGGCCGTGACAAATGCGTGTGAAGTTCAACCCTGAGCACAAGCGCTTGTCCAGCGTAGCGTGACCAGCTACTCCGGCCTATTCTGTGACCTATGTAGTTTGTCACTTGCGAGGAGGGGGTGGCCACACGTCTGCACCACTCGCTGGCCTGTGGCCTTGCAGGGGGGACCCGGCCTCAGCTGCCCATGGCCGGGATCCCCTTCCTGGCCTCCTCAGCCAAGCCCCTTGCAAGGCACTCAGGCAGAAACTCACCCTCAGGCCAGACACCAAGATAAACTTCACACAGAGGAGAGACTGAAATGCTTGCAACTGTGCAGACCCCAGAAACTGAGGGCAGTGACCTTGTGATTGTTGATTTCTATATGGTGCAAAACATCAATATTGACTTTCTCTTTGACCCAAATTACTTGACTGAATGTTTTTAGGTATCAAGACTGTTCACTGTGAAGGTCACCCTCGTGTCAACTGTGTGGACTTGAAGTTGAAGGGCATGACTAGGTTGGGTCTTCTTCTCAAAACTGGCTGAGACTTTCCTGTGGCCCAGAGCACATCCAGCGACAAAGGTTGGGCTCCCACTGCCCAGGTCTGTGCGTGAGCCGAACGTGACAGGCGTGCTGCAGGGTCCTCTTGGTGTTTTTCAGTTAAACATGAGAACTGAAGCATGATCAGGTTTTTCAAATATCCTGTGGATATTTAAAAAATACTAACCCTTGGAGATGCAAGGATGCTGTCTCAGTCCATGGAGCCCCCCCCACACCTTGCAGTGGAGGTAAGAGGGTGCAGGTCGTGTGTGTCCTGGGGGCCTGCCTCACACCATCCTCTGCCGCTGTGAGCACCCGGCTCCTCCCTGCTCCAGGCTCTGCATGTCCGGTCCCATCTCATCAATGAAGCCTTGGTCTAAAGGTCACAAGAGGGCTGAGAAAGGGCCCAACCCAGAGAGGTCGCTAGGACTCTCTCCGTCTCCTCTCCCCCACTCTAAATCGCCATTCAGCGTGTGTCATTGTCACTTTTCTGGTTTGTTCCTTTATTGCCTCCAACCTCCATGAGTAGCTCCCTGAGCCCCGCCTTTCCTGCCTTGTTTTCAGACTGTTGGGAGCTGGCACTGGGCACAGTCAGTACACTGTTAAGACTGTGACTGAACAAGCAGCTAAGCTCTGCCCATGTTTCAACATGGGGGCTGGTGCCATCAGAAACGGGGTACAGAGGGGCTCTGGGAAGATCATCCTGGCTCTGCTCCCCCACTCTAACGGAGGGTCCTTGGTCTCCAGGTTTGCACCATGCAAGTCCACTAATCTTTCAAGGATCTGTTCATAAATTATGTTGCAGGGGACCTCCCTATGTCCGTGACACCAGTCAAAGGAGAATGCCGACAGACCCCTCACTGGGAGGTTCCAGAGAGGAAAACAGAGCCTTGGTTGGGATGGTGGGCAGCCCAGCCTACCAGGGCTGTGAACATGATCATCTTATTTACCGGCTGAAAAACGCTTGCAGTCATTAAATGATGACAGCTTCCCTTCTGAGCACTGGCCCACTTCGGCGAGTATCTGTTGCAATATGAATGCTATCTATACAAGTCCCAAATATTCACATTCTAAGAATCTCTTCCTGAAACTGTCAGATAATCGCAAAGAATGTGGATGAAAATCTGCGACATTATCATCATCGTCATATTAACTGTCAGTAGCTACTGTGCTGGGTTTGTAGTAACAGTAGCGAAGGCATATCCAGCCCTTGCCATGTACCTTTGAAACGGCATTTCACTCCCCTCTAGGTGTTTGCATTAACAGTAGCAAAGGCATATCCAGCCCTTGCCATGTACCTTTGAAACGGCATTTCACTCCCCCTCTAGGGCAGCACGGGGCAGTGCTGTCACTGCAGCCTCTCCACAGGCCAGGAGGCAGGGCTGGCCACAGGTCCCCTGGCTCCTGCTGGGTAGGAACCCACCCTCTGGTGGAATCCGGGGCACAGTGATTCTAACAGAAGCAGACAGGTGCCGAGAGCCTGACTCCGCCTCAGGGTGCACTTGACCAGAATTTAAGAGAGAAAACGTCTGAAGTCACCTTTCCTGGAGAGCCATGGAATACAACTCTGAAGGTGATGCGTCCACGTGACTGGACGTTGTCAGTTGCCAGCAAGTGTTTCTAAGTGACCTCCATCATCCTGGGACCTCTGAAAGGCTGCCCCGAGGTAATGACCTGAAGAGGAGTCAGATGTCATTCCACCTTTTTTGTGGGTCAGTCTCTATGATGGATATTTTTCCCTTAAATTATATCTAAATGCCGACCCATTAAAACTGAACAAGGGTAATATAACTATCGGTCATAGATGAGTAAGAGCTAGTGGGAGTTTCCATCCACAATAATGTGAATATTCTGAATATAACAGAAGTGCTGGAATCATCTCTAGGCTCCCAAGCCACTGCTGAGATTTTCAAAGACAAACCGTTTCAGGACGTGAGGGGCACATCAGTGAATGCTGTCCATGAAACACCAAGATCTGCCGTAGAGGTGACGAGAACCACCAGTGGGTAAACTGAGTCTCCCGTTCAACTTCCAGGGGAAGCAAAATCATCACCATCTCATAATCCTGCTAACATTCGCATTTTTTCTACACACTATTCTTTTCGGTAGAGTTAATTCATTACATGTATAATTACTAAGCTAATATCTTCACACTGTTAAGACTACACGAATAAACTCATAAGTAAGGAGACCTCCTTTGCTGGCTCGCACAGGCTGGTGATGGTTTAGGCAGTCACTCACCATCATCCTATCCGATCTGCTACGAACCCACAGGTTCCAACTGTGCTGATTTTGCCCTCAGGGCACTCTTGGTGACGTCTGGAGACATGTTTTAATTGTCACAACTGGAAGGGGGCTGCACTGGCACCTGGTGGGTGGAGGCCGGGCATGCTGCTCAGCACCTGTGATGCACAGGGCGGCCCCACACAGAGAGCAACCCAGCCCCTAAGTCAGTAATGCCAAGGCTGAGGGGTGGTCTGCCGGCACACGGACTCTGACACGGAATTACAGCAGCAGAGCCATTCTCTCCCCCACTCTCCACCCCACACGACCCAGCAGACACCCCCTCCCTCTGCCATTTCCCTCTCCAGGACACCTCTTCCCACTGGCCTGGGTGTCCTACGGCGCTTTCTCCCAGTCTCCGACCTTTGCTCCTGCCCCACAGCCTCTTGGGCAACATCTGAGCCGCCAGCCCACCAAGAACAAAGATCAGCAGTGGCCCAATACAATGGGGGCCTCTGTCAGGGGTGGGGTCCCCTGTGTGCCCAATGGGACACCTGGCTGGGCTCTGAGTGCTGTGGGGGAGACAGCCCACAGGGGAGGAAGGTGCTTAGTGTGGCCTGGCCCCCAGGTCCACATCCGGACCTGGCTGAGGCTGTCCTGTAGGACTTGCCTGAACCCTTTCTTCCTGTGTTCCTGCTGTGGGGGAGAACCCCCTGGCGCTAGGGCCACCACTGGGAAGGGACCACTCCAGAGGAACTCAGGAGAACTCTCAAAACTCAAATAACCCAATAAAACATGAGCAAAAATTCTGAACAGACACTTCAGCAAAGTATATATACAGATATATATAAGCAAATAAGCACATGAAAAGATGTTCAATATCATTAGGGTTAGGGAAATGCAAATTAAGACCACAAGGACACAGCACTCTGTACTGTTAGAATGTCAGACATTATCAAGCGAGTGTTGGCAACTTTGTGGAGGAAGTGGAACACTCAGAGATTACCGGGGGATGTAACGTGGTGCAGCCAGTCCAGAAAGGTTGGTAGACTGTTCGCCCGTCGTTCCATTCCCCCGGTAGCCAAGAGAAATGAAAGCACGTGTCCATATGACTCACACATGAACATTTGTAGCAGCTTTTTTTGCAATAGCTCAAAACTTTAAGCAGCACAGATGCCCATCAACATGTGAGCAGAGAAACGGCACAAAGGAGCACGTTTATCAAGAGAAAGAAATGAACCATGGTTTCTCACCACAGGGATGAATCGCAAGTAATTGTGCTGAGCAAAAAAAGCCAGACTCTCATCCCCCCCAAAAAGAGTACATGCTATATAATCCATTTACGTAAAATTCAAGCAGTGCAAACCAGTCTACGGTGTCAGAAAGCTGAACTTGATCACCTGGGGGGTAGGGCAGAGGAAGGGACAGCAAAGACAGATGTTCAAACACACATGAGAAGCACTGGGGTGATGGATGTGGCCATTCTCATGGACGCTGCGATCCTTTCAGGGAGCAGGCACATGTCAAAATTTACTGCAATGTATCCTTTAAACACTTGACGTTTATTGTATGTTAATCATACCTCAGTGAGCTGTTAAAACAAAATCACAACATATGAAAGCTCTTGAAATGCAGCTAAAGCCATGCTAAAAGGGAAAGTTACAACCTAAAATATATGCATTAAAAGAGAAAAAATGCTGAATATCAACAATCTGAATGTCCATATAAAAAGCTAGAATAAGTAGAAGAAAATCACAAAGATGAGAGCAGAAATAAATGAAACAGAAAGCAGATGTTCACTAAGAAAAATCAAGAAAACCAAAGCCACAGGCTCCACGTGCCTTGCAAAGACTAATGAGATGAATAAGCCGTCAGCAGCACTGGTCAAGCACAGCACAGTGCCCAGAGTCCCAGCTGTGCGGGGGGCTGTGAGGACCGCTAGAGCCCAGGAGTTTGAATCCAGTCTCAAACACAGTGAGACCCTGGTCTCTCAAAAAGAAAAAAGAACAAAAGAGAGAAGACACAAATTGCCACTATCAGGATTGAAAAATGCACGTGACTAGAGATTTTGTAGACATTAAGGATAATAGAAAGATACTATTAACAAATTTATACCAACAAACTTGAAAATTTAGATTATATGTACCAATTCATTTTAAAAAGAACTGAACAAAGCAGATCTAACAGTGTGGGGGAGTAGAAAAGTTCTTTTTTAAAGTTTCCTTTCTTGTTTAAGAATAAGTGTGCTAATAACTTTGTTAAGCCCTATCCTATGTAGCTGTTAGACATGCTGTGCTTACAGGCATGTAGTACATTCTATGTCCTTGTACTTTAACCAAGATATCTGTGCTGGACGTGTTCACAGCCATGTCCCAGCTCTCCATTGCTTTTACCTGTTTAGAAAAGTTTTTCTTTTTTTTGAGATGGAGTCTCGCTCTGTCACATAGGCTGGAGTGTAGTGGTGCAATCTCAGCTCACTGCAGCCTCCGCCTCCCAGTTTCAAGCAATTCTCCTGTCTCAGCCTTCCGAGTAGCTGGGACTACAGGCATGCACCACCACACCTGGCTAATTTTTGTATTTTTAGTAGAGACAGGGTTTCACCATGTTGGCCAGGCTGGTCTTGATCTCCTGACCTCGTGATCTGCCCACCTTGGCCTCCCAAAGTGCTGGGATTACAGGCGTGAGCCACCATATCCGGCCTAGAAAAGTTTTAAGTTATCAGCCAATAGGTTTTAGTTTAGATTGTGAGGTCTGGCTCCAAGCAACAGAGATCAGACACAGCAGTAAGGATGACTCCAAATGCATAAGGGATAAATTTATCTCCTTTTCCTTTGTTCATTGCACTCTCATGGCAGGATGGCTAGCAAGGGTACCCTTTCTGTGGTCCAGGATGTAAAAATTTTGTTGCTGAAAAATCTTTTGTCTCAGTGCTAATTTTTCTTTGTGGCACCAAGCATCTATTTCCAACAAATAGGAAATAGAGAATCTGAATATGTCAATTACTTATTTTAAAAAATTAAATCTGGGAAAAAAAACCCTCCTAAAAAGGAAACTCCAGACCCAGATAGAGAGCTTTACTAGTGAATTCTTCCAAACATTTAAGGATAAATAAAACCAATGCTACATAAACTCTTGTAAATATTTTTTTATTTTTATTTTTTTAAATTTTACTTTAAGTTCTGGAATACATGTGCAGTAAGTGCAGGTTTGTTACATAGGTATACACGTGCCATGGTGGTTGCTGCACCCATCGACCCATTATCTACATTAGGTATTTCTCCTAATGCTATCCCTCCCTTAACCCCCTTCCCCCAACAGGCCCCAGTGTGTGATGTTCCCCTCCCCTGTGTCCACGTGGTCTCACTGTTTGACTCCCACTTATGAGTGAGAACATGCAGTGTTTGGTTTTTCTGTTCCTGTGTCAGTTTGCTGAGAATGATGATTTCCAGCTTCATTATGTCCCTGCAAAGGACATGATGAACTCATCCTTTTTTATAGCTGCATAGTATTCCATGTTGTATATGTGCCATATTTGCTTTATCCAGTCTATCATTGATGGGTCATCAGAATGAACAGGTCACCTACAGAATGGGAGAAAATTTTTTCAATCCATCCATCTGACAAAGGGCTAATATCCAGAATCTACAAGGAACTTAAACAAATTTACAAGAAAAAGGCAAACAACCCCATCAAAAAGTGGGTGAAAGACATGAACAGACACTTCTCAAAAGAAGACATTTATGTGGCCAATAAACATGAAAAAAGCTCATCACTGGTCACTAGAGAAATGCAAATCAAAACCACAGTGAGACACCATCTCACACCAATTTAGAATGGCGATCATTACAAAGTCAGGAAACAACAGATGCTGGCGAGGATGTGGAGAGATAGAAACGCTTTTACACTGTTGTGGGAGTGTAAATTAGCAAATATTTTTTAAAAGAGGGAATATGTCCTAACTCTGATGAGACCTGAATAATCTTCATACCAAAAATTAAACAAAAATAGAAGAAAAAAATTACACATCAATTTCTTTTTTAAGCATTGACCCAACATATTACCAAACTAATTCCTGTGAAATATAAAAAGAATAATATATCATGATAAAGTTAGATTTGTTTAACCCAAGGTTAATTTAACATATAAAAATCAATCATATATCATCTTAATAGATACAAAAAAGAATTTGATAAAAGTCAACACTTATGACAAAAAGTAAAACCCTTAACAAACTAGGGATAGACTGGGTCTACGAAACCAAGCATCAGATATATTTAATAGTGAAATGAAACATGGAGCACGTTTGCTTTGAGTCCATGAATGAGATGAGGCCTCCACCGGCCACCTCTGTTCAATACTGGACTGAAGGGTCACAGCCCACGAAATAAGGCACAGAAAGAGAGATTAAAGGGACACAGACTGGAAGGGGAAGACAAATCTGAATCTCCACCAATGGCATGATCACACAAGTAGAACATCTAAAAGACACTTTGGATTTGATTAAGAAGAGTTTTCAAGAAGAAAGAGAAAGGTTCTGGCATGGGAGAATGCACTCTGGGTAGCAAGAGCGAGTTGTGGAGCAGAAGATGAAGATGGCACCATGTTGGGCTGTAAACCACCAACATAACCATTGATTTCTACACACATTTGCATTTGCTGTAATGCGTGGGAAATCTGAAGGTTACACAGCACGACTGTCCATAGCAGATGGCCCTCGAAGGGGACAGGGGGGCTAGAGCCAGGCAGGGCCTGGAAGGATGGGATTTTATACGGATGTGGGGGGGGGCACAGCAAGGGAAAGGCATCCATGATGTTCTTGCGAAATCCACTACAATTGTAGAAGAAAATGAAGAAATGTGATTTGGACGACCCGCTGGTGTGTCTCATCCTCAGGGTGCTTCACGGTGTCATCTCCTCCAGCGGAAAGACAGCCTCGTCATATCCCTGAGAAAGAGGTCTGTTGCCTCCTCCCTCCTCACGTGTAGACTGTCCCTCCAGGAGGTTAGACGCCTCCCCCTGAAACTGGCACAAGAGACACCGCATGAACAAATCAGCACAAGTGCAAGTTGTCCCCAAAGCACATCTGGCAAGCTGGAAATAAACATGTCAGCCAGAAAGCGCCTGACAACACTCGAGGCATCTCGACATTGAAGCACCTCAAGCACCCTGTGACAGCAGCACAGTTCCCACAGGTGAGGAAACAGGCCGAGGGAGCTGCACATGTCCAGAGAGCGTGGAATATGCCCCTGCCAGATCCACGGCTCCCAGCGCACCTCCCAGCCCCTTCTCCCACCACAGGGCAGGCTCTCTGATGGGGACTGCAGCCACTGACTCTGCCCTCATTGGTGTGGTCCTGCTGTCCCCTGCCCATGGGTCCCCTTGCATCCATGAGCCCTGTGGTCAGCCGCCTTCTGAGGCCAAGGTCCTATGGTCAGAGTCCCCTCTCATTGCATCTTGTAGTCAGTATCCATAGCCCACCCCAGAGCTCACCCCTGAGCTGGGGCACAAACCCACCTGTGGCATCTGCATCCACCTTTACCACACCCCCATCCTCCTCACCTTGGGGCATGGCCTCGGCCTCCACGATTTCCTCATACAGTCCTGCTAGCGGCATTTCCCCAATGACATCATAGATGGCTTCTCCAGGAGATACCTCGGATCTTCCCAGACCTGAGGCAAGGTGAGCATGGTCACACGCAGGCCCTCAGTGTGGGCTGGGATGGGGGACCATGGCCACAAGGCCAGACCCCCAGAGCCCTCCCATCCCTGGCCAGTAAACCACATGATGCTTCCCAGTGGGCCCCAGTGTGCTGTCTGAGGGGGGACCTTCTGGGGTCTTGGGGGCTGGAGGCTGACCCACATCTGCCATGCTCTCTGGCCTATAAAAGGAGCCCTAAGTGAGACCTGCCTCAAGGCTGAAGCAACTCTGCCTTGGACGCTCATCCACCATGTTGACTTCTGATTAACTCCAGTTCCGGGAAGGCCTCTAAGATTTCCATTTTATCTACTGCTTCTTGGTAAGAGCATGCACTTACTGTAAATCCTGCCCTTAAGCAATTGTTCTACATGTCCCCTTCCCCCAGGGTATGTAAGTTCCAGTTCTGGGGGATGACAGCCTGAGCATCCACCGTCTCAGCTGGAAGCCATGCAAGGCATGGACGTTGCTTGTCTTCATAAGTCCCTTTTCAGCATTTCTTTCTAAGAAACTGGATTTGTCTGCCTCCTTCTTCAGCTTCTCAGTTCCTTGGACTTTGGGGATAGGTCTGCACAGGCCTGAGCATGGCAGAGCACCCCGCCTGCCCGGACCCCAGCACCAGGTTGGAGCTGTGAGCTCCTCTTGCTCCTGCACACCAGCTAATGGGGTCAGGGTGGGCTCCTGCTTACCCCTCTGCAGGGCTTGTGCAGACTCGAGGTAGAATCAGAAAGGCCAAGAGACCCAGAAGGAGAAGACCAAGAAGGGCTCCCATGATGACACTGACAGCCCTGAGTGTCCAGAAGCGTGCTCCAGGTGGTGGGGAACCTGGGCCAGGCTCTGAGGAAGGAGAAGTCTTGAGCCAGCAGGGTGGCAAGGGGGGCCATACACACCCTTGGCAGGACAGGGTGGCTCCAAGGGCCAAGCCACACCCTCACCCTCATGGGGGGACCTGCAAGTCGGAAATGCTGGGGGGTATCTGCTGGTTTCAGGGGCGCAAAGCACCCCAGAATGGCTGGTGTCCATGGGGGGCATCTGCCTTCAAGGGACATCCCCCCTTCCTTGGTAAAACAGTGAGGAACATGGCCCCCAAGCAGATGCCAGGGCAAGTCACAAGAGGTGACCAGAGCACAGAGCGGCTCAGGTCAAGTTACCCACTGCTGCCATTTTTGTTAAGCTCATTAATGTGGTTAACCGTTTTCTGCAAAGAGAATGAGGGGCAGGCTTTGGGAACAAGTGAACCTGCAAACACCCAGATGACACTTAAACCCGAAATGAACAAGGATTGGGATAAACAAAAGGGAATTCCCAAAATAGATTAGAGGGAAATCCCAGGGGATGCATGTCCCAACCAGGCCTCCACAGCAAACCGGCTTATCCCAGAAAAACGTCAGGGTGGATACCAACCCACTAAACCCTGGGACTGCTCTCCGGCCCAGCGAAGTGACAGAGCAAGACTCAAGGCTGACTTCCCATCCCAGTGCCCTCTGCTCGCCTCATGACCCATTTCCCACCGCCCCGCTCACCTAAGCAGCGCACGCCCGCATCCTCCTTGTGCTCGCAGTCTCCGCGTCCCCACCGCTCCGCAGCGCAGCCCCACAGGGACCCCTCGCTGCCCCGGCACCCCACCTCGTCCAGCCACACCGGCCCGGAGCCAGGGCCAAGGCGGCGGCCCCCAGGGCGGCGACGGCGGGAGCCACAGCCCAGCTGGCGGCACACCACCTCCGCGTCCGCCAGGTCCTAGGCGTCGTCGCACACGGTGCCCCCAGGAGCCCGCGTGCCAGAGCTCCACGCGCCCGGAGCAGAGGTCCTGGCCCCCGCGCAAGCGCACTGCACCCTCCTCGGGAAAAGGGGCTGCCGTCACTCAGGGGGCTGGACCGGGGTGGGAAGGGACAGGGACAAGGACAGAGGGGTACCTGGGCAGCTGAGTGAGGAGGAGCAGTTGAGGGTCTCCCCAGGGTCCTGAGGAACTTCTTCTGCCTTTTCTGCATAGGAAATTGGGACCCGTTTCTGTATTTGCAAGCTCAGCAGCTTAAATTTTGTAAAATATTTTTCATTTCCTTTTTCTCTCTGTCTCCCCCAGCACAGCGATTTCTGCTGGCTAAAGAGAGAACTCTGTTTAAGCAACACATGGGTTTACAGATTCCACATGGGATTACAGATTCCACAGACTGTGCCTGAGACTTCTCCAAGGGGCACATCTCCCTGCAGGATGTCCTCGGACAATACCGGGAAGTGCAGGGGCCCTGCTTCACTCACTGTGGGAGATCACAGGGTCTGGGAAGACTCCAGATGTTCCCCCGCTCCCCTCCCCCGCCTCCCCCCCCCCCCACCACCACCAGCGCAGAGCCTCAGAGCAGGGACTGTCCCCTTTCACTGGACCAGCACAGGGCAGAGTCATACAGAATGAGGACAAGGGAAACTGACATTCCTCTCCCAGGAAAGGGCCCATGCAGACACAGTGTGGGGCCACTCAGAGACCCCTCTTCACCACCATTCCCCCCACACCTGCAGGCCCACCCACTCACCCATGCACAGGGCCCAGGCTTCCTCTCCGCTGGAGCATGAATGCTGGTTCCAGGGAGCTGACGGGCACTGCCACAGGGATTGGTCATGTCTGTCCCTGCACTGGATGGAGGCCACCCAGAGAAACTCAGTGGCAGACCGGCTCCCTGCCGCGGCCTGCAGCTGCCCGTGAGACCCACAGCCCAGCTGCCCACACAGGACCCGCAGGGAGGCGGCACTCAGGGTGCGGCAGACACCACCCCAGGTCCCATTGTAGAAAACTTCCAGCCGCCCTGCGCATGACTGTCTGTGGCTCTGCAGCCTCAGATCCGTGAACTCTGCAGAGAGAGAAGACAGTCAGCAAGGCACAGCTAAGAGTGTTGGTGGGGACGGCAAGGGTGGACAGGCTTCAGGACCTGAGCAGAAGACGCCGGCGTCCTCCTTGTGCCTGCAGTCGTGCTGGCCCCAGCCCGCCGACAGGCACTGCCACAGCGCAGACTCGTGGCTCTGGCAGCCCAGCTCGTCCAGCCAGATGCGCCCTGCCCCGGCTCCGAAGTGCTTGGCCCCCAGGGCGCTCAGGGGCGCGGCCATAGCCCAGCTGCCTGCAGACCACGTGCGCGTCCCCGCAGGTCCCAGGCGTCGTCACACACGGTGCCCCACGCGCCCCGCACAGCGCCCCGGCCCCCGCGGCCAGCCGCACCCCGAGGCTCCCTGCGGAGAGACAGAGTCAGGGCGCCCCGCGCCGCGCGGCCACGGCCCACGGGGGACGCGGTTCCGCCCTCACCTGAGCACACCACGCCGGCGTCCCCGCGAGGTCCCCGCGGGCTCCCACAGCGTCGCGGACACATTGCACCGGGTCAGGCGGATCTCGGTGCCCAGACAGCGAGCGCGGCTCATCGCCACCTGGACGGACCCGCGGCTGGGGGCGGGCGCGTCGTAGGCTCGCTGGGCCCCCCCGCACCCCAGCTGCCGGCACACCACGCCCGCACCGCGCAGGTCCCAGGCGTCGTCCAGGACACGGCCCCACACGCCGTCCAGGGAGACCTCCACGCGGCCGTCACAGCGGCTCTGTCCTTCCCTCAGCCGCAGGGCGTGGGAGAGACCTGGGGGATGGAGACGCACGGGGGCCCCAGGGTGTCAGCGGGAGGGACCCAGGACCAGCCCCCCCCCAGCAGGCCGGTCTCTCTCAGCCCCTCTGTCCTTCCTTGCACCCTGTGTCCATGGCTCTCACTCACCCTCCTCCTCCTCCACCATCCTGGCTGCACCCACCTGAGCACACTGCGGAGGCCGAGTTTCCCGGGGCACAGGCCGGGGCCCCCAGGGTGCTTACTGGGCAATTCCATAAGTAGGGCTCTGTCCCCTCACAGTGAAACGCGTCAGGCCAGATGGCAGCGTCCCCGGCCCCAAAATGGCCTCCTCGAGGTGCGGCCACCGCGTTGCCACAGTTGAGCTGGTGGCAGAGGACGGTGGCATCTGCTATGTCCCAGTGGGTGGCACAGAGAGGCGCCCAGGACCCCTGCACCTGGAGCTCCACGCGGCCCTCACAGCTGCTGCTGCCATTGAGCAGCCTGAACTCTGGGGAAGAGGAGGAGTCAGCGTGGCTGGGGACACAGACCTGGCGCATGGCTGTCTGTGGTCATTTCCTTCCTTCACACCCAGTGGGATGGGCACAGAGCCCAACCTTGCTCTCACCAGCTCCCCCGCCCTCCTCTGCGTCAGCATCCAGCCCACATAGCTCTGCAGAAGAATCTGATCTGAGCTGCTGCCTGGGCACTTCACCCTACACTCAGCCTCTTCCCTCCACTTCTTTCAACCAACAGAAGCAAACATCAAAAGTGCCCACACCTACTAGCCAGAGGCACCTTTAGGACAGCAAGGCAGGGCTGAGCCCTCAGAGCCCACACACAGGACCTCACCTGAGCACCTGAGCCCCGCGTCGTGGCCGGGCCCACACTGGCTCCCACGCCCCTGTGGGCAGTAGAACAGCAGGGACTCATTGCCCGCACAGCAGAAGGCCTCCGTCCACACCGGCCCCGAGCCCCGGCCGAAGCGGGCACCCCCAGGTGTGGACACGGCCACCCCACACTGCAGCTCTCGGCACACCACGTGGGCCGTGGCCAGGTCCAGGTCCACGTCGCAGACAGTGCCCCAGGTCAGGCCTCGTCTCACCTCCAGGCGCCCAGTGCAAGGGTGCTCGCCGCCCACTAGCCGGGCTTCGGTG
Organism: Ateles fusciceps; assembly: GCA_036589455.1. NCBI lineage: Eukaryota > Metazoa > Chordata > Mammalia > Primates > Atelidae > Ateles > Ateles fusciceps. The sequence goes on along the minus strand of JAZHEH010002481.1, from coordinate 2,925,662 downwards.
TGTCCTGGGGGGCAGACATTCTCTCAGGCAGAAGACATATGTCCTCAGGTGACAGCTTGGCCCCGAGCCTCAGTCTGTCGAAGGGTTCTGCGAGGAACAACCATCTGCATCTAGGCAGAGGGTCTGCTGAGCACAAGGAGGAACTTGTAGCCAGAGGCCCTTCCACCCTGACCCAGAGCAGAGAGGCGCCCTCAGCCGCATCACCAAGGTCAGGGTCGGGGTCACCTTCTGCAGGTGCCCACGTGTTTCACAGCCTCTTCGTTCCCGGCCATGACATCCACACCTGCAATCCCAGAGGCCAGGTCAAGGCACCCCTTGGTCCACTGAGCACCACCCTCTCTGGGGTACTGCCGCAGGCGACTGTCCACCTCATTTCAGCTGCTCCTCATACTCACAAGGCCAGGAGCTGTGAGACCAGTGCAGCTTACACACACCAGAGGCAGGGCTGGGAAGAAGTGACTTCTACCCACCCCAGATCCATGTTAGATGTGCAGCGATCACAGCTGAAACAGCTCAGACTTGCCCCAGCAGCCAGGACCCCCAGATGGCCTGCGGGTTCTGAGCAAGGACACCTCTGTGGGGCCACCAGAAACTCAGCTCTGCTCTGCTAGAACCCGCCATGAGACCGGAGGCCCTTTCCCTTCAGCGTGCAGATGCACCATGTCTGCACCCAATGTCTCACGCAGAACAGGGGGCCCGTCCGTGGGAACACCCACCCCGCTTTCTGCTGCTCTCCCCGAGCTCAGCCCCAGCACATCCAGGCCCAGCATCACCCAAGGGTCCCTGGAAGCCTTGGGTGGCGGCCTCACCTGAGCAGACCACCTCTGCGTCCAGCTGCGGGTTGCAGCCGCTGCGGAAGTTGTTGTCCAGTCTGCAGCTGCGGATGGTGGGCTCAGTACCTTTGCAGGCCAGGTACTTTCTCACAATGCCCACATCCTGGCGGGGGCCTGGAGTACAGGGCCGCACCCCAGCTCCCGGCAGAACACCATGGCCTCCTCCACATGCAGGCCACAGAGGCGGTCCACCCCATTCACATTTCTGATCTCGGGGAGTCCTGCGCAGGGACTGTGGCCCTGCACCAGCCGAAGCTCCCGAAAAGTGCCGTCTGCAGAGAACAGGCCGCCTGCCATAAGGTGTGGACCTAGCTGGCCACATGGTCGCTTGGAGCCTGGGGCCTGCCTGGGTGACTCCGGATGTTTCCATTTGGCCATGGCAGTCCACCCCAGGCCTGAGACCAGGCAGCTCCTTTTCAGGGAGGACAGTGCTGGGCTGAGTCAGGGCCAGCTTCAGGGGCAGGTGACCGGGTCGTCACACAGGGCGCGGGCTCAGAGAGGCCCCTGTGGGCAGCTTCATGCTCTGCTGTGGGTCTCCTGAAACTAGGGTCCCTGCAGGTCCCTTCATACTGGGCCCCAGAATAGTAGGAGGTCTTGGCCAGGTGGCTCAGCTTCAGAGGCAGGACGCTATAAGGGGGTCCTCATAGCCACATAAAGTGCCCAGGGACAGCTGAGGACCCTCCAGCCAGACCTGGATGGGAAAGTGTGTACCTTTCTGTCATTGCATATAAAATCACTACCAGCTGCCTGTGTGGGCCTCAGGCATCCATAGACACCGGCCTCACCTTGGTCGCTACCTCTCCTAGCCCAGGCTGCCCTCTGCTTCCTTAATCCACTCTCTGAATCTCCCTGGCAGTGGTTTTTTCAGAGCTGAATCTTACAGTCAGGATGGTTCCAGTGCCCAGCAAGGAGTCCCTGCCAGAGAGCTCCAGACCCCCGCCCCCACACCCCCTCCAAGACCCTCCCTGTCCTCCCCCTCCTCCTCCCCCAGCCCCACCCCTTCACTCCGCCCTACTTACTGGAGTACAGAGCGACCACCACCCATGCGTGGGGGCACGGGCTCTGGCTCCATGAGCCAAGGCTGCACTCCCAGAGAGAGGGGCTCATTGCCCTGGCAGGACACATTGTGGAGCCAGGGCGGGGCCATCTCTCCAGGCAGCGGGACGTACTTGGGGGCGCCCACGGCGTGGCCACAGCCCAGCTGCCTACACGCCACAGAGGCCTCTGCCAGCGCCCAGTCCTGGTTGCACACGTGTCCCCACGTCCCGTAGTGTGGGACCAGCACCACTCCGTCGCATGTGCTGGGTCTGTACGCCAGCCTCAGAGCACCTGGTCCACCTACAGACAGACAGGTCCAGTTAGAGGGGCCAGAACCAACCAGGGGCTCAGGAGGAGGATGGCAGCACAGCAGCCCTGGCGGCAGCAGTGAATGGCCTGCAAGGCCTCAGCAGCAAGTCGGGTTCCTCTCACCCACCAAGCAGTCCCAGAGAGGCGATGGGTGCAGCTCACACAGAAACCTTCACCCCATGTGTCTTCCCTGGGGCTGCTCCCTTCCCCCAGCCCTCTGGAGCCCCAACATCCTGGAGGACCCCACCCCCAGGCATGGAAGTCCCCTGTCCTCCTGGGTCCACAGCTCCCACCCACCCTCTGCCTCCCAAGCGTCATTCCCCTACTTCCACTGGAGGCCCTGTGGTCTGCAGCCCACCACTGTCACCCCTGCCCCCACACATGTGGCTGTCCACACCCCTTGTCCAGGGCTGCTCACCCCTCCCTCCTGTCCTCTGCAACCCGGAGCATCCAGGAAAACCTCCCATGCCTGTCCTCCCACTACAACCAAACCCAGCACCACTACCGACCCATACCGGCTTCCAGCCAGGATCTCACCCCCCACAGTCTCAGAGCATCTCAGCTGCCCCAGCACTGTCTCTCCCACCCCCCCAGGGAGGCAGCTCTAACCACCCTCTCCAGGCCTTTGCACCCCTACATCAGCACAGCCCCTTTCCTTCCCTCCTGCCTCACTCCCCACCGAGGGAAATGAAACAACCACTAGGAGGAAGTCCACGTAAGCCGTGTGGTCCCAGAGCAGCCTCCAGGTCCCTGGAGGACCCTCCACACCCAGGAGAGAGCCTCCCAAATGGCAGTGGGTGGCAGGGGGCACCCCCCCTGGTCCAAGACGAAGGCCTTTCCCTCCCACCTCCCGGGGGAGCCTTGAATCCCCTGCCTCAGTCTTCATCTGTCCCTGCACACCCCCAGCCTCCTCACCTCCCTCCCCCACCTGCGTCTTCTCAGGACATGGATGTGTACTGGTGTCCGCCATCTTTTTTTTTTTTTTTTTAAGACAGAGTCTTACTCTGTCACCCAAGCTGGAGTGCAATGGCGTGATCTCAGCTCACTGCAACCTCCACCTCCGGGGTTCAAAGTGATTCTCCTGCCTCAGTTCCCGTGTAGCTGGGATTACAGGCACCCACCACCACACCTGGCTAATTTTTGTATTTTTAATAGAGACTGGGTTTCACCATCTTGGCCAGGCTGGTCTTGAACTCCTGACCTCAGGTGATCCACTCGTCTCGGCCTCCCAAAGTGCTGCAGTTACAGGCATGAGCCGCCGTGCCCGGCTGTGAATAGCTTTTTATTTTATATTTTCTAAAGCTATTTCTTGTTGTAGAGATTCTGGCCCTTGTGCTTGCGATTTTTAACACAAAAGCAAATCCCTTCAACCCCAGGGTTCCCAGCTGTGACCACACTGCTGCCTTTTCTTCAAATCCCTCCGCCCTTTCTGCAGCTGCCCACAGTCTCCCACCCCACCACGGGGGGTGCAGCTCTGTCCAGCACTGGGTCACCGCCCTGCTGGGCACCTCTGGCCCGCCCTGCCAGTGAAGTGTTCCTGGGCCTCAAGGGCACCCTCCCCCTGCCTCCCGCCCAGCCCTTCACTCACACGCCCACCCTGTTGTGGCTCCGTGCCCACATGTGCAGGTCCCCAGGGCTCCCTCTCACCTCCATCCTCTCCTGCTGTTCCTTCTTGCTGGACCCCATCTCTACAGCTGCCTGCCCCTAACCTAGCAGCCCTTCCACATGGCCCCAGACTGCAGTGTCCCCACCTGGGTGCTGTATCTCCATGGGACCCCATGCCCAACCTCACTGCCAGATGCAGCCAGACCTCTCACGTCCTTCCCGGGATCCCAGACCTGCTGCAGGGGACATGGATGGAGCAGCCCCCACAGGACCCATCAGGACTCTTGATCAGGGTCATTGGGACCAGACACTGGGCCTGTCCAGGGTCTGATCAAGCCCTGCACCCTGGGTTCCAAGCAGTGGGTTAGGGGCTGGGGGCCCTGAGCTCACAGGGATCTGGTCATGTGGAGCCACCTCCTTCCTGGCCCAACATGTCCCACCCACTCTGGGCTGAGTGAGACCCAGGCAGATGGCGGGTCATAAAACATTCACCAGTAGAGAACACACTCATGCCCCGGGGCCTGGGCCTCAACAGATCCACTGCCTCTATAGAGTTTCATGGATGAAGGAAGGAGAAACTTACCAATGGGGACTGCCCAGAGATTGAGAAGAAGGGGCCCAAGTCCCAGGATCCAGAGAGCTGCCCTCATGATCCCACAGCCTTCGGGACTTCAGCAAGCTCTTGCTGCTTAACTGGGGCAATGGCAGAGGTCACAGCCCAGAGTCACATATACAGAGGTGGGAGCTGCCACGACCTCCTGGGGCCAATGGGGACAGCCACAGTCTTTCCAGAGCGAATCAGCAGCTCTGCCTCTCAGCCGTGAGCACAGCAGCCAATGCCTTGCCAGCCTGAGCATCACCAGACATGGGGAGGGTGGAGGCTGTGGGTTTCCTCCCACACTGATAGCTGCTGATGGGACTAGACCCAGCCATCAGACAGGTGGTCCAACCTGCTCATAGCACGGCATCAGTGAGGCCCTGCATCTCTGCCCTCCACCTGGGCCTATGGGCTTGAGCTGTGCTACCACCACAGAAGGCAGTGACACTAGACAGCCAGGAAGGCATCTTCTGCGCCAGCAGATGGCACTAGCAGAGTTAGGGGCAGGGGTAGGGTTTCAGTGGGAGTCCCAGCAGCACCAGAAGAATGACACAGAAGAGTTTTGCAAGAACTAAACTGTCATTGGAACTAAAGTCCGTGAAAGAAGATAGAGTTAAGAATCACTCATCACATGAAGACCCAGGGACGCCACCATTTCAGTAAGAGACAATGGACTGAAGCCAGCACTAGGAAGCCTCGGATGTCAGAATTATCTGACAAGGATTTAAAAATAGGCATCACAAAAATGTTTCCACAACAAATTGCAAATCCTCTTGAAATAAATGGAAAAATAGAAATCTCAGCAAAGAAATAAAAGTTATAAAAATGAAACAGGCTAGGTGCAGTGTAATCACAGCACTTTGGGAGGCTGAGGCAGGCAGATCACCTGAGGTCAGGAGTTCGAGACTAGTCCAGCCAACATGTTGAAACCCCATCTCTACTAAAAATACAAAAATTACCCGGGCGTGGTGGCACGCACCTGTAGTCCCAGTTACTTACGAGTCTGAGACAGGAGGATCACTTGAACCCGGGAGGCGGAGGTTGCAGTGAGCTGAGATTGCACCACCGCATTCCAGCCTGGGCGACAGAGCAAGACTCTGTCTTAAAAAAAGAAAAATGAAACAGTGGTGAGGATGTGGAGAAACGGGAACTCTCGGATTTTGCTGGTAGACTGGAAAATGGTGCAACTGCTTTGAGAAAGTTTGGCAGTTTGTCAAAATGTTCAACAGAGATTTCCAGGAAGATGCCACGTGAGGCCCGGAAGAGCAATTCCACTCTTCGTACATATCTAAGAGCAATGCAAACTTACGTCCACACGAAAATCTCTGCAGGAATGCTCACGCAGCTAGAATACAGACGAGCGACCAACGCGGTCACTCAGTTCGGCTTCTTCGGCCAAATCATCCATTAACAACATCAGAACACGCTTTCTTTCAAGTGTACATAAAACATTCCCCAGCAGAGAACATACTCCAGGCCACGAAATAAATCTTAACAAAAGTTAAAAAACACATTTTTAGAAATAGAAATTGTATATTCTCTGATCCTATCAGAATTAAACTCAATAACAAAAAGATATCTGATGAATCCCCCCAAATATTTGAAAATTAAACCACTCACCTCCAAATAATCCATGGGTCAAAAGTGAAGTGTCAGGGAAAATCAGAAACCCTTTTGAACTAAGTAAAAATGAAAATACAGCATATCACAATGTGTCAGATACAGATAAAGCAGGATTCGTAGAAAATTCATAGCATTAAATAATTACATTCAAAAGGAAGAAACTTCTCAAATCAATAATTTAACTTCCTCCTTTAAACAACCAGAAAAACAAGAGCAAGTATAAGAAAGTAAATATATGAGCAGAGATTTGTAAAACTGAAAACAGCAGAGAAAATAGATGAAACTGACAACCAGTTCTTAAGGAAGATCAATAAAGTGGACATGTCTTTACCCAGAATGTTGAACAGAAAAAAAAAGAGAGGAGACACAAATTACCAACATCAGGAACTAAGAAGATGAAATCACTTCAGAGTCTACAGACACTTAAAAATAATAAGGAAATACCAGGAACAACTCTATGCCCATAAATTTGACAACTTAGAAGAAATACACCAATTCCTTAAAAGACGCAAACTACCAAAAGTCACTAAAGAAAAAATATATTTCCTGAATTGTCTTATGTCTATTACAAAACATGAATGCTTAGCTAAAAACCTTCCAAAAATCAGCCCACATTGTTTCACTGGTTAATTTTAATCACATATTTAAGAAAGAAATACCAATGTCACACAATCTCTTCCAGAAAACATGGATAGAATAATTCTTACCTATTTTATGAGCCATCCTTACTCTAATACTAAAACCAGACAAAAATATTACAAGAAAAAAAGATATTATCCCTGATGAACAAAGATGTACGAATCTTGACCAAATATTAGCAAATCGAGTCCAGTAGTATCTTAAGAGATAACGCAGGTATGATGGCAACGTTCTAAAACCAGATTGAGGTAATAGACGCACAACTCAATACATTTACTTTAAAAATCATTGAATTGGACACTTAAATGGGTGAGTTTTATGGTACGTAACCTAACCTATACTGCAATAAGTCCCGTTTTCAAATAAATAAACAAGATGATCCAATTCTACCAAGTGGGACTTACCCCAGGAATGAAAGGCTGTGCAGCAACTGAAATGAACCAACATCATTCAACACGCTAGCAGACTGAAAAAGAAAAACCATGCGACCATCTCAAGAGACGTGAGGAAGGCATTTGACAAAGTTCACCATGGACTTACACTAAAAACCCGTCAGCAACCTAGGAACAGAAGGGGAACCAGCTCACCCTGACAAACAGCCATACAAACATCTACAGCCAACAGCTCCCTGACGGTGGAAGACGGACGCTCCCACCTAAGATAAGGAACAAGGCAAGGGTAGCCACTCTCATCACTCGCTGTCAGAGTCTTAATGGAAGCCCTAAACAGTACAAAACAGGGAGAAAATAATTAAAACGTACAGATTGGAAAGTAAGGAATAAAACATTTTATTCCCAGACCAAATAATTAAGTAGGAAATCTCAAGGAATCTACAGAAAAACTCCTGGAATTAGTAACTGAGTTTAGCAAGCTCACAGAATGCAAGATCAAAACACAAAAAGCCATTTTGCTTCTATATCCTAGCAATGAAATTGCTTCAAGTGCCATTTACAATAGCACTTACAAATGAGCTATGAGGGATAAATCTAACAACATAGTGCAAGATCTGTATGTGGAAATCTATAAACCCCTGATAAAATAAATCAAAAATATTCAAATAAACACAGCAGGTTCATGGATTGGACAACATGGAAGACACAGACAGTTAAGATGCCTGTTCTCCCCAAACTGACCTGCAGACATAATGCAATCTCACCCCAAAATTCTAGCAGGGTTTTCATACATACCAGTGAGCTGGTTCTTAACTTTCTATGGAATGGAAAAGGAACTAGGATATTCTAAATAAATTGGAATAAGAATAGCAAAGCTAACGGGCTTGCCCTGCCTGATTTCAGATTTATCATAAAGCTACAGCACCGAGGCCCTGTTGTATCGGTAAATGAATGAACACATAAGTGAATGAAATATATTGAGTCCAGAAGTAGACCCATACAACTATAGTACATTGATTTTTTTAAAGGTGCAAAGTTGGTTCAGTGGCAAAATGATGGCGTTTTCAACAAATGGTGCTAGAACAAGTGTATGTCTGAATGCAAACAAATAAAATGATTCATAATTCACATTTTACACAAAAATTAACACAAAAAGGATTGAAATTTTAGGATAAAATACAAGAGCAATATCTGTGACCGTGGATTAGGCAAACACTTGTTAGGTATGACACGAAAGCGTAATCCATAAGGGAAAAAACTGACAAATTGTGGTATGCAATTTATATTGCAATAAATCTAAGATGTCTGATGAATCTCCCAAGTAACTGAAACACTCACCTCTAAATAATCCATGGGTCAAAAGTGAAGTGTCAGGGAAAATCAGAAAACCTTTTGAACTACGTAAAAATGAAAATACAGCATATCAAAATGTCTGGGATACAGATAAATAAATAAATGATACATTATGACCAAGTGGGATTTATCTCAAGAATAAAAGGCTGTGCAACAATTGAAAATGAATCAAAAAAATCAGCCAGGCACAGTGGCTCACACTTGTAATCCCAGCACTTTGGGAGGCCAGGGCGGGCAGATCACTTGAAGCCAGGAGTTCAGGACCAGCCTGGCCAACATGGCAAAAATCCATCTGTACTAAAAATACAAAATTAGCTGGGTGTGGTGGCACACGCCTGTAATCCCAGGAGAATCACTGCTCACTGCAACCTCTGCCTCCCGGGTTCAAGTGATGACGCAGGAGAATCACAGAAGTCGCAGTCAGCAGAGATTGCACCACTGCACTTCAGCCTGTGTGACTAAGTGAGACTCCATCTCAGAAAAGAAAAGAAAATGAATCCAAATTCACTTTATCAAAATCGAAAACGTTCGTGGTACAAGGGACACCCTCAAGGTGAATAAAAACGGAAAACAAAGAGAGAGACAAAACATTTGAATATTACACATCTGACAAAATACGGCATAAAGAACCCTCAACACTGAGTAAGAAAACAAACCCAAAAGCAAAATGGGCAAAAAATTTAAACAGACACTTCACGGAAGAAGACACACAGGCAGCAGATAAACACATGAAAAGATGTCCAACATTGTTACCCTTTGGGGAAATGCCAATTAAAACGACGACACATCTATTTGAAGGCAAAAAAAAAGAAAAAATCAAAAAACACCTGACAATATCAAGTGGTAAGAGGCACACAGAACAACTGGAAGGAACCCTCATATATTAAGGTGGGAATGAAAAACTTGACCAGCCACTGTGGAAAACAGCTCGGCAGTGTCTCGGAAAGTTAAAAGGACACCATATGACCCAGGAATCCCATGCCTCAAGAGAAATGAAAACTTACGTTCACACAGAAACTTGTATGCAAATGTTTATAACAGCTATATCCATAATCACCAAAACCTGAAAACACTCCAGATGTCCTTCACTTCAGTGAATAAACTGTGGACATGCATCGTATGGCGACCTCTCTGATGCGTTTTTCTATCATGCATAAAAGGAGCCAGTCTCAAAAGGCTACGTCAGAACAATTGCATTTCTGCGACTTCTGGCAAAGGCCGACCGCAGGGATGGAGAGCAGAGCTGAGGCCACTGGTCTGCATCTCGGTTGTGGGAGTGGTTTCACGACTCGGCCTTTGTCAAAAGTCCTGGAACTGGACACCAAAAAGAGTGAAGTTTGCTGGCTCTAAATTTTAAACATATTTTTTGAATACCCAAAAAACTCATCAACACAACTTTGTCAACACTGGTTTTTATCTTCACTTTAGGTAAGCGGCATACGCTCTGCCCGTTCTCGCTGTTTCCTGCTCACGGGCAGCTGTGTCTGTGGGTGGGAGCAGCTGGGCCCTTCTCTCCCTCTGCTCAGATGTCATGGGCACACATCCCCTGCCTCTGGCATCTGGACCACCTATAACCAGACTTTTACTACCAGCATCTTTTCATTTTGGCTTTAGCTGTGAATTTTTTTCATCACTGAACATTTTTTAAGTTTTTCTCTAGTCAAAAGTGTGGACATTTTTGTGGCTTTCACAATTTTGAAATTAAGAAAATTACCATTCCTCCACATAAGTTTTATATTTTCTACTAACTTTTCTATTATTTTCTTTTTGTATTTAGACATCTGATTCGCTAGGCACAAGGTTTGGTCAGAGTTGGTTTTCCAAATGCAAACCCACTAACAACAGTGTTTACCAACCTGCATGCGTCTCCGTCTCAGGCTCACGTTGTCATGGCAGAAACAACTGTGCACATTTCTAGTCTCTACTGTGCCAGGCACGTGGGGTAGGCCACGAAGAAACTTGCTGGCTCATTCAGCCCAGTGTGGCAGCAGCAACGCCAGCATTTAATGCAGAACTGAGTGGCAAATTACTGCATCCAGGCAGGAAAGGTGCCTTTGCGAAATCTGTGTCCAGCTAGTTCTGGACTGATGTCTTACACACTCTCACGTTTACTCACACACACACACACACACACACACACGGCAGGTGTGCACGTATCACACACACACACACGAGGCTGGCATGCATGTATCACACACATACACACACGAGGCCAGTGTGCACATATCACACACACGAGGCCGGTGTGCATGTATCTCACACTCACACAAGCTGGTGTGCATGTATCACACACACACGAGGCCAGCATGCATCACACACCCTCACACACACACATGATGCTGGTGTGCATGTATCTCACACACTCACACACACACACACACCGAGGCCAGCGTGTACATATCAGGCCTAGAGTCACCACCACTCCAGGATGGTTTCCCTTGAGACCCTGAGACCAGAGCCCTCCCAGACCCAAACACTGTGGAAGTGGTTACACGACTCTGCCTTTGTCAAAAGTCCTGGAACGGGACACCTAAAAGAGTGAATTTCACGGACTCTTGTCAGTATTCACTGGGAGAACCCCTGGCCTGCTTTCCCTGGAGCTCGCTGCACAGAAAGCCAGTCACTGAGAAACGGGCACTCCAGGAAGGAAGGCTTGACTCGGGCACTGCAGCCGAGGGGATGCCAGCTCAGCCTCAAATCCATCTCCTCAGCCAACTAGAATCAGGGGCTTATGTAGCCGGGAAGAAATGTAACAAAGTGTAAGAGAACAAGAACCAGGAGAGGGTGAGGAAGAGGGGTCATCAACAGGCAGCCAGTGTGGTCAGTTAGGCAATCATGAGGGCGAGGGGTCCAGAGTCTCACTGTCCAGCTGCAGTGATCTGGGGGACTTTGGCTCCTTGATGCCAGCTGGGGGGCCTGACGGTCGGTCGGTTTCCTGAGAAAGGAACTCAGATGAGACAAACGTAAGTTTCTCAAGTTTAAGACTTGGAGGGTCAGTCACTATGTTCATTTAAAAGAATCCACAAACATCAATTCTATGGGACAATGGGGCCGGTTGCAAGAGACTCCACACTGGCCCCGACCATTTGTGGTCTTGTGCTGCCGAGAGACACCCAAGACACTCCCAGAAGGCGAGTGCCGCCTGAACCACCAGGGCCTCTGAGGGGGCCACACCACGGCCTTCTCCCGGCTGTACCTGCAAGCTTGCGGCAGGTGGACTGTGGGCCACGGTTGCCACTGACGTCCCGACTCAGCAAGGCCCTTCCTCTCTCACCTCGCAGAGATTGTTTCTCCCGTGGCTGGGAATGTTTTCAGGGAGCACTGACTCCTGCAGCCTTTACAAGGGTGAGCTTTCTGTCGGTGCGAGTGGGGACGAATGGGCAGCAGACGGCCAGGAGTCACCCAAGCAGCCCCCTTCACCGTGCGTGGCACAATGGCCGGGTGGGGACATCCTCCTGCATCCGGAGTGTGAGCCCCTCAGCCCCTCTGCAGCAGCAGCATCCAGCCCAGTGGAGTGGAGGATGCAGGAAGGCCCTTGTCCATCTAGTCCCATGTCCTCTGGGCAAGAGGCTCCAAACCTGGAGGAAAGCAGTGTCTGTGCCTCTGGACACTTCCATCAGAGCCAGGCCAGGCCGGGGCCCACATGGCCCCAGCACCAGGGTGCTGCAGACACACTTGCTCGGCAGCTTCATGCACTGTAGACGTGCAGCTGTCCCACAGCAGGGCTGGGTGGGACTGGGATATACCTACACTGCCCAAGGATGCACTGTAGACATGCAGCTGTCCCACAGCAGGGCTGGGTGGGACTGGGATATACCTACACTGCCCAAGGATAGCCCTGGTGCCCTCTGGGAAGCCCCCCAGTGCAACACAGCAGGCAGGGGTGGCCACCATCCACCCCCAGGTGCGACCACCGGGGTCCTGCCCAGGAGAGGCCCAGGACTCAGGGCTGGAGGCCGCAGGCTCAGGGAGAGGGCCACGCCTCGGGGCAGGAGGCCCAGGGGAGAGGGCCAGGCCTCGGGGCAGGAGGCCCAGGGGAGAGGGCCAGGCCTCGGGCTGGAGGATCTCCCCCAGGCTGCTCTTTGCCTGTGCAAGTGGGGCAGGGAGAACATGAGCCCTCTGGGTATCCAGGAGGCAGCCCTGCCCAGCACCTACTGTGAACATTCTGTCTGTCTCACCCTCAGGGTCTCAGGCTGCATTTTCCAGCAGCATTCCCTTTCCTGCAGTAGATGAGTAAGCAAATCAAAGTGAATAAGGACCATCTAGAACAATAACACTTACGTATTTCGGGGTTTGAAATCTCTAGAACATGAAAATGTGTGATTTAAAAATATGTGATAACTCAGGCACAGTGGCTCATGCCTGTAATCCCAGCCCTTTGGGAGGTAGAGGCGGGCAGATCACCTGAGGTCTGGAGTTCAAGACCAGCCTGACCAACACGGAGATAACTCATCTCCACTAAAAATACAAAAAATTAGCGTGGTGGCGCATGCCTGTAATCCCAGCTACTCAGGAGGCCAAGGCAGGAGAATCACTTGAACCTGGGAGGCGGAGGTTGCGGTGAGCCAAGATCGTGCCATTGCACTCCAGCCTGGGCAGCAAGAGCAAAACTCCGTCTCAAAAAAAACAAAAATAAAAATATATGATAACCCAAAATCGTTATAGGTTGTGAAGGTATTCTCCCACATTTTCTGCTAGATACTCTCCAGTTTCAGCCTTTCCATTCAGATCTAGGATCCATCTCAAATTCATTTTTGTGCATGGTGTGAGGTGGATGTCAGGGTTTTTCTTTTCCCACGTGGATATCTAACACAACGTGTCCGAGCCTCTCCTTTTGCCTGCTTCTGGCTGAAAACCACCCTGGTGTCCTGCATGAGCTCATTCACGGACCCTGCACTTGTTCCATTTGTCTGCTTGTCTGTCTTTACACCAATACCACACTGTCATTGCTCATGTCGCTGTATGACAAATACTAAAATTAAATATTCTAAGTCTTGACATTTTGTTCTTTTCCAAGATTTTTCTGTGGCCATTCTAGGTTCTTTGTATGTCCATGTAAATCTTAGATTCAGCATGAATAGGTATTGAATTTTGTCACATGGATTTCCTGCATCGATTGTGATAATCTTGAATTCTTTCCTGGGCAAAGCCAAGAACCCTCCTGGGCTAAGCCCCCAGTTTTGGGGCTTGCCTGTCCTGCATCAATGCCACCAAAAATAGGAAATACTTAGGGATACATCCAACAAAAGGCATGAAAGCTCTACCTATACACCAAAAACTACTCTGAGACTAATCAGAGATCTAAATAAATGGAGACATACACCATGTTCATGGATCAGAAGAAGTGATATTGTTAATAGGTCAATTCTCATAAGACTGATCTACAGATTAAATTCAATGCCAATCAAAACCCCAGAAGTTTTTTGTGGAAATTGACAAACATTATAAAATGCATATGGAAATTCAAAAGACCTAAAATAGCCAAAACAACTTTGAAAAAGAATAGCAGATTTGGAGGATTGATACCACGAGATTTAAAGACTTATAATGCCATTGTTATCAAGAAAATGTGGCACTGGTGTCAAGATAAACAAATAGACTAATGGAACTAAATAGACAGACCAGAAATTGACTCACAAAAATATGGATAACTGATTTTTGTGAAAGGGACAAAGACAATTCAGTAGAGAAAAAATAACTTTGGGCCATATCTCATACCATATGCAAAAATTAACTCAAATATATCATAGACCTAAATGAAAAAGCTAAAATTATATAACTTCTAGAAGAAAATATGGGAGAAAATCTTTGTGATCTTGGATTATGCAAAGATTTTTGAATCAAACACCAAAAATACAAACTATAAAAGAATAAATAGATGGGCTGTATTTCATCAAAATGAAAACCTCCTCTGAAATAGATTGCTGAGAGAACAAAAAGATAAGCCATAGGCTGGGAAAAAATTTTGCACATTATGTATCTAATAAAGGACTTATATTCATAAAAATATTATGAATGCTCATGCTCAAGAATAAGGAAACAACCCACTAAAATAACAGGCAAAATATTTGAGCTTCACCAAAGAAGACACATGAATGGCAACAAGGTGAGGGACATCAGTCTAGGGAAACGCAAACTAAAACCACTGCACTTCTATCACAGTGGCTAAAATTAAAACATGGACCACACCAGTTGTTGGAGAGGATGTGGAGAATCTGGAACTCAAAATAGTAAATCCACTTTGGAAAACGGTTTGGGGGTTTCATAAGTAGCTAAACATGTACCTCCCATATGATGTAGCCATTGTACTCCTAGGTATTTACCCAAGAAATTTAAGACATCTGTGTCTAAAAAGACTTGTACGTGAACGTTTACAGCAGCATTACTGACAATAGTCAAAAACTGAAACAACTCCAGTGTCCACCAGCAGGTGAGTGGATTAAACACGCTGCGGGGGGGCATCCATGCGATGGAATGCATGCAACCCGGAAACGGCAAAATGAATGAACCAGCGATACAGCAGCAACACGGATGAATCTGTGGCGTGAAAGCCGGAGGAAAGGGTGTAGGCGGCGATTCTGTGTATATAAACTCCGGACAGTGCAGACTAACCTGCGGTGACAGAGGCACATCCGTGGTCCCGGGAGACGGGATGTGTGGAAACTGGACGATGAGACGTTCACTGTCTTGATTGCGGTGACGGCTTCACTGACTTGTGCACATGTCAAAACCCATCAAATGGTACACTTTAAAAACAGCAGTTTACTGTACATCAATTATACTGCAATTAGGCTGTTTCCTTTTTATTATTCTTTTTCTGTTTTCTTAATGAAGCTATTTCTAAAGAAAGAAAAAGTTCCCACAGAGAAGACGGCAGACACAGGACTCACAGAACCAGCGATGAGTGCGAAGCGCTCCACTGACGCGAGCCCTGGCTTTCTCCAGGTCCGCAAAGCTACATTAGGAAAAAGTTAACACTAGAAATTCAGTCACTGTGATTTGCCACACTGAAACGCCAAGGGGGAACAATCATGTTATCATCTTAAGAGATGTAAAATTTAATATAAAATTCAGTATCCATTTATGATAATAAAGTGTTTGCAAACTAGAAGTAGGACAGAGCTTCCTTAATCTGATAAGGGGAGCACAGAACCCGCAGCTCACAGCAGCGTCGCATTCCCACTCCCACCACCTGCGGTCAGCTCTGCCCGGGGGGCCAGACCCAGCGCAGGAGGATGAAGGAGAAAAGGCAGATGCTGGACGATCGACAGTCAAGGCCCCTCCTGCCTCAGGCACGCCGCTGGGAATGCAAATCCACAGGACCACGGATGAGGCAGCGACATGGGAGTTTGGCGAGTTTACTGAATACATCAATAGACAAAAGTCACTTGTTTTTCTACATAGAAGCAATGAACAGAAAATGACTTGTTTAAAAAGGCAACAAAATACCAGATATCTAGGAATTAATCTAGCGAAATATGTGGAAGAAGTTAACGTGGAAGGAAGATCTCAGTAAGGTGGAAATGCACCACGTTTCTGGGTGGGAACCTTCCTGTGGTCGAGATGTGAAATTTCCCCCCGAAGCAAACCGTAGCGGCGACGGGACGTGACCAACTGACTTAAGATTTACGTGGAAATCCGGCCACAGCGCAGAGCGGAGGAGGTTGCCGGGTTTCACACTCGTGGTCGCGGGGCCTCCTGGGCGCGGTGTGGTGATGGGGGCGCGCGTTGGGAGTGGGCTCCTCTCTGCCAGCCCGGCGTGGCGGGAGGGACCCACGTGGACCGGACGGCAGACGGGAGGCTGCCCGGGCCCAGGCCGTGTGGACGCAAGCGCTGTGCGGGGCTGGGTCCCGTGGAGGGAGCTGGGGTCGCGGGGGCGGGGGGGTGGCCCGGGCCTGGGGCTCTCCGTGAGGCAGACCTGGGGCCGTGAGAGACCGTAAGAAACCGGCAGGACCTGGGGTCTGCACCGGCCCGAGGCGGGGCGCCCGGGGGGGCCTCAGGGAATTGCGGGGTGTGGGGGGCACGTGGGGAGAGCCCGGGGGGTTGCGGGGAGGGCAGGGGGGTCGGGGGGGGGCCCGCGCGGGGGCAGGAGGCTTGGGGGGATTGCTGGGGGTGTGGGGGGATTGCGGAGGATTGCGAGGGACGTGGGGGGGCAAGAGGGGGGGCGCCTGTGGGTTGCGGGAGCGCGGGGGTAGGCAAGGGGGCATGTGGGGGGCGCGCGAGGGGCGCGGAGGCACAGAGGCATGGGGGGCGCGCTGGGTCCCAGAAGAGTCTCCGGCTCGTGCAGATGCCTCAGCCCGTCGCCTCCAGGTGGGGTGCTCTGCCTGGAGTGGGTGGTCGCGCCTGGAAGCTGCTTCGGGAGATGGGGCCGCTCCGGGCGGGGCTGGCGGGAGTGGGCAGGGACAGAGCCGCGAGTGGGCAGCGTCGGTGCCCTCGAGGGTCCTGGCGGCCCCGCAAAGCCTCCTGGTGGGCACCGCGGAGCGGAGCGGCGCTGCCGCCGCCACAGGCCCAGAAGACCTCCCCGGCTGACCCCGGCACGAACTGGAGATGAGAATGGCGCCTTCAGCGATGGAGACCCCTACCCACAGCTCTCCCCCAACCCACAGATCTCCCCCCACCCACAGATCTCCCCCCCACCCACAGCCCGCCCTTTGGAGGCCCAGGCTCGGACCTGACGTCCCCCAATGCCCACCTCCAGCCCAGGCCCCCGCTTGAGCGCCTGTGTCCATGCCTCCACCCACCCACAAAACCTTAATTGGGATTTCCCCCAGCCCCCAAAATCCCGCTGACCGCAGAGTCTTGGACTTTTCTGAGTTCCACACCCGCATCCAATTCATCAGCAAATCCATCTGGCTGCACGGGGGCAGGGTCTTCATGATTTCGGCTACTAGGGCAGCCCCCAGCTGGACCCTGCCCTATGCTCCCCGCAGCACCCAGAGGTTGAGGGGGCTCCTGGAAAGCAGAGCCCTATCGATCCCCACTCTGCTCACCGCCCCACAGCCACTCGGTCGGTGACAGCCAAGGACACATCCCAGGCCTGTGTGCTGCCACCACCGCTGATCTCAGCCCTCCCTGCCCACTGCTGGGTCCCCCTGGCACGCAGGGCCCATACCCACCCTTACCTCTGCAGCCGCTGTCCCCTTCCCCGGCACTCTCCTCCCTGACACCTGCAGGGTCGACCCTGGCCTTGGGTGTTCTCTGTGAGCAGTGGCCCTGCTCCCACGCCTTCCTTCTCGTGCCTGCCTCTCCACGCCATGCACCACCCACGTGCTGTAGAACCTGATCCCCCCAGGCAAAAACACATCCATCCACTGCTGGGTCGGGAGCCAGTGCTGAGGCCCAGTAAGGACCTGCAGACATGGCTGAATGTGAATAGATGTGACATTTATGAATGTGGCTTTGGGACACGGGAACACAGAGCCATACACCTGCCCCCAGCAGCCCTGGAGGTCTGCTCTCTGTATGGACCAGGACCCCGCCAGGCCGGATGGACTGATCAGCTATCCCCAGGGCCGATGAAGTCCCTTCTCCAACCACACATAGAAGGCGGGGGCCAAAGCCCCTTGGTGGGTCCTGGGCACCTTCTCATCTCCCACTGCCCTGTGCCACCTTGAGCTGTTCAGCCTGGACCACCCCCTCTGGAGAGCATCAGCCAGGCTCAGCCAATCAGGTGGGAGCAGCCAGAGGACCTTGGTGTCCAGGGGGAGGGCTCTTCCCCCAGGGCCATGGTCCTCGCAAGTCTCAGTGAGGAGGGCAGAGGGTCCTGGTGCCTTTGCCCCTTTCACAGCTCACGAACAGGTTTCCTCAGTCAACCCTGTGCCCCTCACAGTGGCCTGGCCAGAGATCAGGAGATGGGAGACAGACAACAACCTCCACCTTCAGCCCCGACTGCTCTGAGCAGGCAGGTGGAGCCCGCCTGTGGGAGGCCCTGAGGGACCGGCCCCTTGCTCTGGGCTTGCGGGGTCTGGGGGGCATGCAGGGCTCCTTCTGCTCCTCTGGCTGCCCTGGGGTGTGAGGGTGTTCGTCAGCACTCCACAGCCTGCTCAGGCAGATCACACCGGCCTGTCCCATGGAGACAGCTGGGCAGGGCCAGTGGGCAGGTTTCCCTTTGGCCTCTAATTCCAATTCCAGCCAGTCAGGCTGATGGGCCTGGTCACAGGGGAGGCAGGTCCCTTGGGCAGGTGAGGGGGGACCTGTGTGCACCACCCCCGGACAGGTGGGAAGAGACTCTGCTCCCTCACCCAGCACCGCCCCCCTCCCCACTGAGAGAAGCCCCATCTGAACAGCTGTCTTCTGTGAGTTCTTTTGAGATGGGTGTAAGTAAGGGTGGAGGACGGTTGATTCTGGTCCAGATGGGCGTCAGCTCCCAGGCTGCATAATACTTGGCCACAGTCCCCGCACTAAGAGGACCGGACCCACATGGATCTGCCAGGCAGGCAGTTTTCTCCACACACCCTGACTCCCACCCTCTGAAGAACAGAGAGGGGGGCCTGCTCGGCCCCGGCACCTGCTGCTTCTCTTATGTTATGGGGTTTTTTTTTACTGGGGAGGTCTTCTTTGCAGCCAGGCTCCTCTGGTTTTGCATCTTCCAAGCCCTGATCTTGTTAACCTGAGTGGTCACAGGGAGCCCCTGCTTCACCCAAGAGCAAACTCCAAACTCCTGCCTCAGCACCTCACAGGTGAGGAAATGGGCTACCAGGTCAGTGCAGAGCAACCCAGGTCCACCACCTAAAAACTGCATCATCCTCTGCACAGGTGAGATGTGAAGGTGTGAGTGTTTGTGTTCATGAGGTGCACCTGTGTGTGTCTGTGTGTCCACTTGTGTACGCACTGGTGTATACCTGTGGGCACCTGTGTGTCTGAGTGCACCTGTGTATCTGTGCACCCACCTGTGTGTGTGTCTGTGTATATCTGTGTATGCCTGTGTGCATATGTATGTCCATGCTCACCTGCATGTGCATCTGGGCATATCTGAGTGTCTGTGCAACTGCAGGTATACCTGTGTGTCCCTGTGTATGCACCTGTGTTTGCTTGTGTGCACCTGTGGACACCTATGTGTGCCTGTGTGCTCACCTGTGTGTCTACATGTGCACCTATGTGCACTCATGAGTCCCCTGTCTGAACGGGCACCTGTGTGTGTCTGTGTGTCTGTGAGTGCCTGTGTGAGCACCTGTGTGTGTCTGTCTGTGAGTGCCTGTGTGAGCACCTATGTCTATGTGTCTGTGAGTGCCTGTGTGAGCACCTGTGTGTGTCTGTCTGTGAGTGCCTGTGTGAGCACCTATGTCTATGTGTCTGTGAGTGCCTGTGCGAGCACCTGTGTGTGTCTGTCTGTGAGTGCCTGTGTGAGCACCTATGTCTATGTGTCTGTGAGTGCCTGTGTGAGCACCTATGTCTATGTGTCTGTGAGTGCCTGTGCGAGCACCTGTGTGTGTCTGTGAGCACCTGTGCGAGCACCTGTGTGTGTCTGAGTGCCTGTGTGAGCACCTGTGTGTCTGTGTGTGAGTACCTGTGTAAGCACCTGTGTCCATGTATCTGTGAGTGCCTGTGTGTCTGTGTGTCTGTGAGTGCCTGTGCGAGCACCTGTGTGTGTCTGTACCTGTGTGAGCACCTGTGTCTATGTGTCTGTGAGTGCCTGTGTCGCCTGTGTGTGCTGTGCGTCTGTGAGTGCCTGTGTGAGCACCTGTGTGTGTCTGTCTGTGAGTACCTGTGTGAGCACCTGTGTGTGTCTGTGTGTCTGTGAGTGCCTGTGCGAGCACCTGTGTCTATGTGTCTGTGAATGCCTGTGTGTCTGTCTGTGAGTGCCTGTGCGAGCACCTGTGTGTGTCTGTGTGTCTGTGAGTACCTGTGCAAGCATCTGTGTGTGTCTGTCTGTGAGTACCTGTGTGAGCACCTGTGTCTATGTGTCTGTGTGTGTCTATGTGTCTGTGAGTGCCTGCGTGTGTCTGTGTCTGTGAGTGCCTGTGCGAGCACCTGTGTGTGTCTGTGTGTCTGTGAGTGCCTGTGTGAGCATCTGTCTGTGAGTGCCTGTGCAAGTACCTGTGTGTGTCTGTGTCTGTGAGTGCCTGTGCGATCACCTGTGTGTGCCTGTGTGTCTGTGAGTGCAGGCACCTGTGTCTGTGTGTGCCTGTGAGCGCCTGTGTCTGTGTGTCTGTAAATGGCCTGTGTAAGCACCTGTGTGTGTTTGTGTCTGTGAGTGCCTGTGTGAGCACCTGTATGTGTGAGCACCTGTATCTGTGAGCACCTATGTGTCTGCGAATGCCTGTGTGAGCGCCTGTGTGTCTGTGAGTGCGTGTGTGAGTGCCTTTGTGTATCTGTGAGCGCCTGTGTGTCTGTGAGTGCCTGTGTGAACACCTGTGTGTCTGTGAGTGCCTGTGTGAGCACCTGTCTGAGTGCCTATGTCTGTGAGTGCCTGTGTGAGTGCCTATATGAGTACCTGCCTGTGTCTGAGTGCCTGTGTGAGCACCTGTGTCTGAGTGCCTGTGTGTCTGTGAGTGCCTGTGTGAGCGCCTGTGTATAACTGTGTCACCACAGTACATCTGAACATGCCTCTGCCTGTAACTACATTGGGCAGTGAGCTGCCTGGGATGTGCTGGTCAAGAAGCTTCCCTGAAGCAGGTGGGCACGTGGAGTGGCAGCATGTCTGTGGCTTCACATGTGTCCCTGTTTCATGGCCTTGTTTGTCCACTTGCTTCTGTGGAAAGCACGGAGCCTCAGAGGCCGGGGGAGGGTGGTGCCTGCCTGTCTCCTGGGTAGGGGCAGCATGTCTGCGTGGACGTCTGTGTGCCGGGTCTCGATCTGCTGTGTGCATGTTTTCATTTGCCTGCTGGGAGCCTGCTGTCTGCGTGGGGGGGCACATGTGTCTGGGTGTGGATGGGTGTGGTTCTGATGCAGGTACCTGGGTGCCCTGTGAGTGAAGCCAGGTGTGGGTTGGGGCATGTGATTCTGCACTTCGGTTGGGTGTTGGGGGAGCAAACGTGTTGTGTGAGAGCATCTCTGCAGGGCCTGCATGCCAGGTTCTCCTGGGCACCTCGGTGTATAGGGCATGAAGCTCTCCTGCTCCACACTAGCAGCAGCTGGGGTCCCCCACACCCCATGGCCCCATGGCAGCAGAGTACAGGGACCTTCCAGTTTGCCTCAAGGGGGAGAACTCGAGGTCTCCGCTGCAGATCCAGCCTCAAATTCTATCAGATAAGGCAACACTGGCTGTATCTTTCAGAGACAGAGCCTGGGGCTGAAGAGGCAGATGTGCGCCTCCCACCCACCCCACAGCTCCCCCCCACAGCCCACCCCACAGCTCACCCCACAGCCCACCCCACAGTCCACCCCACCCCACGGCCCAGCCCCACAGCCCGCCTCACAGCCCGCCCCACAGCCCACCCCACAGCTCACCCCACAGCCCACCCCGCCCCCACAGCCCGCCCCACAGCCCACCCCACAGCCCACCCCACCCCACAGCCCGCCCCACAGCTCACCCCCACAGCCCACCCCACAGCTCACCCCACAGCTCACCCCACCCCACAGCCCACCTCACAGCCCGCCCCACAGCCCGCCCCACAGCTCACCCCACAGCTGCTGAAGGGCAGCTCTGAGAGGAAGCCAGTGGTCACATGCCACAGCAGCCGTAGGCAGTGAGGGGCCCATGCTGCGCTTCACCCAGCCCAGCTCACCTGGGAGACCACGGCGTCAGGGATGGGGGTTGTGCAAAGATGAGGGCTTTGGCCACACTGGGTCTGACCTCGCTAAGACCTGACCCAGACCCTCCTGGTGCACAGCCTCACACCACCCCCGACAGACACCCGAAGCCCCAGAGCGAGCTCATCCATGGGGGGACCAGCACAGGGGCAGGCTGGGATTACAGGCGTGAGCCACCACACCTGGCCTCAATTTCACAGTCTCCTGACTCCTCCCACTCCAAGGTCCAAGGTCACAAACCAAGGGCAGGTCCAGGATTTGAATTGGAGCCCCTGCCTCAGAACCCACAGTCTGAAGAGCTCTGCTCCTTCCATAGTATTTTCAGGACAAAACTGCACGTTTCTACTGGCCTCACACAGGCACTGAGCAGGCTGGTGAGGGAAAGGCACAGAGGGTCTGGGCAGCCCAGGCACAGAGGCAGGAGAGGCAGCGACGCACAGGGCAGGTGAGGGTGGGGGCCAGGGCTGGGGCCGCCCTCCCAAGTCATCCTGCAGGGTTCTTGGTCCACGGGGCTCCTTGGGGGAGTGGCAGGGTGGGCAGAGCAGCCACCCCTCAGTGTGTCCTACTAGCTGGCCAGCCTCAGAGGCCCCCATGGCCCAGGGATGGAGGGGCCACCCCACAGCACCTGCCATGCCCCAAGTTCAGCTCTGCAGTGGGTCATCGTCAGCCATTCCTGGCCCAACTGCATTCACAAACTTACCCAGCTCATTTAGCAAACTAGCTGAGCTTCACCTTGAGGTTAAGTGAGGATGCTTGGAGGGGTTACCAGAGGCACTTACTGTGCAGATAAGCAGGAAAAGCCCAACCACACTACACACCAATAGATAGATTTACTTTAAAACAGGGGACCAGGGGGGAGGGGAGGAGAAAAGAGAAAAACAGGACATAGGACTCGGGTGGCCAAGAATGTTCCCAAACAAAAACCAAGCTGCTGGGCCACCCCCTGCCCAGCCATGACCCAGCTCCATGGACGGCTGGCCTCCGGCTCTGTTGAGAGCCAGTGGGTAAGGGAGGCTGAAAGCTGAGCTCACAGCCCCAACAGACCCCGACCCAGAACCCGGCAGACCCTGACCCAGACCACGGCAGACCCGACCCAGACCCCGACCCAGACCCCGGCGGACCCCGCACCCCAACCCAGACCCCGGCGGACCCAACCCAGACCCCAGCGGACCCAACCCAGACCCCGGCGGACCCCGACCCAGATGCCGGCGGACCCCGACGCAGACCCTGATGGACAGTGACCCAGACCCCAACAGACACTGACACAGACCCCAATGGGCCCTGGCCCAGACCCCAACAGACACTGACACAGACTCCAATGGGCCCTGGCCCAGACCCCAACGGACACTGACTCAGACCCCCCAGAGACCCTGCCTCAGACCCCGACAGACGCTGACCCAGGCCCTGATTGACCCTGACCCAGACCCCAGTGGACGCTGACCCAGGCACTCATGGACCCTGTCCCAAGCACTGGGGGTCCCCACAGGGATTCGCACATGGTGCCCCACCCTTAGGCCCCTCCCTGCCTCCCCTCCCTAGGGGTCCCCCAGACCATAGTGAAAGGAGCCGCTGGAGAGGATGAGCCATTCTTCCAGGCAAATACGCTTCAACCCCACTGCAGGGTGGCATCTGCAGAAGGCCCCCAAGAGAGGGGGACAGACAGAGGCTGAGAGAGAGAGGAGAGACTGGAGGACACAGAGGCAGAGGGCAGTGAAGTCGTGGATACCCTCATGGACAGCCGAGCACGCAGTTTGCACCCTTTTTGTGTGTGTGCTGCTGATTTTGCATGCACTTGAAACCACAGAACACCAAGAGAAAAGGAAAGAGCCAGAGAAAGAAAGACCGAAAACTCGCAAACCGGAAATAGGATGCCAGAAATAAACTCAAGAAGGACTGGAAGAAATCACTCAGAAAGTTACACCAAAATGTGATATGGAAAATGGAGACTAAGTATGTTTTAAGATCAGAGAATTCACCCAGTAGATCCAATATCTAAGCAGGAGAGAGTTCCAGACGTCCAGGGAAAACTCAGTAATCCAGAGCCTCCCTTTCCTGGAAGAGTCTGATCGTCTTTTTTATTTTTTATTTTTAGACAGAGTTTCGCTGCATCGCCTGGGCTGGAGTGCTGTGGCACGATCTCGGCTCACTGCAACCTCTGCCTCCCGGGTTCAAGTGATTCTCTGCCTCGGCCTGCCGAGTAGCTGGGATTACAGGTGCCCACCACCATGCCCAGCTAATTTTTGTACTTTTAGTAGTGACGGGGTTTCCGCATCTTGGCCAGGCTGGTCTTGAACTCCTGCCTTGTGATCCGCCCGCCTCGTCCTCCCAAAGTGCTGGGATTACAGGCGTGAGCCATCGCGCCTGGCAAGTCTTATCTTCTGAAAAGCAGCCAAGGGGTAGACGAGAGTGAGGAGCCGCTGGGCTGGGGCAGCGGCCAACGGGCACCCACGAGGCAAGCCCAGCGCTCGGGCCCAGGGCCAGCTCCTCCAGCCCAGGTCCTGCCAACACAGCGGCCCTGGAAACCTACACCTATGCCCCCGAGGAACGAGGATGAACCCAACAAGCCCCAGCCCCTGTGTCCAGGACAACCCTGAACCCTCAGCTGGAACATGAAGTGTAGACTGAATTGAGTCACATGGTTCTAGACAACTACTGCCACCATGTGTCCGGAAGAAGTAAAAACAAGCAAAAATACTCCAGGAAGGGAGCATCAAAGCCAGCGCCACTCAGTCCCTCGGGTAAGTCTTCAAGCCAGTGCTCAGCACACAGCGCAAGACACCCAGGCCTAGAGACGGCGGGAGGAGCAGGCATCGGACGTCACAGACTCGACACCACGGCACTTACAAGATCCAAGGAGGCAGGACAAGAACAAGTCAGAAGGGGATGGAAGG
The DNA here is from genome assembly GCA_036589455.1 of Ateles fusciceps. Lineage (NCBI taxonomy): Eukaryota > Metazoa > Chordata > Mammalia > Primates > Atelidae > Ateles > Ateles fusciceps. The sequence goes on along the minus strand of JAZHEH010002481.1, from coordinate 2,900,689 downwards.
CAGAACGGCCCGGCCACCTTGGCCTGTGATGTTTACAGAACACGCCACCTAAATCAGCAGGGTGCGCATTCTTTTCAAGCGCACATGGAACACCTCCCCTGACACACTCATATTCTAGGCCAAGAAATGGGTCTCAAACTTAAAAGCATTGAAAGTGATACATAGTAATTAAAATAGAAATCAATAGAAGAAAAAGATTTAAGGGAAATATTTCAGTATGGGGGGAGAATAGAGTTCTAAATAATGCATTAGTCAAAGAAGAAATCAAAAAAGAAGTTGGTAAATGTTTTGAAATGAAAATAAATAGAACATATCAAAAAAGTATTGGATTTTAATAATGCAGTACTTAGAGGAAAATGTATCACACCAAACACCTATAAAAAAGAAGAAAGGTCTTGAATCAGTCACCTCAGTTTCCACCCTAAGAAACTAGAAATATAACAAGCACGAAATAATCAAAGGAAATAATAAAGATCAGAGCAGAAATCAATAAAATAGAAAACAAAAACGGTAACAGAGAAAATCAACGAAACCAAAAGCTGGTTCTTTGAAAGTATCAGTGAAATTGAGGCCAGGTACAGTGGCTCGTGCCTGTAGTCCCGGCACGTTCAGAGGCCGAGACGGGCAGATCACCTGAGGTCAGGAGTTCAAGACCAGCCTGGTCAACATGGTGAAACCCTGTCTCTACTAAAAATACAAAAATTAGCTAGGTGTGGTGGCAGCACCTGTAATCCCAGCTACTTGGGAGGCTGAGGCAGGAGAATTGCTTGAACCCGGGAGGCAGAGGTTGCGGTGAACCGAGATGGCGCCACTGCACTCCAGCCTGGGTGACAGAGCGAGAGTCCATCTCAAAACAACAAAAACCCAAGAGATTAGAGATTGCAGAAGGAAACATAAATTAAAGGCATAGCAATAGAAACTACTGAAAAATGAAACAGAGAGACAAGAGAATGATGTTTTAAGTGAAACAGAGTATCAGTGACAACTGCTGGACAACTTTATAAACATGAAACTGAATCAACAAAGAAGGAGAGAGAGCAGGGATATTTGAAAAAATCATGGCCAACATTTTTCTAACTTTGATGGAAACTACAAACTCATAAGTCCACGTTCCTCAATGAATCTCAAGATAAGAAACATAAAGAAAGCTACACTGAGGTACATCGTAACTAAATTGCTCAGTACCAGTGATAAAGGGAAAATCTTAAACGCAGCCAGAGGAACAGAAGTAAATACCACCACAGACGTCTCAAGAGAAGTAATGCAGAGAGAAAACAGTGGAGCTGTATCTTTTAAAGCCTGTAAGAAAAAAAAACTATCAATCTAGAATTCTGTACACAGGAAAAGTATCTTTCCTTTTTTTTTGAGACGGAGTCTCGCTCTGCCGCCCAGGCTGGAGTGCAGTCAGTGGCGAGATCCCAGCTCACTGCAACCTCTGCCTCCCGGGTTCCAGTGATTCTCCTGCCTCAGCCTCCCGAGTAGCTGGGACTTCAGGCGTGCACCAACACACCTGGCTAATTTTGTATTTTCAGGAGAGATGGGGTTTCACCATGTTGGCCAGGCTGGTTTGACCTCAGCATTCCCATTCTTACAGGTGGACTCAAGAGAAATATTCACACACGACCACCAGGAACTAGGCACAGGAATGTCACCAGTGCCATTCACAGTAACAGAGGACTGGGACTCGCCCCAAGTGTCCGTGAACAAAGAATGTGTTTGTGACTTGTGATGTAGTCACACCATGGAATATTACACAGGTGTCCAAATGGGTGAGGTGCAGCTGCTGTGAAGATGAGAATCTTGACATAAAAGAGCAGGGCCTCGAGGGACAGCCCACAGCCCGAGGGTTCTGAAGCTCAAATCCAGGCAAACCTCGGCCGGGAATCAACAGCCAGAGAATCCCAACAAATGCTCCCTCCGAGGGTGGGAGAGGGGAGGAACTGAGCTCGTTGGTTGGCAATTGGCTCAGTCCTGTGTGGAGGGGGAGGTTTATATGCTCCCTGTATTACCTTGTAAATAGGTGAATAAATGCCGTGCTTCCAAAAAAAATAAAATGAAATGGGTGTCCGAAGGCTACTGGGTAGCATCAGGGAAAGGCCCTGAGTCTGAGACCTGTCCAGGTTGGTGCCCCGGGGCCGGGGCAGTGGGAGGCAGGTGGCATGAAGGCCTGTTTGCCACTGAGCACAGCGGAGGTTGGGGGGGCCTCCCAGCTCAGCCCGGGCCCCTCCATGGGCCTGCAGAGCGCCTTAGACATCGCTCTGGGAGTTCCACCAGAGTGAAAATTTGCAATTAGAGCCTTCTGGGATAGGGAGCAGATACGGGGTGGGGAGGGCAAGGTCACAAAGGAGCCAAATAAAAAACACCAGCAGCGGGTGCAGGTGGGCTGGGGGGAGACGTACCTGCGAGGGAGGCAGGCCCGTCGTGACCTTGGCCTCCACGCAAAGGCCTGGGGGAGGCTGCGAGGACCGAACCCGGGCCCGGGCCGGTCCTGAGCCCCGAGCTGCCTCGCTGACCATTCCAAATCACCTGGGGTGCTGGGGGGTGCAGACTGCCCTCAGCGCGGAGCTGTTGTCAGCCCAGCTCCTCCCCGGAGCGCGGCCCATGCACCTCCCGAGGCTGCCCGTGGGGCCCCCCAAAGCCCCCCAGCGCTCTGTCCTGGCCGCCACCATGGGTGGGGTCTCTGAAGCTGCCTTACCAGGTGAGCCTGGGGCAGCACCAGCTCTGACCCCAGAGTGCCAGCAAGGGGGGTTGGTAGAAGGCTGGGTCAAGGGTCACCTGGGAATTTCACTTGTCCACGGGGGATCCCTCCACTGTCCAGGCACAGGCAGACCCGGAGGCAGAGTGCAAGGTCAGGGTCTGGGGCTCACCCCCCTGAGAGGGGTGGGGACCTCCCAGAGTAGCTACTGCAGCAGGCCTGCTGAGCTCCTTCCCCCACCACTGTCCCAGCTCACCCCCCACAACCTGCCCACATGCCCTCAGACACCCAACTGCAGGCACATCTGGGAACCAAAACCCACCCCCCCACAGACCCATTCGAAGCTCTCGGTGGACAGCTCCCACCCTTCCCTCATCACCCCTTTGCAGCTCAGAAAGTACAAGATAAAGATGTCAGGACCCAAAAGGTGGGGAGGAGCTTCCCTTCCCTCTGCAAAACCCCTGGAAGCTTTGTTCACCCCTACAGGGTGCCCCTGGCCCCTGGCAGCCGGCTGGGATGAGGCCCAGGCAGGGCCCCAGAGCACAGCTTCTGAGAAGGCACGCCAGGCAGAATGGGTCTTCCCTTGTGCTGTGTGTGTGCACCTGGGGGTGTGCACCTGGGTGCATGTGTGTGCACCGGGGGAGGGACGTGTGCTGGGTATGGATGGTGCATCTGGTCATGCACCTGTGTTGGGGCAGGGAGGATTATGCACCTCAGGGCGTATAGGTGTAAGAGGAGTATATCTGATCACATGAGTGTGTACAAGACCCAAGGCCTCTTGGCCAGGCTTAGCTCTGGGTAAGCGTGCATGTTGGGCTGAGAGGTGGAGATGACAGATAGGTATTGCAGCAGGTCCCAAAGGTGCCTGGTGGGACGGTCACCCTCCCTGCCTGTGGGCCTGAGCCCCTCCCCTAAGATCCAAGGAGGGGCTACAGTGCTCTTACCTAGCTCTCACCAGTGAGGCAGGGCTCTGACCCCATCACACACCACATCCAGTCTCTCCACTGTTCCAGAGTGCTCAGAAGTGACCTCCGTGGCCAGAGGACCATGTGCAACTCAACGATACTCTGGTGACAGAGTTTGTCTTTCTGGGCTTCCCACAGCTGGGCCACCTTCAGGGGCTGCTATTCAGCCATACCTCATCATCTATTCAGTGACCATCCTCGAGGACCTAGCCATTGTGGGGACCACCGCAACCAGCCACCACCTGCACACATCCATGTACATCTTCCTGGCCAACCTCTTGGTGATGGAGACCCTGTACACCTCGGTCACCGTCCTGAAGCTGTTGGCTGGCCTCCTGGCATGAGTGAGAACCATCTATGTCCCTCTTGGGGCCCTTCACCTGGCTGCTCCTCTTCCTCTAGCTCAGCTCCTCTGAGTGCTTCCTCCCGGCCACCATGGCCTGTGAGTGCGACCCAGCCATTTGCCGCCTGCCGCACTACCCAGCCCTTCATGGACCGCAGGCTCTGCCTGCACCTGGCCCTCAGCACCTGGCTCAGCGGCTTCCCGGCCTCCTTTGTGTCCATGGCTCTCAACTCCAGCCTGAGGCTCTGCAGCCCCAAGGTCCTCAACCCATATCTCACCCCCACTATTGCTGTCTCACTCCAGCACCACCGCCGTAAAAATGCTGGACTCTGAGGCAGCCCTGGCTATCTCGCGGCCTCCCAGCAGGCAGCCACAGTCTCCTACACCCACATGCTGGCCATGGCGCTGAGGATTCCAGGAAGGCCCAGCAGCCAAAGGCCTTCCCCACCCATGCCTCCCACCTGGGCGGCATCGAGCTGGTGTCGGGGGTCTCCTTGGTTGGGATCCCTCTGCTCAAACCCAACATCTACTGCCTGGGGGAACCACAACATCTGCGAGGCCCTGGCCAAACTCCTCCAGGCCCCACCCCCCTCGGAGCACCAGCTGCCCAGTCCCTCTTCCGCCTTCCCTGTGCTCAAAGCCACCGGCCGCCGCCCAGGGCACCCACAGCCCTCTCCCACCAGGGCAGTCAGCAAGCCCTGCCCTTGCCCACATCATCCAGTCAGAGCTGCCAAGAGCACAGAGTGGCCATGGGCAAGCATCCTCATGAGCAGGGGAGGGGGAGAGATGCCAGACCTGGGCTCGGCACTGCCAGGAGAGCTCCTCACCACGACAGCCGGGAGAAGCTGGGCCTGGAGCTCACAGGAAGCCCCCTCTCCATGCCCGCTGCCCTGGCCCCTCAGATGGACAGTCGCTGTGGAGACCAGCCACTCTGCCAGGCTCCCTGGACCCACAGGATGGTCTCCTTGCAATGAGACCCCAGCTCTTCAGAGCAGACCCTGAGGCCAGGCGGGCAAAGGGCTCAGGAACATCCAGGCAGCACCGCCAGACACAGGTGCCCCTTTCCCCCAGAAACAAGAACGTCATTTTGTGTCCTTTTATTGAAAAGTTGATAGGTCTAATGAGTAGACGACCTTGAATAGAAATCCTTACCTGGTTTCTCTGCCTTTTCTCTCTGGTGCTTGAGGGCAGAACGAAGTTGACTGAGCACGTCTCTTTCTATTGGGCTGCAGCGCTGGTCGTGGGGGAGGCATCCCTCAATTGGTTTCACGGTTTTCTATGCTCCAATCTCACCTCCCTCATCACAGCCACCCAGGGTGATGGGTCCAGCATGCGTCCTTGGAGAGAGAGATACTCAACAGATGCATTGTGTCGTGTGTGAGTTTTAAATTTATGTCAATGATTTTTAAATCTCCTTTCTTACTATTTTTGTTTTGTATGTTTTGAGGTTATGTCATGAAGTGCATACAGATTTAGAAATGTTTTATCATCTTGGTAAATTCAACCTTTCATCACTAGGAAACATTACTCTTTGTCCCTAGTAATCCTTTTACTTCAACCTTTAAGTCGTAAAGTCTACTTTGTCTGGCATTAATATAGCTACACCAGCTTCCTTTTAGTTAGTACTTACATGGTATCTATTTTTTTATCTATGCCAATTATTAATCTGCTGTCTCTTAGCTTCTAACCACTCTTCACAGCCAGCTCTGTGATGCTGGAACAGGGACTTGACAAACCACATTTCTTCTTTGCCACCAACTCCCTCTTTCTGTTGAGAAGTCAGCTGCCAGACTTATTTTTACTGTTTTGTAGGTAATTTGAGTTTCCCCTGCTTTTGGAAGTTGTTTTGTTTACAGCTGTCTTACCTAGGTATGCTTCTTTTTGTATTTATTGCACTTGAGAGTTTGTAAAGCTTCTAGAATTCATTATTTAATTTCTTTCATTAGTTTTTGGAATCATTAGTGATTATTTCCTTGAATACTACATCTAGCTCATTCTTTCTCTTCTTCCATTAGTTCTAATATTACATGGCATGTCAGACCTTTTTATAGTGTACCCTCTGCCTCCTAACATGCTATTCTGCATGCTCTTTTCTCTGGGTATTTTCTGACCTTCCAGGTTACTAATTCTCTCTCTAAGCATGTCTAATATTCTGTGTTTTAAAATGTATTTTTTGATTCTAGAATTTCCTTTTTGTTCTTTCTTGGTTTCCCATTCTCTACCAAAATTCTGTAGCCATGGACAGCTTCCTACATGAGTTTCTTAATGTTACCCTTGTTCTCTTGTGGGGGTCTCTGTCTATTCCTTGCCCAGACTGGGTTGTTTTGCTACTATGGCTTTCTACAGAGTCTTAAGATGACATGGTGAGTTGCTCTTCTTTGATCTTCTTTTTCAAAATTATTTTATTAATAGTTATGTTATGCCTTTATTTTTCCCTATAGACTTCAGAAACTTTTGGGTTCTGTGTTATTTTGTTACTACCATAACAAAGTGCCACAGACAGGGTGGCTTAAACAACAGAAATGTGTTTTCTCACAGTCCGGCAGAATTGCTTTCTTCTGCAGCCTCTCTTCTTGGCTTGTAGACACCGCATTCTCCCTACGTCTTCCCAGGGCGGTCCCTCAGTGGGCGTCTGGGTCCTAAGCTCCTCTTGTTAAGGACTTCAAGCGTACCTCACCTAACTTAACCTTAGTCACCTCTGTAAGGTCCTATTTCCAAATGCACCCACCCCCAAAGGCAATGGAGGTTAAGACTTCAATGCATGAATTTGAGGGAGACACAGTTCCGCTCATAACAGTCTTTTAAAAATTATGCCAAGGTTTTTATTGTGATTTCATTAAATTTATGAATCAACTTGTAGGGAACTGTTACCTTCACAATATCCTAGTCCTCCTCCATTTATGCAGATTTCCTTTTATATTCTTTAATAACTTTTGATGTTCTCCATAGAGGTCTTCTACATTGTGGGCTGTGGTAAATGGCTTTTTCTTTTTTTCTTTCTTTTTTTGGACAGGGAATCTCACTCTGTTGCCCAGGCTGGAGTGCAGTGGTGCAATCTCAGCTCACTGCAACCTCCACCTCCTGTGTTCAAGTGATTCTCGTGCCTCAGCCTCCCATATAGCTGGGACTACAGGCACATGCCACCATGACTGTCTAATTTTTGTATTTTTAGTAGTGACAGGGTTTCACTGTGTTGGCCAGTCTGGTCTCAAACTCCTGACCTCAGGTGATCTGCCCGCCTCGGCCTCCCAAAGTGCTAGGATTACAGGCGTGAGCACCCATGCCCAGCTATGAATGGCTTTTTATTTTATATTTTGTAAAGCTATTTGTTGTTCTGGTAGAGAAATTCCACCATCTTTTAAGTCTAAGGTACATATCTGGCTGCAAGTCCAGGGAGTAACTGCTTAATACAGGTACGAGAGGTAGGGCACCCAGCAGTGCAGAGCACAGAGCAGCTCCGTGTGCCAGGGACGACAGGTCTTCCCGCCCTCCAGCCGCTTAGCCGCTGACCCAGCATCCTGGGGTCTTCCGATGGCAGGAGCCACCCTCGGCACCAAGTCCCCAAGTCCAGGCAGGAAAATGGGGGGGAAAGGACAGGAGCACACAGGTTCTGCACGCACCCTCCCCCCCAGCTTAGTGGGGACAGAGGCTCTCCCAGGAACCCCCGGCACCCCTGGCACCCTCGGCTGTAAGTTTCACCAGCTACTCCTATGCCTTGGCCTCCACTGGCTGCAGCACTTGCGGTAGAAACAGACGTCAGGGCTGCAGCTGCAGGGACCACCGCACCTTCAATGTGTGTGTTCTTCTCGTTGGCAGTTCTGCCATTGCTGTGTTAAATAGAAGTGGTGAACGTGAGCAATCTTTTCTTGGTTCATATTTTTAAACATACATTTAAAAGTTCTCCACTACATATGTCTTCTGAGATTAGCCTTTGTCGAGGAAGAAACTTTACTTCTATGACCAGTTTTCTCAATACGTTTCACCACAAACGAAGGTTGACTGAAATCCAATGCTTCGTCTTCCTCTGCAGAAAACCGTATTTTTTGCCTTTGGTTCACTAATGGTTAAAGCACATTGATATACCTCATGACGTAAAACCACCCCGAACCTGACTTGATCATGGTAATTTGCTTTCTGATGTGCCGCTGAATTCATTTTGCTACGGCTTTATTTAAAACTTTCATGTCTCTATTCAAACATAAAACAGCCTAAATGTTTCCCTGGTGCTTCTCTTAGGCACCCTAGATACATCCTACGCATGTTAAGATAGGAGGCAGGCCAGGCACGGTGGCTCATGCCTGTAATTCCAGCACTTTGGGAGACTAAGGTGGGTGGATCATGAGGTCAGGAGTTCGAGTCCAGCCTGACCAACATGGTGAAATCCCGTCTCTATTTTAAAAAGAAAAATTTAAAATTAAAAAAAAAAAAAAAGATAGGAGGTGTCTGGAATCATGCAATCAGCCGGAGCGCCACCTCCCCCTCTCCTTCTCCCGTTCTGTGGTCTTGGAACAGCCGTGAGATGTTAGAGCCCGAAGCGCACCCCGGGGGGTGTCCCCGGGGCGCCCCATCTTTCATATGTGCTGTCTTGTTGCCAGGAAGATTTCCTGACATATACAATTCTATCCTTCTGGGTTTTTTTTTTTTTGCAACAATTTTTTAATCTCAAAAGTGCTTTTTTGTCTTATTCCATCTTCACGATTTCTTGTTCTCATTATATAAATATATCTACCCAGTCTGAGTCTATGGATTGGAGTATATTTTAAGTTTCCCTCTGATTCATTCACATATCTTGATCCATTTATTTTGCTTCTTTGCCTGGTCTTTCTTTTACGTGATGCAGCTCTCCTTGAATGTATAATACATTTTCATCCTTTAAAATGAAGCCATTGAGGGGGCTGCCTGGGAGCTCTCTGTATTTGGGCCTTAGAACTAGGAGGTAGGCAAACCAGCCACGGGCTGGGGGCTGTTAACTGCAGGTGACAAGAGAGGCTCGTGCTTCCACGAAAGGAAGCGTTTCACCCCAGAACCTCAGCTCTGGCACGCTGGATCCAGACCCCCAGCGTCACCAGGACCTCTTCTCCCCCTGGGCCCTGCCCCCGCTGGCTGCCCCCATCTCAAATTCCCTGTGATGCTGCACACACGGCCTCACACCGCAGAGTCCAGGGGGGGAGGGGCCCCTCCCAGCCGCTGGGCTGGCAGTCCTGGGCCTGTGCTGGGAATCATCCCTCCCCCGCCCACAGCCGGAGGGAGGGAGGTGCACAGCCATCTTGAGGGGAGCTCTAGGAGGGGAACGGCCACAGACACTCCCCATGAGCCAAAACTAAGGGAGGTCTGAGCGCTGTCCACTGCCAGCTCCAGCACCAGGGGTTGCACAGAAACCCCCTTGACTCCTTGGGGTAAGCAGCTCACTGCTGGCTGTTCTGTGTGTGACCAGGGAGGGGGCTCGACCAGAGTGTGCACACCTATGGTGACCCCTGCTTCCACCTCCATGTGCCATGGCCGCGGCCCCTCCCCTCCAAGCTCCTTCTGCCTTATGGGCAGCACCTGGGGCCCTTCCTGCTCTCCTTGTCAATTTATTTTCTGTGGTTTTTATCAGGTCTTGGAGGGAAGCTGGGTGGACCTGCTCCGGTGGGGCCTCGGGCCAGAACACCTGTCAGTCACTTTCAAATACACGTTCTTTCCAGCCCTTCTTGCCGAAGGCTCTAAAAATACTGTTGTTCATCTCACCCGAAAGGCTAAGCCTCTGTCCGATCCTTCGCAGTAGCTAGAAACGAGAAGCATAAGCTTGGTTTTTATCCCACGACGTTTCCCTCTGACATGCGGCAGGTTGGAAGACAGACGTATTTACTCACTTATTCATCCCCTATTTGCTGGGCGCCACCACACGGACAGCGGAGGTCCCAGGCGGCCGCTGCCCCCGGAGCCAGGCTCGGAGCTGGCCTCGCGCCCCGGGCTGAAACTCACCGCAGGCGCCGCCGCCGCCGCCGCCCAGGGCTGGGAAGACACCGCGGGCCCAGGTGGCATCGGAAGCCACGGGAGGGGACAGCCGGGCCAGGAGGGGCCTGGGGGGGCCTTAGGGGATCACAAGGGTCGACCCATCCGCACTAAAACAAGGCGGGAGGTTGAGGAGGTCCCCGCGCGACCCCGCAGCTTTCAGCCGGTGGAGAAGCGGCGCAGGCCTGGGGAGGGGCCGCGGGGTGGGCTCCGGCCGCGTGGGGCCCGCACTGGCGCCCTCTCCTCTCGGGACCTCGGGCCTAGTCCCAGGGCACCGGGGCGCACAGGTGGATGGGCCCAGGTGGGGGACGGGGGTATGGAGAGCGGGGAAGCGGGGGAGGCTGGAGCGGGGCCGGGGGCGGGGGGCGCGGGGGGCGGCCGGGACGGGGCGAGGGGCCTTGCGAGGTGGGAGATAGGGGGCCGGTGACGGAGGATGGGAGGCGGGGGAGGAGGGGGGCCGGGACAGAGCCTGCCTTTCCCCTCCCACCAGCCTCCGCGACTGCCCGCCCCAATCCCAGGGCGGAGGCCTCGCGCAAAACCCAGGCGCCCCGGTTCCGCGCTCCGGCTGAGGGTCTGCGCCGCCGCCTGCTCCTTCCCGCTCGGCCGCGGCCCCTGGAGCGGATACTCCGGTGCGAGGTTCCGACCGAGGCCCGTGGCGGGTAAGGCCGGGAGGCCGGGGCGGGTGCGGGGCCGGGAGCGCGGGGCGGCGCCGGGAGGGATCCGGGCGGCGCCGGGAGGGATCCAGCCGTCGCCCGAATCGCTGCGCCCGGAGGCGGCCCCGAGACTCGACCCCGTCCTGTCCCCCGCCAGCTGCTGAACCGGGCGGCCGGGGAAGGCGTCGAGCGCGGGGCGAGCGCGGAAGGGACCGTCCGCGGGGTACCGGCCTGCCGGGGCGGGGTCCGCACGGGGTCAGCAGCCGCGCGTCCTCCACAGCCCCAGCAAGGCCCCTACCTGGGTCTGGATCCTAAGGTGGACGCCAGGCCCAGGCACGGCCCGTCCCTGCTCCAGACCTGATCAGAGGCAGCCCCTGGTCCCCGCAGCCGCGTCCTCCAAGCACATCGCCCCTCCCCCGTGCTACCCGCCCCCAGCACCGCGCGCAGAACGCAGGAGCATGGCGCCCCCCCAAGCCTGTCCCCCCCCCCGGAATCCCCCCCCCCCGGGATCCCCCCCCCCCAGGGCCTGGACGTCTCCCCCAGGCCTAGACGCTCCCACCGCGGGCCGGGTGCCCTCCCAACCAGGTGCACAACCTTCAAGCGCAAAACCCTCCCGCCCCACCCGCCTCTTCCCCAGCGCCTCCACCAGGCCTCGGTCCCTGACACTAAAGGTTCAACCGCGCCCCCAGCCCCACCCCAGGCCTGAGCAGTCCTCCAAGACGCTGGGGGTCCCTGACCCCACAAAAGCCGAGGGTCCCTCCGCTCTCCAGCCCTGAGCCCTCCGCCCAGGCCCTGGGCACCCGATCTTCGTGAGCGCTGAGGCCCTTCCCTGTCTTCTCGCAGGTTTTGCCCCACGAAGATGAACTGGGCACCCGCGACGTGCTGGGCTCTGCTGCTGGCAGCCGCCTTCCTCTGCGACAGCGGCGCGGCCAAGGGCGGCCGCGGAGGGGGCGCGAGGCAGCGCCCGGGGAGGACTCCGCGGGGGGGGCACGCGGGGCCTCGAGGGTGCGCGTGAGGCCGGCGCCGCGCTACGGTGCCCCGGGCTCCTCCCTGCGCGTGGCTGCGGCAGGGGCGGCCGCAGGGGCGGCGGCGGGGGCTGCCGCGGGCCTGGCGACGGGCTCGGGCTGGAGAAGGGCCGCGGAGCCCTGGGAGCGCGGACTGGAGGACGACGAGGACGGGGTGCCCGGAGGCAACGGGACCAGCCCCGGCATCTACAGCTACCGGGCGTGGACTTCGGGCGCTGGGCCCACGCGCGACCCGCGCTTCTGTCTCGTGCTGGGCGGCGCCCTCCTGGGGCTGCTGCGGCCCTAGGCCAGGCTGGGCTCGAGGATCACATCTGGTCCCCGGCCACGCCGTTCCCCAAGTCTTTAGGCCTGGGCTCCCCCTCCCTCCCTTGCCCACAGCCTTGAGCCCCAATCGGGGCAGGAGCTGCAGGCTGTCCCTGTGGACCCCCCATCCACCGTCCTGCCTACACCGCCCCCATCTCCCACCTCCCAGGGGACCATGCGTCCTGCCCCACCAGCTCCAGGATATTAGGGTCCCCCTCAGCCAGAAAGGCAGCTGCCGGTGACTCCTGTATCACCCGCCCAGCCATGCTCCAGAGCCGCCCAAAGGGTGGTGCCAGACCAGGCATCCAAGCCACTCCTGCTCCCCTCCCCCTGCTCAGGGGCCCTGGTGACCCATGGCAGGGAGGCGACCTCATGCTGGTTTTGCCACTGAGGCCCTGAGGACCATGGCCCTCCCCCAAAAGCAGCAATGAAATGGACCAAAGGACTTAGGGATTTGGGGGGAAGTGAGGGGAACACGCTAGGTGCTAACCACCTGCCCACAAGACAAGACCCTGTGGCTCTTACAACCCAGGAACATTCCCAAGCAGGAAACGTGTCCATCCTGGCTCTCCCTCGTGGAAGAACATACCCAGCCCCAGAGGGGCTGCTAGGCCTTGTCCCCCACACCTCAGGCCAAGATCCCCAAGACCCACTTTGCTCCAGCAACTTGAAACAAGTCACTTTAGTCTCCTCGGGACCCATTTTGGGGAAAAAAATCCCCAACACATTCCAGAGCTTTCCAATTCTTTTGAACTTCAGGTTCACATTCAGGGATCACACAGTTCTGCCTGTACTCAGGGCACGGCAACTGCCAATCCTGCTGAAGAGCCCTCCCTGGGCACAGCTCAGGCTGCACCGTTCCCGGATTTCCCTGCAGGCAGCCCCTTCCTCGGAAGTAGCTGTTCTAGGCCTCCGGACGGGGGCCTGGGTGTCAGCGTGGGAGGACGGCAGCTGACAGTCTGCTCAGTGGAGCCAGGAGCCAACTCGAGACCACGGAGCGAGCAGGAGGCCAGCAGCGACGCCCAGAGCCCCACAGGACACCCATGCAAGAGGCTGAGCCCCCAAAGCGAGGCCCAGAGCCCCACAGGACACCCAGGCAAGAGGCTGAGCCCCCAAAGCGAGGCCCAGAGCCCCACAGGACACCCATGCAACAGGCTGAGCCCCCAACGTCTCCAAGGGCTCTGACCATCCAAGGATACAAGGGACAGAGTGGCCTCCAGGAGGCACCGGGCATCCTGACAAGGACTTGCCTCCAGCACTGGACACCTCTGTGTGTAAGACCGGCCCCCTGCTTCCCAGTCCTGCCAGCCTGGGGCATCCTCCATGGGCTCAGCACTGAGGGGTCTCAGGTCTGCCACATTATCTAGCTCTCCAGCCACCCGACTCATCCAAGGTAGCATGGGTTCCCCCCTGGCCCCCCGTGGCCTTGGGATCTCACCCTCACCATGCCCTGGTGAGAGCCTCACCCCAGCCGGCTGCAGCCTCCTGACCTGAGCCTCTGGCCTCAGTGGACACGGAAGTTGAGACCAGCACCTCCCACGGGCCCTACCAGCCTCTGCCTTCCCCAGCTGGCCTGGGTTCCAGCCAAGGTGAGGATCTGGAAGCTGCTGGCAGGACTCTGGACCAAGCACTGCTCTCCAGCAGAGGGGCACTAAGCCACAGGAGGCAGCACCCTGCAGCCTCCTGTCCACACTGCCAGCAATGCCCCTGGCCCGATGCTCCTGCACCTTCCAGATGAAGCTCAATGTGCCAAGGCCAGCAGAGCCTCACAGGCAGGAGCCCTTCTGCCATCTCCCCCAGGAGGCAGGGAGTGGTCTGTCCTCTCAAGGAAGGCAAACCCACCAGAGCCCCCTTGACTTTGAAAATGGGCTGCGCTGCACCAGATCCTCACACCACAGCGCTGCAAGCTGATGGAACGTTCCAGATGTGGACACACCGTGCTCTGCAGTGATTGTTTATTCAGCACATTAGCCTCTGACACATCCACTCTCCTCAATACTTCCTGCCACGGGCGGTCAGGGTTACAGCAGGATGCAGGTGGCACTCAGGGGCTAACTTCAGGCTGCTGAGTGTGGGGGGGTTGGGGCAGCAGAGGCGGCCAGCCAGCAAGGAGGGGGCGCTGAGCACCAGGGCCATGGTGGAGGCTGCTGTGAGAAGGTCAGGCCACCACTGGGAAAAGGCGGCCGAGCTTCTGCACAGGATGTCCCTGGCCCTGGGCCCCGCAGCACCAGCCCCACCCGCCTTCCTTCCTCCTCCCTCTCAGCCCCCTCAGCCCCACTACTGCAGAGTTCCACTACCCCATGGGCTAGAAGGTGCTCAGAGGCCAGGGGTCTCTGCTGCCCAGGCCGGGCAACCTTCCAGTCTGTGCACAGCAAAGCCAGGTACAGGGCATCCCCCTCACCCCTGCCCTGGAACAAGACCTAGGGCACTGAGAGGCAAAGCCAGTGCTCAGGCTCTGCTGCTGGGAGTCTCCTGTCCGTGTCTGTGTGCGCCTTTAAGTGTGAAATAAACCCCTCTGCTGGCAGCGAGCCTCTTCCTTATTGCAGGACTGCAGAACACCGGACTGAAAGCCTCCAACACAAGCCCCAGTTGCCAACCTGCTCGTTTCTAGGTTCCATTGGTGAGACCAACTTCCACACACAGGCCCAAAGCACTATGGTACACCTCCCTGGCCAGTAACAAACAGGCCCTTTAATTGGAGATTTTAAAGGTTACAGGTTATAGCTTGAACTCCTGAGGCGGAGGCACTGGGCAAGAAGCTCCGGGAGAACCAAGCACGTGGGGCTGCTCGGGAGCCGACTGGGAAGCCTGGTGTCCACTCCCACCTGCTCGCGCCTGGAACCAGGGCACCCGGAGCTGACCAGGCCGTGGGGGCGCCAGAGAGCACAGCACCCTAGTGGCCAGCGTAGAGCTTCTGGACCGGGTGAGCTGTCTTGAGACTCAACCACCCCGGTCAGGAGGTCTGGGAGGCCACAGGCCTCCAGTGCCCTCCCCCCCAGCAACAGGTTCAGGGCACAGTCTCAGCCGGGGGGGGTGGCCCCGCAGGACGTCGAGGTCCAGCATCACGGGGCCCAGCAGCCCGCGGCGGAAGGTGTGGAGGAAGTCACGGGCTGCCGCAGGATAGTCAGGCTGAATAACGTTCACGTCACCTAGGGGACGGGAGGGTTGTGAGGAAGCAGCCTTCACGGCAGGACAGGCCCAGCCCCACCCACCCAAGGGACCATCCCTAAGAGACCCTAGGGTGGCATCAGGGGAAGCCTGGCAAACGAGATCACACTCAGAAACAAAACAGCTTGAGCTGCACTGCCTGGAGCCTCCAAGGCCAGGCATGTGAGGCCTGCAGGTGTCCACCTAGCACTGCCCAGCACGGGGCAGGGCCAGTCTCACCCCTGGAAGCCTGGACTACAAGCCCTTCCTCTCCACAACTTTCTGTAGCTCCCCTGGCCTGAAACCCATTCCCAGAAGAGCCACCCGCATACTCAACACATTCCTCTCCTCCCTGCCTCCTCCGGGACAGTCGGGGTCCCCCCTGGGTAAAGGGGTGAGGCTCCCGTGCCTGCGTCAGCAGCCTCACTCACCGGTGCCCGTGAGTATCTTCACCTTCTGCGTCTTCCCCAGCTTCACGGCCACACTCTTCAGCATGCGCTCTATGTTGTCACAGGCACTGCCCAGGCCGTAGTGCTGCACATACCTGCACACAAGCTGCAGGTCAGTGTCAAGGGGCCCAGCACCAACACTGCGCAGACAGCCAGACCGGACCCTCCCACCCTCCTGAATGCCACCAAGGCCATGGCCAGGCACTTCCTGTGGATAAGTGACTACGGTACTGTGGATGACCGAGATGAAACCAGGGGTGACGGGCTGGGCCCCGGGGGAGACCCACTGTCTAAGAATCCCTGAGCTGTGTCCTGTGTGGCCGTGGCCAGCAGCACAGAGGGCAGCTCCCACCACTGGAGCCCTTGCTGCGACGGAAAGAGTAACAGCTGTGCACATGCACAGGCTCAGCCTCCCTATCCAGAAGCGGGGACAGGCAGGTCTCTGTGCAGGCCCAGCTCCTAGAAACCAAAAGGGCAGCACAGAACACCTGCCAACACAGCCCGTTTGCTGCTAAGGATGGCACTTGCTGACTTCCAGGCAGCCAGTCCACCTGCATCCTTCCCACCCGGCCAGATGTCTGAGCGGTGTTTTCATAGCACACGGACCAGCATGGGCTGACTAGCCACCCACCACTGCTGAGCGCCACTCGGTGATTCTCATGGGCGCCCTGACTCCTCTCAGTGCAGGCTCTGGGCAGACAGGCCTGGAGGGGAAAGGCCAACACGAAGCAGCAACTCAGAGACAAACACCGCCCTGAGCCTCAGGAGCCTGACTAACCTAGACCCAGCACCCTCCCAGCCTTCCTGACCGGCAGGGGTGAGGGGGAACCTGTCTCGCGGCTCCCAAAAGGAGGAGGCTGTTGCCCTCGGACCTGGTCACAGCATGACCCGGCAACACAGGACTCACCCCAAGGCCCAGCAAAATAAGACATGAGCTCAGAGTCCATGGGAGCATGAGAACCCTGAGGGACACAGGTGGGAGCCACCAAGTGTGACCTCTGAATCAGCAGCTTCAAGGGCCCTGGTGCTCCAGAAAAGCTGTCCCAGGAGAGAGGAGCAAGCCTGGAGAAGATGCTCCTGAGCACACCCCAGACCTCCAATGGTAAGAACTCCCAAAAGGACAGGACTGTTTCCAAATAACCTAACTGTCCCAGAGCAAACCTCAAAAATTTTACAGTAATGTAGCTATCCACCACCTAACAAGGTGAAACTCAAAATATATGGCATCCAGCCAGCCACAGTGGCTCACACCTGTAATCCCAGCATTTTGGGAGACCCAAGGCTGGTGGATCACTTAAGGTCAGGAGTTCGAGACCAGCCTGTTCACCAACATGGAGAAACTCCATCTCTACTAAAAATACAAAAATTAGTTGGGTGTGGGCCACGGGTGGTGGTTCGCACCTATAATTCCAGCACTTTGGGAGGCCAAGACGGGCGGATCACCTGAGGTCAGGAGTTTGAGACCAGCCTGACCAACATGGAGAAACCCTGTCTCTACTAACAATACAAAATTAGCTGAATGCGGTAGCAGATGCCTGTAATCCCAGCTATTCGGGAGGCTGAGGCAGAAGAATCACTTGAACCCAGGAGGCAGAGGCTGCGGTGAGCCGAGATCGCGCTACTGCACTCCAGCCTAGGAGACAAAAGTGAAACTCTGTCCCAAAAAAAAAAAAAAACTAATCCCAGCACTTTGGTAGGCTGAGGCGGGTGGATCATGAGGTCAGAAGTTCAAGACCAGCCCAGCCAAGATGGTGAAACCCCGTCTCTACTAAAAAGCACAAAAATTAGCCAGGCATGGTGGCAGGCACCTATAATCCCAGCTACTCGGGAGGCTGAGGCAGAGAATTGCTTGAACCTGGGAGGTGGACGTTGCAGTGAGCCGAGATTGAGCCACGGTACTCCAGCCTGGCTGGCAGAACAAGACGCCATCTCGAAAAAAAAATATCAGCCGGGTGTGGTAGCACACACTTGTAATCTCAGCTACTTGGACTGAAGCAGGAGAAGCACTTGAACCCGGGAGGTGGAGGCTGCAGTGAGCTGAGATCATGCCACTGCACTGCAGCCTGGGTGACAGAGTGAGACGCCATTTCAAAGAAAAAACCAATCAATCAAAAAAATATATATGTATATGTATGTGTGTCTACATGTGTGTATGTGTGTGTCTATGTGTGTATGTGTCTATATACGTATGTGTGTGTCTATATGTGTCTATGTGTCTATATATGTATGTGTCTACATGTGTGTCTATATCTATATGTATGTATGTCTCTATATATGTGTGTCTATGTGTGTGTCTATATGTGTATGTGTTTGTGTCTACGTGTGTCTATGTCTATATGTGTATGTGTCTATATATGTATGTGTGTCTATGTGTCTATATGTGTATGTGTTTGTGTCTGTGTCTACATGTATGTGTGTCTATATATGTGTATGTGTCTATATGTGTATGTGTGTGTCTGTGTATGTGTGTCTATATATGTGTATGTGTGTGTCTATGTGTGTCTATATATTGTATATGTCTATGTATGTGTGTATGTGTCTATGTGTATGTGTCTATATATGTGTATGTGTGTCTGTGTATGCACGTGTCTATATGTGTTATGTATGTGTGTCTATATATGTGTAGGTATGTGTCTATGTGTATGTGTCTATATATGTGTATGTCTCTATATATGTGTATGTGTGTCTATATGTATGTGTGTGTCTATATATATTGTGTATGTATGTATATATTTCTGACATCCAAAAATTACCAGGCCTACAAAGCAAGAAAACAGACCCTTAATGAGAAGAAAAATCAGTCAACTGAAACTGACCCAGTGTTATAATTAACAGACATTACATCTAAGCTGAGACACGAAAGATATTTTTTAAATGATCCAAACTGAATGTGCAGAAGTGAGAACCGTGAAAACCACTGCATGGGATGAACAGGAAATTGGACACTGCAGAATAAAAGATGAGTGAACCTGAAGACACAGCAACAGAAACCGCAAAACCAGCACAAAGCTTTACTGAGCCGCGGTGGGACCAGGCCAAGCAGCCTGTACCTGTGTGCCTGGGGTCCTGAGGAGCAGAGAGCGGCAGAAAAACATCTGCAGAAATAAAGGCTCAAAATGATCCAAATTTCATGAAAACTACAAAGCCCCAGATCCAAAAATCTCAATGAACTACAAGCACAAGGAACATACAGAAAACCATTCCAAGGTCTGTCGTAATCAAGTTGCTCAAAAGCACTGAGAAGAAATCCTAGAAAGAGAGGAACAAAAACAAACATGACGGCAGCTCATCAGACACCACCGAGTGAGACAGGGCGAGCGACTCCCTCAAGCACTAAAACCCCTCCATCTGGAATTCCACACATAGAGAAAATACCTTTGAAAACAAAGGTGAAATAAACATGTCTTCAGGCAAACAAAAGCTGAAAGAATTCATCACCAGCAGGCCTGCCTTACAATAACTGTTAAAGGAAATCCTTCAGACAGACGTAAAATCACAGCAGAAGGAAACCTGGACCTACACAAAGAAATGAGAAGGTATGGACGATAAACTGATGGGAAAACATGTAAAACGTTTCTGTATTTTGTGTTTCTTTAAAAGATAACTGCATGGATGACAAAAAGTATTACTGGGGTTGTAAAATATGTAAAGGTAAAGTACATCGCGATGATGATGGCGGAAGGATCAGGGCAAGAAAAATGGAAACACTGTTGTAAGGTCGCCACTGAAAGACACTGCGGACCCTAAAGCAACCTCTCCCAAAGCTGTAGACAATAAGCTAACAAAGGAGATACAGGAGAATGATTTTTAAATATTCAATCCTAAAGAGGCACAGGAGAGGAAAAAAGAAAACAAAAACTGAGACAGATGGGCCTGGCGCGGTGGCTCACACCTGTAATCCAGCACTTTGGGAGGCCGAGGCCTGCGGATGACCTGAGGTCAGGAGTTCGAGATCAGCCTGGCCAACATGGTAAAACCCCATCTCTACTAAAAATACACACAAAAAAAGTAGCCAGGCACAGTGGCTCACACCTGTAATACCAGCACTTTGGGAGGCCGAAGCAGATGGATCACCTGAGGTCAGGAGTTCAAGACCAGCCTGGTCAACATGGTGAAATCCCGTCTCTACTAAAAATACAAAAGCAATTAGCCAGGCACGGTGGCATGTGCCTGTAATCCCAGCTACTGAGGAGGCTGAGGCAGGAGAATCACTTGAACCCAGAGGCAGAGGCTGCAGTGAGCCGAGATCGCACCACTGCACTCCAGCCTGGGTGACAAGAGCAAAACTCCATCTCAAAAAAAAAATTTTGAGACAAATGAAAAACAAATAGCAAGGTAATAAAAAAATAGCAAACCTTTTATTTATAGGTTTATAAATTTAAACCTATAAATAATCTCATAAATGATTAAATGTAAATAGTCTAAATACCTAAAAGAGACTGTCAGACTGGATAAGAAGTAAAACCCAATGATATGCAGACTGTAAGAAACACATTTTAAGTATAAAGACACAAATACACTAAAAATAAAAGGACAGAAAAACATGTACCATGTTACTGTTAATCAAAATAAGCTGGAGTGGGCTAGGCACCGTGGCTCATACCTCTTATCCCTGCACTTTGGGAGGCCGAGGCAGGCAGATCACTTGCAGCCAGGAGTTCAAGACCAGCCTGGCCAAGGAGGGGAAACCCCCTCTCTACTACAAATACAAAAATTAGCCAGGCCTGACAGCGCATGCCTGTAATCCCAGCTACTCGGGAGGCTGAGGCATGAGAATCACTTGAACTCAGGAAGCGGAGATTGCAGGGAGCTAAGATCTCACTTACTCCAGCCTGGGCAACAGAGCGAGACTCCATCTCAAAAAAAAGCTGGAGTGGCTATATGAGTATTAGACAAGACAAATTTCAGAGCAGAGAATATTCTGAAGGATAAAAAAAAGACCATTTCATAATGATAAAGGCATCAAATCATCAAGAGGACATAACAATCTCCTGAATGTTTCTGTACCTAACAGGATAGCTTCAAAACACATAAAGCTGAAACTGAACAGCAAGGAGAAAGACAGAAATCCAGTTTTAGTGGGAAATTTCAATACCCCTCTCACAATAACTGATAGTACAAACAGGAAGTCAGCAAAATAGAAGTAAATATCAAACAGAAATCAATGACATAAAAAATGAAGACAATAGTCAATGAAACCAACAGCTGATTCTTTGGGAAAAATCAATAAAATTAATAAGCCTCTAGCCAGACTGTTCTCTTCAACCTGATAAAGGGCATCTAAGAAATGCCCATACCTAATATTGCACTGAATGGTAAGAGACTAAAAGCTTCCTACCTTAGATCAGGAACAAAAAAGATGTCTGTTCTCACCACATCTCAAGTACTAAAAAAATTTTCATTGTGTTGAAGACTGTAGCCAGTGCAATAAAGCAAGAAAACAAAATATGGCATCTGGACTGGAAAAGAATAAGAGGATCTTTATTTGCAAATGACGTAATTGTCTAGGTAGAAAATCTAATTGGAATCTACGAAGAGCTACTGGAATGAGTAAGTTTAGCAGGGTTACAGGATACAAGATCAGTACACAAAAATCAGTTCTATTTTTATGTACAAGCAATGAAAATCAAAAATGGAAATAAAAACAATACCATTTACAACAGCATCAAAAAATATTAAAGACTTGATAGAGGGAATGACATCACCAAAAGAGAGAAGTAGAAGCAATCTGGCTTCACTCACCATCTCAAAGAAAACCAAAACCAAATACCCAGCACCAAGAACATCACCAGCAATATTCCAGAACTCAAATCTGAGGACGAGACCAGAGAAGTGGAAGAATGCCAGACAGTAAGTTGCAAAGAACCCTTAAGCAAACACCAAGAAAAAATAAAACAAGCCAGATAGAAAAGACTGGGTAACAAATCCTTCAATGCAAAACCATAGACATATGTGCACAAGAAACAACAGCTAACAGAAAACCAGGACCTCCTCAAACAGAGAAAGAGCCAGTGACCGACCCTAATGAGATGGCAATGTGTGAGCTCTCAAATCAAGAATTCAAGATGACAGTTTTAAAAAAACACTTGGCCAGGCACGGTGGCTCACGCCTGTAATCTCAACACTTTGGGAGGCCAAGGTAGGCGGATGATGACGTCAGGAGTTCAAAACCAGTCTGGCCAACATGGCGAAACCCTGTCTCTACTAAAAACACAAAAAAATTAGCTGGGCATGGTGGCGCATGTCTGTACTCCCAGCTATTCCAGAGGCTGAGGCAAGAGAACTGCTTGAACCAGGACCCGAGAGGCAGAGGTTGTAGTGAGCCAAGATGGTGCCACTGTCCTCCAGCCTGGGCTACAGAGCGAGACTCCATCTCAAAAAAAAAGAAAAAGAAAAACTCAGAAAACTCCAATAAAACAGAAAAACAATTCACAAATTTGTCAGAAATTGAATTAAAAAAAAAAATCAAACAGAAATCCTAGAACTAAAAAATATATTTGCTGATCTGAAAAATGTATTAGAGGCTTTCAACAGCAGAATGGATCAAGTGGAGGAAACAATCAGTGAGCTTGAAGACTGGCTATTTGAAAATATACAGAAGAGAAGAAAGAAAAAAGAATGAAAAGGAATGAAGCACACCTGCAAGATACAGAAAACTGCCTCAGAAGAGCAAACCTAAGAATTACTAGGGTTCAAGAAGGAATTGAGAAAAAGAAAGGGGCAGAAAGCTTATTCAAACAAATAATTACAGGAAAAATTTTCAAACCTTCAGAAACATAAATGTCCAGGTACAGGTAGATCAGAGATCACCAAACAAATTTAATCCAAATAAAACTATCCTAAGGAATATCATAATCAACCTCTCAAAATCAAGGACAAAGAATCCTACAAGTAGTAAGAGAAAAGTAGCAAATATATGTATAAGAGACCTCCAATGTATCTGGCAACAGACTTCTCTAGGGAAACCAGAGGCCAGGAGGAAATGGGATGATTCAAAGTGTTGAAGAAAAAAAAATGAAACTGTCAACTGAGGACACTGTACCCAGCAAAGCTATCCTTCAAACATGAGACAGAGAAAGTCTTTCCTAGACAGACAAAAGCTGAGGCAATTCATCAGACCCAACTTACAAGAAATGCTAAAAAAAAAGTTCTTCTATCTGAAAGAAAAGGACACAATGTACAAAAAGAAAACGTGTGAAGGTATAAAACCCACTGAGAAAAGTAAATACACAGACTCAGAATAATACTGTGACTGTGGTGCACTCATTCACATCTCTAGTGTGAAGACTAAAAGAAAAATGCATCAAAAATAGTAAGTACAGCAACCTGTAAAGAGATAGCCAATATAAAAACAAATAAATTGAGATAAAAAGTGCAAATGTTGGGAAAGATGGAGTTAAAGTATAGAGTTGTTTAGCTTTTCCTTTGTTTCTATTCTTTCCTCTGTGATCAAAGTTAAGGTGTCATGTATTTAAAATAATTTTTTTTAAGAGAGGGAGTCTCACTCTGTCACTCAGGCTGGAGTGTGATGGCATGATCATAGCTCACTGCAGCCTCAAACTCCTGGGCTCAAGCCCTCCTATCTCAGCCTGCTGAGTACCCGGGTACAGTCACAGAGTACCATGGCCAGCTAAAATAACTAAATAACTTGTTATAAATACAAGATGCTTCTTGTAAGCCTGATGGTACACTACATATAATATATACACTAAAAATACAAAGCAACAAATTAAAACATCCCAACAGAGAAAATCTCTTAACCACATACAAAGGAAGACGGTAAGAAGAGAGGAAGAGAGGAGTTACAATCAGAAAACAAACAACAGTAAGATAAAAATGACAACAGTAAGTCTTTATCTATCAACAATAATATTGAAAGCAAAGGTACTAAATTCTCCAACTAAAAGACAGAGTAGGCCAGCCACAGTGACTCACGTTTGTAATCCCAGCACTATGGGAGGCCAAGGTGGAAGAATCATTTTGCACCAGGAGTTCAAGACCAGCCTGGGCAACAAAGCAAGACCTCGTCTCTACCAAAAAAAAAAAAAAAAAAAAAAAAGGCCAGGTGTGGTGGCACATGCCTGTAACCCTAACTATCAGGAGGCTGAGGTGGGAAGACTGCTTGAGCCCAGGAGCTCAAGGCTACAGTGAGCTATGATCACGCCACTGCACTCCAGCCCAGGCAACAGAATGAGACCCTGTCTCAAAAACAAACAAAAAACATACAGTGGCTAAATGGATAAAAAAAACAAGATCAACTATATGTTACCTATAAGAAACCCACTTTATCGGCCAGGCATGGTGGCTCATGCCTGTAATCCCAGCACTTTGGGAGGCCGAGGTGGGCGGATCATGAGGTCAAAAGATCGAGACCATCCTGGCCAACATGGTGAAACCCCGTCTCCACTAAAAATACAAAAAAATTAGCTGGGCCTGGTGGCGTGCGCCTGTAGTCCCAGCTACTAAGGAGGCTGAAGCAGGAGAATTGCTTGAACTTGCATGGCGGAGGCTGCAGTGAGCCGAGATCGCACCATTGCACTCCAGCCTGGGCAGCAAGAGTGAAACTCCATCTCAAATAAAAAGAAACCCACTTTACCTATAAAGATACACACAGACTGAAAGTCAGAGTGTAGAAAAACATATTCCATGTAAATGGAAACCAAAAAAAAAGAGCAGGAGTAGCTATACTTACAGAAGACAAGAGAGACTATAAGTCAAAGACTGTGAAAAGAGCAGGAGCAGCTGTACTTATACAAGACAAAACAGACTACACGTCAGACTGTAAAAAGACACAGAGAAAGTCACTATACGATGATAAAGGGGTCAATTCAGCAAGAAGATACAACAATTACAAATATCTATGCACCCAACACCAGAGCACCCAGCTATCTAAAGCAAACACTGATAGACTGAAAGTGAGACACAGACTGCAATACAACAGTAGTCGGGGGCTACAACACCCGCTCTCGGTAGGGTGTTTCCAGCCAGAAATCAACAGAAACCCTGGAGTGAACTACGCACTACATCAACAGGTCTAACAGACGTTTACGGAACATTTCGCCCAGCTGCTGCAGAACACACTTCTCATCAGCACATGGAACGTTCTCCAGAAGAGACCACACGTTAGGCCACAAAACAGGTTTCAACAAATTCAAAAAAGCTAAAACCATATTGAGTATCTTTTCTGACTGCAATTAAATAAAACTAGAAATCAATAAGAGGAACCTCAAAAACTACACAAACACATGGAAATGAAACAACATGTTCCTGAATAATCAATGTGTTAATAAAGACATTAAAAAGAAAATCTTTAAATTTCTTGAAACAAATGGAAATGGAAACACAATATATCAAAATCCATGGGATACAGCAACAGCGGTGCTAAGACAGAAGTTTACAGCAATAAACATCTACACCTAAAGAAGCAGAAGACTTTAAATAACCTAAGCAAGAACCTCAAGGTACCAGAAAAGCAAGAACAAACCAACCCAAAATCAGTGGAAGAAACGAATTAACAGAGATCAGGAGATCAGAGCAGAAATAAATGAAATTGAGACTAAAAAAAATTCCAAAGGTCAATAAAACAAAAAATTATTTCAAAAATATAAACAAAATTCACATTTAACTAGAATTTTAAAAAGAAGATCAAAATAAATAAAATCAGAAAACAAAAAGGAGACATTACAACCAATACTACAGAAATAAAAAGGATCATTAGAGACTAACATGAACAACTACACACCAACAAACTGGAAAACCTAGAAGAAACTGATAAATTCCTGCATGCAAACACCCTACAAGACCGAACTATGAAGAAATGGAAAACCTGAACAGACCGATAGTAAGTAACAAGATCAAAGCAGTAATAAAAACTCTCATCCCCCAGGCACAGTGGCTCACGCCTATAATCCCAACACTTTGGGAGGCTAAGGCGGACAGATGACCTGAGGTCAGGAGTTCGAGAGCAGCCTGATCAACATGGAGTAACCCCATCTCTACTAAAAATACAAAATTAGCCGGGTGTGGTGGTGCATGCCTGTAATCCCAGGTGCTTGGGAGGCTGAGGCCGGAGAATCTCTTGAACCCAGGTGGTGGAAGCTGCAGTGAGCCGAGATCATGCCATTGCACTCTAGCCTGGGCAACAAGAGTGAAACTCCATCTAAAATAAATTAATCAAATAAATAAACACTCTTTCATCAAAGAAAATCCTAGGTCCTGATGGCTTCACTGCTGAACTATCAAACAGTTAAGGAAGAACTAGTATCAACTGTACTCAAACTATTTAAAAAAACTGAAGCAGGGAATACTTCCAAAGTCTCTGTAAGAAGAAACCAGATAAGGATACAGCGGAAAAAGAAAACGACAGGCCAGTATCCCTGATGAACACAGATGCAAAAATCCTCCACAAGTGACTAGCAAACCAAATTCAGCAACACATGAAAAAGATCATTCACCATGATCAAGTGGGATGTGTCCCAAGGTTGCAAGGATAGTTTAACATATGCATATCAATGAACATATAACATTATACAGAACCAAGGGGGGAAAAAAATCAATCATTTCAATAGATGCTGGAAAAGTAGTCAATAAAATTCAGCATCCCTTTATGATAAAAGCTCTCAGCAAACTGAGTACAGAAGGAACATACCTTAAAACAATAAAGGCCAGGCCGGGCGTGGTGGCTCACGCCTGTAATCCAAGCACTCTGGAGGCCAAGGCAGGCGGATCACCTGAGGTTGGGAGTTCAAGACCAGCCTGACCAACATGGCGAAAACCCGTCTTAAAAATAAATAAATAAAGGCCATATATGACAAACCCACAGGTAACAGTATCTTGAACAAGGAAAAACAGCTTTTCTCTAAGATCTAGAACAAGACATAGATGCCCATTTCTACCACTTTTATTCAACATAACACTGGAAGTCCTACCCAGAGCAATTAAGCAAGAGAAAGAAAGAAAAGTCACCCAAATTGGAGACGAAGAAGTCAGAATCATCCTTATTCACACATGACATAATCTTACATTTGGAAAAACTGAAAGACTCCACCAAAGAAACTATTAGAACTAATGAAAAGGTTTCAGTAAAGTTCCAGAATTCAAAATCAACATAAAAAAATGAGTAGCACGTACACATGCCAACAGCAAATAATCAGGAAAACAATCAAGAAAATTCCACTTACAATAGTTACAAAAATATAAAATACCTAGATTCCATGCTCATCAGTTGGAAGAATACTGTTAAATTATTAATATCACCCAAAACAATTTACAGATTTAATGCAACTGTTATCAAAACAGCAATGACACTGCAAAGAAACAGAAAAAACAATTCTAAAATTTGTATGGCACCACTAAAGGCCCCAAATAGCCAAAGCAAACCTGAAGCAAAAAGAACGAGGCTGGAGGTATCACACTACCTGACTTTAAAATATACTACAAAGTTGTAGTAACCAAAACAGCATGGGAGGGACTGGCATAAAACACATACACAGGCCAATGGAACAGACTAGAGAAGCCAGAAAGAGATCCACACATTTACAACCAAGTCACGTTCAACAAAGGAGCCAAGAGCACGCACTGAGGAAAAGACAGTCTCTCCCATGAAGGATGCTGGGAAAACTGGATGACCACAGGCAGAAGAATGAAACTAGACCCCATCTCTCACAATATGCAAAACCAAAGCAAAAGGGATTAAAGACTTGAATCTAAGACGGGAAACTATGAAACTAGTAGAAGAAAACAGAGGGGAGACGCTTCTGGAAACTGGTCTGGGCCAGATTTTTTGTATAAGATTTCAAAAGCAAAGGCTACAAAAGCAAAAAAAAAAAAACAGGCAAATGTAAAAAATTGTACATCAAGCTGAAAAGCTTCTGTGCAGCAAAGGAGACAATCAAGCAGCCAGGCATGGTGGTGCGTGCCTGTAAACCCAGCTACCTGGGAGGCTGAGGCAGGAGGATCTCCTGAGCCCAGGAGTTTGAGGCTGCAGTGAGCTATGATCACACCATTGCACTCTAGCCTGGACGGCACAGCAAAACCCGAAGCAAACAACAAAATCATCAAAGCAATGATGAGACAATCTACAGAATGGGAAAAAAGATCTACAAACCATCCACCCAACAAGGAATTAATAACCAGATTATACAAGGAACTCAAACAACTCAACAGCAAAAAAAAACAAGCTGATTAAAAAATGGACAGAAGACCTGAATAAACATTTCTCAAAAGAAGGCATACAAATGGTCAACAAGTGTATGAAAAAATGCTCAACACGACTAATCACCAGAGAAATGCAAATCAAAACCACAATGAGATTTCATCTCACCCTAGTTAAAGTGAGTTTTCTCAAAAAGGCAAGGAATAGCAGATGCTGTTGAGGACGTGCAGAAAGGGGGAGCCATCATACACTGTTGGTGGGAAGGTAAGTTAGTACACCTACGTGGAAGACAGTATGGAGGTTCTTCAAAACACTACAAACAGAACTACCATATGATCCAGGAATCCCACTACTGGGTACAGATCCAAAAGAAAGGAAATGGACATACTGAAGAAATACCTGCACTCCCGTGTCCACTGCAGTACCACTCACAATGGCCAAGATACGCAGTCCACCTAAGTGTCCGTCGAAGGATGAGGGGTAAAGAAAATGTGGCACATAAAACACAAGGAAATGTTATTCAGCCACAAAAAAGGATGAAATCTTGTCACCTGCAGCAACACAAAAGGAACTGGAGGTTAAGTGAAATAACCAAGCACAGAAAGACAAATAATGCATGCACTGATTCAGATGTGGGAGCTGAAGAAGTGGACTTCATGAAGACAGAGTAGACTGTGATTACCAGAGGTGAGGGGGAGGAGATGCAGACGTTGGTTAATGAATAGTCAGGGAGGAGGAGTGAGTGTTCGGAAGTCGGTGAGGTAACTACAGGTAACAGGATTCTACAGTATTATTTCAAATACCAGAAGAGAGCAATTCAAATGTTTCCAGCATAGACATAAATGTTTGAGATGATCGATATCCCAATTACCCTGATTTGATCATTACATATGATATGAATGTATCAAAATATCATATGTACCCTGAAAACATCTGTTTTGTATCAGTAAAAAGATCACCCTAACCCTAACACACGGGGATCACAATGGCGCCGAGTGACGCACTCGACAAGAGTGCACATCCCGCACGGTTCCATCTACGTGGATTTCTAGAAAATGGCTGCCTAGGCAGGAAGGAGTGATCACAAGGGAGCGCAAGGGACTTGGGGTGACGGGAACACTCGTTTTCTTGGTTGTGTGTTGCTTTCACAGATGTGACCGTACTCCCAAACTTGTCCAACTGGACACTTTAAATAATGTGCAGGTTACTGTGTTTATAATACCTTTATAATGCTGGGGTTTTTTGTTTTTTTTTTTAATAAGGTGACTAGGAGGAGGGGCCCCACCTGCCCTGCATTCACTGCACTCACCCAAAGCGCTGGTATTTGTTGAGGGTGTACAGCAGGTAGTCGGCCATGGTCTCCTCCCCTACCAGGTGGTCCAGCACTGTTCCTGTGGAAGCAGCAGCCGAGGTGAGCACTGGAAACAGCCCACATCTGTGCTCCCATCAAGCTCAAACACAGCCCTTCCAGTCTCAGCCCAAAGACACCATGCTCTTAGGAAGAGGCCACCCAGCGACAAAGGCACTGCACCAAAGGGCGGCACTCGGCTGTGGTCCCAGCCCCAACTCCGGCCTAGCATCTGTGACCGACTTCTCTGCCCTGGTCCATCAAGTGGGGAAAGCAAAAGCCACTCATGGGGCAGGGTCCAATGGTGACCAGTGCCTGTCAGCTGTGCACTACCACAGCTCTCACACAAAGCTTCAGGGAAGGTCTGGCAGCAACCAGGTCAAAGGCAGTAACAACTCCAGTCTACAGGCCCGTGTCAAAGTCAGCCCTAAAGGAGGGGAGACAGGGGCCCCTGCCCTGGCCCCAGCTCACCACACAGGGCCAGCTTCAGGCCTGTCTCCACACTTTCGATCCGAGGAGACAGCACGCCAGGAGTGTCCAGCAGGAACATCAGGGGCCGCTCAGAGACCTGTGTGGGCACAAAGGGTGCAATCAGGCCACAGTGGCAGCCTCCACTCAGGCGGGCTGCTCAGGAAGCCTGGGCAGCCCCTACACCCAATGTTCCAAGGAAGGCCTCCGGAACCCAACCCCAAGGCAGCGTCACTCTCACCAAGCTCTAGGGTTCCTAATTCCCACTTAATTTGGAGAATAAATAAAAGCATCAGGTCTCAACAGCTTGTCTTCTACTCCCAAGAAGAACACAGGGGAGTGAGGGCGGGGTGGGGGGCCACTCAGCTCTGCCCTGACCACTGTGTGGCCCTGGACAGTGGCCTCCTCATCTGGAAATGAGGAAAACAGAGCGTCTTCCCCAAAGGTTTGACATAAAGACTCTAAGGACTATGGTGTCAGGAAGGGGGCACTGCCTGCCATGGGGCTGCTTGGCAGGGACACTGAGTGGAGGCAGGGAAGCGTGGTCAGCGGCAGGAAGCCACACAGAGGTCAGCAACTGCCAGACGCCTGCACAGCTCTCAACAGAGTGCTAGACCTGGCCCCTGAGGACTCCACCTGAATTCTGGACATCACAGCTTTGGTGATCCCAGGCTCGCCGCCCACCCTGGTGGCTTTTCCTGTAGGAAAAGGAGAAAAGGAGGCTCAGATATTTACTAAACACATAAGCTGCAGAACAAGCAGGGAGATATATATAACTAGCACAACTGGTCAGCTAAATGGAAAAACCTAAACGCCAAATGAGCTTCCCAAGGCTATAATTTGTTTCACTTTCAGTCCCAAACCAGCTCACAGCAGGGGCACTTTCCAAGCCACACAGAGGCTGACAGTCTTCAACAAATGCACCAGAACTTGCCTCTCCAGGACCGGAAAGGCACTGTCAGACTGGCGGTCAGATCAGAGCTGCTCCTTCCATGCAGTCCCCCACCTCCCTCCTGGACCCACCCCTGCGCCCGGGTCAGCCTGCCTCCCACAGCACTGCCCACAGAGGGTTGACCAGGAGCCCACCTGGGCTCTGAACCCCATGGCTTCTCTAGGACCCAGCTCAGGGTGTGTCCCAACAGTCTGACCACTCCACTGTGGACAAATGACGCAAGAGTGAAAACACAAATGTCCAGCCAGATGATTGGACAAGATGTGGTCTGTACATACAATGGGGGCTGATCGACCTTAAAAAGGAATAAAATTCTGACACTCACGACAACACAGACGAACCTTGAGAACATCAAGATCAGTGACATCACCCAGTCACAAAAGGCCAAGTACTCAGAGTCCACTCGTAGGAGGTAGTTAGTCGCCAAACTCAGACAGAAAGTGGAACGAGGGGTGTAGGGGGCTGGGGACTGACTCTTCGTATTTACAGAGTTTCATTTTCAGGTAACCAAAATATTTGAAAATAGTGGTGCTGGTTGCATAACCCTACAAATGTACTTAATGCCACAATAAAAACAACACGCTTAAAGATAAAAGAACATTCCTCCTGATGTTCAAAAGAAAAAGAAAAAAATAAAAAAAAGAATAAATGACTGTAACAACTCTCCAATTAGCACCAAAAACACCCTCTTTGTAAAATAACAGTTCTCCGTAAAGACTTCAGATTTGCACATCAAGAATGGGTTTGTTAATAAACACCTTATTAATGTGAAAAATGAAGCCAATAAAGAATGAATTAAACTTTAAAACACTCAAAAAGACACATTAACACGGGGCACAGTGAGGGGGTGGCGGGGCTTCTGCTTTGAACCAGAGTCTGAGAACAGGCACGGAGGGGAAGGAGGAGAGGCGCGCCTGTGACCCCAGAGTCCAGGAAGCCTCCAGCAACAGCAACAAAGATGCCATCTGAGGAATGGCCTTGCTCAGCCTCCCTGCCTACTTCACACACTTTGAATTCTCTGGATCAAAAGGATTTAAATGAATGAAAAAATATCAAATTTATAAAAGTCATCCTCATATTAAAGACTTTTAAAGAGAGAAAACTTGAGTGTGAAAATCACAGCAGAATGACCCGGTCACACTATTCAGCCCTCCTGTGAACCAGACTAACGAGACAAGCCCCCAAGCACTGTGGGGCTGTGGGGTCAGCAGGAGACTGGCTGCGCTCCTTGGGCACGTCCCCTTTGGGAAAGAAGAGGCGTCACATACCAGCCACACACGCCAATACCTTTCCTGAGGTGCTGCCTCCGGAGGGAGTTGATGAGGGAGGACTTGCCCACGTTGGGGACCCCGATGACCATGATGCAGTACTCCAGGTTCTGCGGGGGCAGAGACAGGGGTCACAGGGACCACCCCGGCCACTGCAGCCTGAGACTCCCCCAACCCCACCCAGGCAAGGGGACCCCAGGCCAGGCCAGCTCAGGGAAGAAGGGAGATTAACACAGAGGCTCTGCCCACCCAGCGGGGACGGCCCCAGCCCTTTCCACTGCAGAGAATGAGAGGACAAAGGAGGGGCCTCTCTGCCTGGGGCGCAGCACCTTCTCCGCACAGTCCAGGCAGGAGGGGCTAGCCCACCCCATGACTGCATCCCAGCTCCAGGCCCCACAACCAACCTCTCCTCGGTGGTAGCGGTGGCTGCTCTCAATCAGTTCAGTGACCATCGGGATGATCTGCAACAAACACCCACTCACGGAGCTGCTCCAGGTCTGACGTCCACGCACCGACCCGCTCCTCCCACCTCAGAACACGGAGTCGCCCCAGGTCTGATGCCCGTGCACCGACCTGCCTCCTCCTCCCACCTCAGAACACAGAGTCGCCCCAGGTCTGACGCCCGTGCACCGACACGCTCCTCCCACCTCAGAACACGGAGTCGCCCCAGGTCTGGTGTCTGGGCACCGACCCACTCCTCCTGCGACCTCAGAACAGGATTAGGGACTCCAGTGTCCCCACTTCCACACATTGGTTAGGAAAATAGAGACCTCATGTCCGGAATTCTACCCAACATTTCACAGGCAAACGGAGCGCCATCCCTAATGTGGAGGCAGGACACTCAAGCGTCCGGTGCTGGAAAACTGGAGTTCCGTCCAGGTCACAGATGTCAGACTGAGCTCTGGGGCCCAGGGACTGCCGGTGCCCATCCCCTCCCATCAAAAGCAAGCAAGGCAGGCCCGGGGCTTCAGTGACAGCTATGACTGTAACTACCTTCTAATGAAGAAGCCAGAAAATTCTGCCACATACAACTGGAACATGAGCTGTGAGTCTCCAAAAGACTCTGACCACCTATGGCCCTGGAACGTGTCTAGAGCCTGACCCGGTGCCCTCAGTACAGGGAGATGCGCTTGTCCGGGAGATCGCATCCACGTGTGGCAGCCGGAAACCAACACCAGGATCTTTTCCAAAGCTCTGCTTCTTACTAAAGCGTAAGTTTACAATACTCCTTGAACCTACGGAAGCAGAAACAGAGCACAGACAAAAAGCCTACCTGCTTGACATTTTCATCCTTCACACAATTGGTAAAAATGACATTTTTTAGGCCTTCTCCTTCTAAGCGTTGCATAATTTTCTGAAAGAGACAAACATTTCCATTTTACTTTTTTTATTTTTTAGGCAGAGTCTCACTCTGTCACCCAGGCTAGAGTGCAGGAGCACAGTCTCAGCTCCCTGCTTCCTCCACCTCCCTGGTTCAAGCGATTCTCATGCCTCAGCCTCCCAAATAGCGGGCATCACAGGCGTGTGCCACCACACCCAGCTAATTTTTGAATTCACTAGCCTTAACATGCAGTGAAACCAGTATAAAACTATACAGTATTTCTAAAAATCAGTGTTGTGTGATCAGCTAACCTAAAATATGACTGGTGCTTAAATCAGTAGAGTCCTTCACTGATTCAACTGGTTTTATTTAGTTGTCCATCAAGGTGACATGGACAGCGAGATAAAGCACAACACCCCTGAAGCCACAGTGTGGGTGGCAAATGCACTCGGCTGTCCCCGCTCAGGGAGGAGGAAAGCTGGGCCACATAGGGTCAAGTCTACCTCTCTCCCCCGATTCCTCAGAAGCACTGGCATTTCTCAGACCAGGTAAGACACTGCTGTGCCCCCATACTAGACGGTCGCCCACCAGTCTACAAAAAGTCGCATTTTTAGAGGCAGAAATGACCACTGATACGACTTAAAAGTAGCAACTAGTTAAAGCACTTGTGATGATTTTAAAAACAAAACAACGCAAGATGCAAATGCAGGGAAAACCATCATTCTGCCTCCCTTTGCACAGCAGGGGTTTAGGAACAGTCAGATCTGCAGGCGTGCACAGTGGGCACGGGCTCTCACGATGGGAAGACACCTACTGCTTGGATTCTTAATGAACAAAGCAACTCTGGTGGCTCTAGTAGTTAGCATTTTCCTGGAAACCCATGGGAGAGTCTTGTAGTCGGGATTTAAGTAACTTGAATGTACCACAGTCAACTAAGACCCTGAAAGGCATTACTGCGGCTGCAACAGACAGAAAACTTCTGCATCATTAACAACTTAAAAAAAAATGGCTTGAAGTCAAAAGATTCTGACACCTCCTCTTTCAGGATTTGCCAACAGAGCAAGAGAAGCGAATATGAGCACCTCAAAGTAACACTTCCAATCTTTTTTACCAAAACACCAGGGGTTCAGTCTGGATGCTGCTGTCACCACACATAAAGCCAACCACTGAGACAACGAGTACTGCCAGGGAAGACTTTATTCAGGGGCTGTAACTGGGGAGATGGGAGACCAATCTCAAATCCATCTCCCCAGCCAACAGAAGTCAGGGTTTATACGGCGGGGAAGGAGTGTAGCTATGTGCAGGAAAACAAAGAAGGAGTAAAGAAAAAGAGCTCGTCAGCAGAAAGCAGGTGGTCAGTCAGGAAAACAGGAATTAGGGAGGGCAAGGGAGCAGTCATGACAAACAAGAGGTCTGGAGTCTCACTGTCCAAGCGCGGTGACCTGGGAAGTTTCAGCTGCTTAACGTTATCTTGGGGACCTAATGATCGGTTTCCGGAGAAAGGAAGTCAGATAAGACAAACGTACCTTCCTTGGGTTTTAAGACTGGGGTGTGGGGCAGATGCGATGGCTGATCCCTGTAATCCCAACACTCTGGGAGGCCGAGGTGGGTAGATCACCTGAGGTCAGGAGTTTGAGACCAGCCTGGCCAACATGGTGAAACCCTGCCTACTAAAAATACAAAAATTAGCTGGGTGTGGTGGCAGGCGCCTGTAATCCCAGCTACTTGGGAGGCTGAGGCAGAAGAGTTCTTGAACCCAGGAGGTAGAGGTTGCAGTGAGCCAAGATCTCATCATTGCACCCTAGCCGAGGTGACAATAGCAAAACTCTGCCAAAAAAAAAAAAGACTGGCAGGGGGTCCATTTCTGTTTATTCAGAAGAAACCATAAACATCAGCTGTGTGGGACAATGGGCCAGTTCCATCTCTGCACTTTTTAATCCACACACCTCACCCAGGGTCACCTGTACCCCGACTCTGCTCTGCTTTGGAGAAACCCTTTAGCTCCTTTGGGCCTCCCAGCAGCAATCTCAGCTTCTGAATCCCACGGTGTGCATAAGGCAGCTGGCAGACAAGCCCCTGGGTCACAGTGGCAAGCCGGACACCCAGGGGCACCACAGCCACCACAGAAGACCCGACCAGACTGGCTGAATGTAGCTACTAAAACTAATCAAGCAAAATGTGAAAGTCACATGTGGCAGTAGACACAAGTCAGGTGCTCACAGGTGGCCACCATGTGAGACAGAGCAGACAGAGACACCCATCAGCAAGGAAAGGTCCACAGTACCACTGTGGCCATCACCCGGACTCTGGCAGGACAACCTGGCCATGTCCCACAGGAGGCGCACACACCGAGTGTCTGGATCATGACCTGGCCACGTCCCACGTGAGGCACACACACCGAGTGTCTGGATCGCGACCCAAACGTTAGAGGGAGGCATGTCATATGAGCAATGATGCTGGCACACTTCTGCAGAGCAAAGGGCTGTTTCCAAAGCAGAGCCTGTCTGGGTAAACTCACACTCTGTGTGAGTCCAGCAACTCTTCTGTTAGAACAAGCGACCTGGGGAAAGCACAACCACACTGCTGAAGGCACCCGACAGAAAGGCCTCACCTGCTGCTCTGTAAGATCTGCCAGGTCCATCTTGTTGAGGACCAGCAAGTGAGGCTTAAGCCCAAGGGTTTCCTGAAACAGAGGGTTGCGGCCTGAAAGTGGGATGTGGCAGAATTAAGGCAAAAATTCCTCCAAAGCTTTACCAGCCAATCAACTTGTTTTCTCGTCTTGTCGTGCAGACTGGGACCACTGTAAGAAGGAGCTGACAGTGAGGAGGAAGCAGTCTCAGAGAAAGGAACTCAGATGAGACAATGTACCTTCCGTGGGTTTTAAGACTGGGGTAGGGGGGCACATGCGGTGGCTCATGCCTGTAATCCCAGCACTCTGGGAAGCCGAGGTGGGTGGATCACCTGAGGTCAGGAGTCCCCTGACCTCAGACTGTCCCCAAGCTCGCCCTCTCACTGGGGAAAGGGTGTACCCCCACCCACCACCACAGGTTCGAAGGCCACAAGGGCAGGGCTGTCACACAGCTTCCCAGACAGGAATGATAGCGGCAAAACACAAAGCCCAGGCTGGGCACAGAGGTTCACACCTGCCATCCCAGCACATTGGGAGGCCAAGGCGGGAGTAACACTTGAGGCCAGGAGTCTGAGGCTAGCCTAGGCAACACAGCAAGACTCCCCATCTCTACAAAATAAAAAAATTAGCTGGGCGTGGTGGCACACACCTGTAGTCCCAGCTACTCAGGAGGCTGAGGCAGCAAGATTGCTTGGGCCCAGGAGTTTGAGGCTGCCTCTGGGTGGTAAATGCACTCGAGTGTCCCCACTCGGGGAGGCAGAAAGCAAGGCCATCCAGGGACAAGCGTACCTCTCTCACAATTCTTCACAAGCACCGGCATTTTTCGGACCAGGTGAGACACTGCTGTATCACTATACTAGACGGTCAACGACCAGTCTAAAAAAAGTCATATTTTTAGAGGCAGAAGCAACCACTGGTTAAAAGTACCAACTAGTGAAAGCACTTGTGATGATTAAAAAAAAAAAAATCAGGCAGCAAGATTGCTTGGGTCCAGGAGTTTGAGGCTGCACTGAACTATGATCACATCACAGCATCCTAGGTGACACAGCAAGACCACGACTCAAAAAAAATTTAAAAAGCCAAAGCTCAGAGAAAGATTTTATAACTAAGTTATCACTTAGCTGTCATGGTACATACATTCAAAGTGAATAATCATTCACAAAAACATGCCCCCCCCATAAAATCCTAATAGATTATCTCAAACCACCGCCACCGCCCTCTGTGACCACCAAGAACACAAGGGGTGTCAGCAGCCCAGGGCCCTGTAGCTGCACCTGTAGGCGGCAGGTTTGCCTCCTTACGACCATCCTCAGGCCTCCTCCCCTTAGCCAGGGGCCTGGGCCTCGCTGTGAGGACGCATCTCCTGCAGCACTAACACAGGCAGAATGGGAAATGTCACCTTCACCTCCTGTGCTCTCCGCCCTGCCTGGCACTTCATCTTTCCTACTGAGTCTACCTGTGAGATTCCCAAGGCTTCTGGCATGTCTTGTCTGAGTACCCAGTCAAGCTAGCGTGTCCACATCCACGCAGAGAAATTTGACATAAATCACTCTTCCCTCAGAGGCCAGCCAACCCTGAGCCCATGCAAAAGAACCCCTTCCTCTGGACTCTTCTTGGATGTGAGAGGCCAAGAAGAGCCTTCTGGCTTCTCGGCACACCTTAGATAGGAAGGTAGACCAGGCTAGAGGGGGAAATGCCTTCTCATCATATACACTCATCACATACACTACGCTCCGTTATTTTTTAACAATCAAACATAAGACTGGCATATTATATGAACTGATATATTTATAGCCCACAGCAAAGAAACCCAATGCTTTACTGCAGAGGTCCCAGCAACCCTTCATCATATAAAGAGAATCTAAACATCACTCAATTATAGCAAAATCCCTCTCTGCAAAGAACACCCATCAATGAACAAATCATCACATCTTGCCAATTCATTCCTCAAGTACAGGAGGAAAGCCCCAGTTGGCAGGAACATTTAAACGATGGTTTCACAGCCTATCTAGAGAATTCCACTGCTGGCTTGAGTGACCCAGATGTATGTATTAACAAGGAAGTTTCACAGACAGGCAGCCTGGACCCCACACCACAGATTCTGATTAACTGGTCTAGAAAGGGGCCTACCAATTGGTATTTTTAAAAGCCTCCGCAGATAATTTTTTTTTTTTTTTTTTTGAGACACAGTCTCACTCTGTCGCTCAGGCTGGAGTGCAGTAGCA
Source organism: Ateles fusciceps (assembly GCA_036589455.1). Lineage (NCBI taxonomy): Eukaryota > Metazoa > Chordata > Mammalia > Primates > Atelidae > Ateles > Ateles fusciceps. The sequence goes on along the minus strand of JAZHEH010002481.1, from coordinate 2,862,750 downwards.
TGATCTTGGCCCACTGCAACCTCCGACTCCCGGGTTCAAGCGTTTCTCCTGCCTCAGCCTCCTGAGTAGCTGGGACTACAGGGCCACGCCACCATGCCTGGCTAATTTTTGTATTTTCTGTTGAGACGGGGTTTCGCCACGTTGGCCAGCATGGTCTCGATCTGCTGACTTCTCAATCCACCCAACTCGGCCCCCCAGAGTTCTGGGATTACAGGTGTAAGACCGCGCCCATCCTCCCCACTCTGTGAAAGGATATCCGGGCATCGTGGACCTCGATGATACAGTCCACCAGCTTCAGGCTGCTCTGCATCTTCTTCAGCCCTGGAAAACAGAAGGATGCCTCAGCAAAGGAGCTCACCACCTTTCAAGAGTGATCAATTCAAACTGAATCGTCCAGAACGACATGCCGCCATAAATAACCTAAAAAGACTACATCTGAGTGAAGCGTACTAAGTAATGACCTCCGCTGACTGCCTCCTCCAAGTTCCACATCCTTGGAATGGGAGATGGACCGGTGCCCCGCCCGAGGGTGGGCCATGTGTCAAAAGCCAGATGCAGTCTCCACCACCTGACTCGTGGGTGACTATGGGTGGAATATTTAACTTCCACGGGTCTTAATCTGGGCTATAAAATAGAGTAACACGGGTTCACTAGGCCCCTGCCACCTTGTGGGGTCCCCTAAGCAGGAATACAACCAAGAGAACAAAGCTTCTTCCCCTCCAGTGCTGGCGGAGGACCGAGGACACCCACGCCGGCCCTTCCTCCTCGGCCTTTAGTGCACGGGGGAGCCGACGCGGGAGTGGCCATCTCAACACCTAGAGGGGCTGGGACGGCCCTAGAGGTATTCTTGGGGCCGAACTGTGACCAAAAACACTAAGAAATTACCAAGGACGTTTAGCAGAAGAAAAGAACAACTCAACACATGAGTCAAAGCTGAACAGGTGCCTTCATACCCATTATTTCATTCAGTCCCCAAAAACCTCAGAAAAGTCCATCTTGTCAAGAACTTCTGGAAACAGAGGCTTCGGGGGATTAAAGGGGCACAAGGCACTTGCTGGGAACAGAGGACAGAGGCGGCGGGCCAGAGGTCAGGGGTCAAGCAGGCCCCGGGCCCGCACCGCCGAGGACAAGAGGGCCGGGGCGGCTCCGCGGGGGCACTCTCGGGAAAGGGCCTCTCCCGCATCTGCGCAGGGGAAGAGGCACAGGCGGCTCCCGGAGCGGCGGAAAGGGGGGAGGAGGGGGAAACGGGGAAGAGGGGCGGGGCCAGCCAAGGACAACCTGGACAGCCCACGGCCGAAACGGGGGTGGGCTGATAGCAGAGGCGCCGCTGCCCTGGGCGGGACGCTGCCCCTCCCCGCCGGGCCTTACCTTTGGCCATATGGCCCGGGAACCACCGCGCCACGTCGCGACCCAGCACGGGGAAATTCTCCCGCCAGGCGGCCTGGGCGGCGCTGCACAGCGCGCGCGGGGCCAGCCTCATGGCGGCGCAGTCCACGGAAACGCTCCCGCGGCGGACCTCCTCGGCAGCGCCGCGACTCGCCACTGAGATTGCAGCTCTGCAGACTTCCGGCGCTCCAAGATCCCACGGACTTCCGGCGCTCCAAGACCCCGGGGCACGGCCCGCGCGTGCGCACGACGTTGCCCCCGCCCCCTGCTAAGCCCGGAGTAGGCGTGACCCTCGCCGCCCGGGGGAGGGGGCGAATGGTGGGCGGGACGCCAGGGCGCCGGGGCGGGGCTCGCAGGCGACTCCGGGGACCGGGGGAGTTCCCAGGGTTCCTGGGTTTTGTGGGTTTTCTTTTAGCTCTGAGGCATTTTATTATAAAAACTTAGTATTCATTTACACAAACCAGTATGAACCCAAGATTCATCATACATTTACTTCATTTTTTAGCTTGACCTTCTAGTAAATCTTAGCTTCATTGATTTTGGCTGCTATGTAAGGAGACCCTCCTTTGTCGGGACGATTTAAAAGCATAATTTGTCGATGAGCATCTTACTTCCCCTTTATTGGCTTACACCTAGTACTGTCCTTTTGGGTTCAAACCCACCTCCCGTAATAGCCACCACTGAAGGCAGATTTTGGCAGACTGAAAAACTTGCTTTACCTGAGGCTCCGTATGCTTCATGGCTTGCAAAGCGTGACAGGCTGCAAATCCTGCAGCGGCAGTGGTCAGTCCAGCTGCTACCACTGTGCTGGCCATGGCTCCGGCTGGGCACCCTTGCCTGCACCAGGAGCACGGCTCATCCCTGCACAGAGGTCGCGGCCTGGACCAGAGAGGGACACATCCGTGACTGCACGCGGGAACTGCCTAGCAAAGGCGCACTACGCCTGTGGGGGTTTTAGGTAATTTGCAGATTTATTTTCATTAAATTTTAAAAATCCTCGTTCTCCCTTAAGCATGTCCTGAGTAAGTATAACAAAATTTAGCAATCTCTTTTTACAAATTTGCTTAAAATCTTTCATTTACTTTAAATTTACCTTACAAATGTAATCTCTTCATTTTCCTTTTAAGTACCTCAGGGTTTTTGTTTTGTTTGACACAGAGTCTCACTCTGTTGCCCAGGAGTGCAGTGGCCCCATCTCGCTCACTGCACCCTCCACCTCCTGAGTTCAAGGGATTCTCCCACCTCAGCCTTGCAAGTAGCTGGGCTTACAGGAACCCACCATCACACCTGGCTAATTCTGTGTTTTTAGTAGAGATGGGGTTCCACCATGTTGGCCAGGCTGGTCTCAAACTCCTGACCTCAAGTGATCCACCCACCTCAGCCTCTCAAAGTGCTGGGATTACAGGCATGAGCCACCATGCACAGTCTCAAGTACTTCAGGGTTTAATATAACAAACCATTTCCAAATACTGACTGCAGTTCTGCAAAAGTAAACTAATACAATGAGTCTGAAATATTCTCCACTGCCCAAGACTAGACATAAATGTAGGCAGATTTCAACTTTAAATCAGCAGTCAGCAACTCCTCAATTGCACACTGCTTTACAAGAGTATTACTCTACTGGAATTTTTTAAACAAGCTACTGAAATAGCAAACATGCAAATTCTAAGTACAAAAATATTGCCATGGTTTTGATGTTCTTAAACCACCTCATACCCTAATGCCCAGCTGTCAACATTTCTGGGTATGACAGACGTGGCCCCTCCAGGGAAGAGAGAAGACTCCCAGGTGGTTTCTGGACTGAGTGGGACGGTCAGGACCTCCTGCTAGGTCAGTGCCTCCCAGCCCCCTCCTCACCAAGCCAGTCCTTCACACCCGGAGGGGGCAGCCTGGGTCTTGCTGCCTTTGTCCCTAGGATACAGAATTGGTGAAATCCTAACTGTCAATGATAAAGATTTTTGTACTTGAATGAAGGAAGCTGCATTCCCTCATGGTCCCAGGAGCATAAAACCACAATAAAACCTGTGAAATCTGAATTTCTCTCACAGGCATCTGATGGGCAGGTAACCCCTGAGAGGCCAATCTGGAGACACAGCATCGGCAGGTGGGGCTGCCGGCTGCAGAGGGGAGGCTGGGGCTCTGGAGGGAGGCTTAGGGTCAGGGAACGCCCTAGGAGGGGCGATTTGAACAGAGACCAGAGGGTGAGAAGGAAGGAGTTCTACAGATCCAGCCTGGGATAGAGGGGGACAGACAGGGGCCTGGCCTCCCAACACACTCACCCCAATACCACCCAGCACCCTAGCACTGCCCACACCCCAACACAGCCCAGCACCTCAACACTCACCCCAACACGGCCCAGCACCCCAGCACTGCCCACACCCCAACACAGCCCAGCACCTCAACACTCACCCCAACACAGCCCAGCACCTCAACACTCACCCCAACACGGCCCAGCACCCCAGCACTGCCCATACCCCAACATAGCCCAGCACCTCAACACTCACCCCAACATGGCCCAGCACCGCCCACACCCCACACTGCCTACACCCCACACACTCCACTGGGCCAGGCACCCTGTTTCTCACTTCAGGCCTTATTATCTATTCACTTCCTCCAGAAAACCCCTGGCCTCAGGGCACAGCAGGGCACCCCTCATGTCCCCAGTGCCCTGCGAAGTGGGTGCCTGAAGCAGCATTGGTCGATAAGCAAGAGGAGGGTTGTCAGCAGCCATGAGAATGCATCGGGGACGAGAAACAACTACAGGACCCAGAGTTCAGGAAACCCAGAATTCGGGGCCACGTGTAGTTGTGGGGGCTGGAGACACAGGGCCCTGTGCAACCTGGGCCTGGACCAAGACAAAGACAACAGCAGCAGATGCTGGAGCCCCAAGGCAGGAAGGGTGGAAGGCAGCCGAGGCAGGGAAGGTGGCTCTGGATGCTGTGGTCCAAACATGCCTTCTGTGCCGGCATCTCTGTGAGCATCCGGCATCTCAGCTCAAGTCAGTGCTGACCAGACTCCAGTGACAGACACAAAACTGAGAAAGTCACCAAAACTAGAGGGCTCTCATTAACATCCTGAAATCTCAATCCAGGCTGAAATCGTCAGAGGAAACGAGGGATCCCAGCCTTCCCCAGCACGGGAGGAGCAGGGCAGGCTGGCCCAGCTAGAGCCTCGGCCGGGGCTGCTGTGCCTTCGGGGCCCACAGACCAAGGAGGCGGTCAGCCTCCCTCCATCCCGACAGCAGAGCCCCGTGCGTCGTGGAGTAAAACGTCCGATGTGTGGCTTCCCCCTGCAAACAGGATCTGGAGCTGCAAAGAAGAGCCAGGGTTAGAATGGGGACGCGATTCAGACAGCTGGGTCTGGGCAGAGAAACACACAAAAAACGGCTCACACGCATCCACCAGTGGGCGGGGAAAACACAGCTCACACACATCCACCAAGAGGCAGAGAAACCCAGCTCACACGCATCCACCAGTGGGCAGGAGAACAGCTCACACGCATCCACCAGTGGGCGGGAGAACAGCTCACACGCATCCACCATCGGCCGGGAGAACCCAGCTCACACGCATCCACCAGCGGGCGGGAGAACAGCTCACACGCATCCACCGGTGGGCGGGAGAACAGCTCACATGTATCCACCGGTGGGCGGGAGAACAGCTCACACGCATCCACCAGCGGGCGGGAGAACAGCTCACACGCATCCACCGGTGGGCGGGAGAACAGCTCACATGTATCCACCGGCGGGCGGGAGAACAGCTCACACGCATCCACCGGCGGGCGGGAGAACAGCTCACACGCATCCACCGGCGGGCGGGAGAACCCACCTCACACGCATCCACCGGCGGGCGGGAGAACAGCTCACACGCATCCACCGGTGGGCGGGAGAACACAGCTCACACGCATCCACCAGCGGGCGGGAGAACAGCTCACACGCATCCACCGGTGGGCGGGAGAACAGCTCACACGCATCCACCGGCGGGCGGGAGAACCCAGCTCACACGCATCCACCAGCGGGCGGGAGAACAGCTCACACGCTTCCACCGGCGGGCGGGGAAAAGAAGCTACTGCACCCTGGAGCTCAGGTGTAAACAGCCTTTAGAGAAACCAAGATGTTGTAAACACTGAGTAGCGATGTGGCCACAACTACTGAAGGACAAATGAGGAGGGTGGGGAGAGCCCTGAGTGGGTGGGAGATGGCGAAACCTTATCCAGTATCATGAGAAGTCAATCAATAACATCTGAAACTGAAAACTCAAGAAGTAACATTTCCAGGCTGACTGAGAAGAGATCACAAGCCAACTGGAAAACTGAACACCGACTAAACATTGGGTAACATTGAGGAATTACTGTCAGTGTTTAACTGGGTAAATAGCATCCTGGATACATGGTTTTACTTTTACATTTTCTGGGACAGGGTCTCGCTCTGACACCCAGGCTGGAGTGCAGGCGTAGTCATGGTTCACTCCAGCCTCAGCCTCCTGGGCCCAAGCGGCTGGGACTGCAGGTGCCCGCTACCATGCCTGGCTACTTTTTATTTATTTTCTGGAGCCCCGAGTCTCACTATGTCACACTGTGTTGCCCAGGCTGGTCTCAAACTCTTGGCCTCAGCAAACCTCCTGCCTCAGCCTCCCAAAGCACTAGGATTGCAGGTGTGAGCCTCTGCCCTCAGCATCATAGTTAAGTATTTACAAGGATGTCTATCTTTTAGAGACATGCACCAAAATACCCCCAGGTGAAACAATGTCCTGTGTGAGACATGCTTAACAGGAATGGGGGCTGGGGGGGCAGGGAGCAGGCTTGGCTTAGGGGGAAGTCTGCTGGGCACTCAAAGGTTCTACCTACATTTGTATGTTTGACATTTTGCATAGGAAACGTTGCTTAAAATGTGGCCGAAGAAACATGTTTTTAGAGACGCAGTAAATTTAGCGATCAGAATCTGCTGGGAGCACAGCTGGGAGGGAAGAGGCTCCACCTGCTGTTCTTGTTTATTTTGTTAGCAAGAACTGCAGAATTCTCTGACTCTTTAAGCTGGGTATGTGTACAATTCTCACAAAAATAATACATTTAAAAATTATTGTTAGTTTCAAAAAGAAAACGGCTTCTGAGTCTGGGGTCCCAGCCCACCCCCTCCCTGGCTCACACTCCTGCAGCTCTGAGGCTCCGAGGGGGGCCTCTGCAGCCAGACCCGCACCCATGCCCCCCCCCCCAACCAGGTAGGCCACACACCTGGGCGTTGGTGCCGTCTGCAGGGAGGGGCTGAGCCAGCAGGTCCAGGTCGTCCCCCGTGCTGCCCACGGCCACGTAGCTGTAGGAGCCCCTGGTGTACGGGGCGCTGTGCCAGCGGGACCGCAGGATGCTCCTGGGCGCAGGGAGCCGTGGGTTTCCTGAGCCGCAGAGACACCGCTGTTAACCGAGAACTCTCACCCACACATCTGCAGCTGTTTTTGTCATTTTAAAGATTGAGCAGTTTAACGTGGAGAACACTATGCTGGAAGAAAATCGAGCAGCAGAGCGCGTCTGGAGGAGCCCTTCCTGCTGACTCTGCGCCGAGAACAGCAGGCCGCCAACAGGCACCACCACGCCAGGCCGGCCGAGGGACCCCTGGGAGCAGGGCCTGGGACAGCAGCACGCTACTGTTTCCGAGCCCTGGGTTCCTCCTCTGTAAAAATCTGATCAAAGACAACTGTGTTTATTTTGGTGGCAGAGGGAGGAAGTGTTTGTAAAGCCCTTTCGGTTCCTTGGAGGTAGGAACTGTTACTGAGCCCGCTGACATGAGGAAGGGTTGTCCCTGGAAATGTACAGACTCGGCCAAATTTAGTTTTTCTCTGTTCTGAAAGCTTAGTTTCTGTTTAGAGATCAGCCAGTAACGAGCAGAGACAGGAGCTGGCATGTGCGGTGAGTACCTGTCACTCTCTGGAGCACCTGGGTGAGACACAGAAGCACTTCTTCATCCGACAGAGTCTCCATGAACTCAGACTCCAGCCCGGCAATGAACCCACAGAGAACGTGGACAGACCTGCATGGAGAGAGACCCCTGGGACGAGGCGTCCAGCCCAACTCTCAGCCCGGCTCTGCCCGCAGTTCTCAGCAAGGTACCAACGATGGAGCAGGGCAAGACAGACAAACAGGTTTCAGTGTCACAGAACACAGCAGAATTCACCGGTGTGGTCTCAGATTCCACATTCGGCCGACCTTTAAGGAACTACTTCCTGAGTTTTGGCGTAGCATCAAAGAATACCCACAATCACTTGAAAAGCTATTGAAATATCACTCCTTATTCCACCCACCTATCCATGTGGATCCAGACTTGCCTCCTGTGTTTCAACCAAAATAAAACATCACAACAGAATGAATGCAGAGGCAGGCCTAAGAACTCAGAATCTTCTATTAGGTGTGACATTAAAGAGCTCTGCAGAGGCCGGGCGCAGTGGCTCACACCTATAATCCCAGCACTTTGGAAGGCTGAGGTGGGTAGATCACTTGAGACCAGGAGTTCAAGACCAGCCTGGCCAGCATAGCAAAACCCTGTCTGTACTAAAAATACAAAAATTAGCCGGGCACGGTGGCAAACACCTGTAATCCCAGCTACTCCGGAGGCTGAGGCAGGAGAATTGCTGGAACCCGAGAGGCAGAGGTTGCAGTGAGCTGAGATCCCGCCACTGCACTCCAGCCTGGATGACAGAGCGAGACCTTGTCTCAAAAGAAATAAAAGAGTCTTGCAGAAAAGACAGAACTCTGCCACCTTCATTAAATTTTAAGAAAATATTCATTTTAAAATGTGATTCACGCTAACATGGAATAGGTTTTTTACTATCATCTCAAATAATAAATAATTTATCATGTGGTAAGTTTGCAGATGTGACATCAACAAAAGCTCTTTGAGATCCCTAACCCTTTGCAGGCATATAAAAGGATGGGACAGCTACCACCCTGTGCCACCAACAGGGTCACACCAAAGCACTCGGGATCCCACTGATGTCCTAAGCAAGAGAGCACAGGCGGGGGGCTGGGCCTGGAGCAGGTGGCCACACACACAGTCACCCACCCGGCTGCCCACCAGCAACCCAGGCCTGTCTCAACACCTGGAATGCCAGTTTTTTTTTTTTTTAGACAGAGTTTTGCTCTTGTTGCCCAGGCTGGAGAACAGTGGCACTATCTCAGCTCACTGCAACCTCCATCTCCTGGGTTCAAGCGATTCTCCTGCCTCAGCCTCCTGACTAGTTGTGATTACAGGCACCTGCCACCACACCTGGCTAATTCTTTGCATTTTTAGTAGAGACGGGGTTTCAGCATGTTGGCCAGGCTGGTCTCGAACTCCTAATCTCAGGTGATCCACCCACCTCAGCCCCTCAAAGTGCAGAGATTACAGGCGTGAGCCACCACACTCAGCCAGAGTGCCAGTTTTCTCTTTAATGTGAAGGAGACAGACAGGCTTCCCCGGTCACAGGTGCAGGGCTGGTCTGCAGCCTCCTGCTCCCGGTGGACAGCAGTGATGAACCGTCTGGCAGGTGTGCCCTGCGCTCCCACCACATCTGGGTCTTTCATGACAAGAACTGTGTCCCCCCCTGCCGCATCTCTCCGTGGAAGCGTGGGATTAGATCTGCCATCTGACCACAACAGGCTGGCTTTGTGTTTTAGTCTGGCTGGAAAAGTCAGTCAGTCCCTCCATCCCCCACGTCACTCATGGGCTTATCTCCTGAGTCGGCACGTGGTCTATATATGCTGTTTCTAAGAGGGAGGGCCCTTCCTCTACGGGTCTTCGATTCCATTACTTCTAGGCATGTCTTCCTCGATTACTTCTTCCTGTTTAAGTATCGTCTCCCCAGGTTTGGGCAGATCGTGTTCCAGAGTCCCTCTGTATCTACAAGCCCCAGCTCCCTGCAGCCTTCCAATAAACACGTTCCCACAGACGGAAGACTGAGCCTGCCTGCAAGTCCACGGACACATTCTGGGCCCCGAGGGGCACTAACAACCCGCGTACAGCAGGGCGCCATCTGTCCCCACAGAGGTCAGGCCCAGGGTGTCTCCTGCCAGCACCTGAAGGGGCTCATGGGATCCCTATCCATTAAACCCCCCAGAAATGCCCTGCAGTGAACTGACACGCAGCTGCATCCTCCATCAGATGAAGGTCTAACAAGCCAGCCACTCTCGGAGCCTCCCAGGGAGCCAACGTACCCAAAGGCAGGAAGGACCACAAAGCCGATGAGCTTCCGGAACCAGGCATCCCCGCAGTGTGGGGGCAGGGTCCTCCAGCGGCGATGAGTCCTCCCACACCACCTGGATCAGCTGGCAGTCAGGCTCCCAGAAGGGCTCCTCAAACTCCAGGAAGATCTTATTGTTGGTCCCGAAGCCGATCTTCCTGATGGCTTCTGCCTTCTCAGCCGGCAGTGGAGGGTCAAAGAAGGTGTCCAGATGTTCCTTAAGAAAACCTGGAATGCAGAATTGGACTCGACTTACATCACATAAAGCTCTTCAGCTAGAATCGAGTGCCCATAGGAGCCCAACCTGAGTCCACCAGAAGAGTCAGAGAAAGAGGCTTCCAGACATGCTGCCTCCTGCGAGGCCCAGGCTGACTCAGGGCCCTGCGGACGCAGAGCTGAGGCCACTCTGGCTGTCAGAACCCACAGACTGGGGTAGACAAACCGAAACAGGGGGCAGGCAGAATGGCCCAGTGGTCACCACTGGCCACACAGGAACAGTCAGGGCCACCACACAAACTGTGATGTCAGAACCACTCACCCCTAAACCTCTGCCTCTCAACCTCTGCATGCCACGCTGCTCAGGAATTAGCTTAGTGTAGTGGTTAAATATACAGACTTTATCCAGAAGCTACATAAAAATTAATCTGTGTAGCAAAAACACACATTTAGCCCAAAGGCAGACAGTAACGACATGAACAGCAAACAGAGTCAAACCACAGGACAGAGCCCTGCGGCACCAGAGCTCACGTTTTAACACACCTGCAAGTCAGTCAGAAAAGATGGAAGCCCAGAGACCAGCCAGGCAAAGGCCGTCAGGGGGCAGCGAGAGCGGGGGAGGCGCCCCACAGGGTGCAACCACAGGTGCCCATGAACGGTCCCCATGCCCTCCAGGAAAGTCCTGTCTGTGCAGACCTCAGATCCAGCCATTTCCCCTGCTGGGATTTATCCCACAGACACATTTACACAAGCATTTTTACTTCCTTTTCTTTGTTTTTGAGATAGGGTCTTACTCTGTTGCCCAGTCTAGAGTGCGGGCAGCACCAAGATCAGGGCTCACTGCGGCCTTGACCTCCCTGCTCAAGCAATCAGGGCTCACTGCAGCCTTGACCTCCCTGGCTCAAGCAATCCTCCCATGCTGTCCTCCCAAACTGCTGGGATTACAGGCGTGAGCCACCATTCCCCACCTTTCACACACGTGTTTTCTGTTTTTTGTTTTTGAGATGGATTCTTGCTCTGTCACCCAAGCTGGAGTACAATGATGTGATCTCAGCTCACTGCAACCTCTGCCTCCTGGGTTCAAGCAATTCTCCGGCCCCAGCCTCCTGAGTAGCTCGGATTACAGGTGCGTGCCACTACGCCTGGCTAATTTTTGTATTTTTAGTAGAGACAGGGTTTCACCATGTTGGTCAGGCTGGTCTTGAACTCCTGACCTCGTGATCTGCTCACCTCAGCCTCCCAAAGTGCTGGGATTATAGGTGTGAGCCACCTCACCCAACCCACAAGTGTTTTTATGTGCACATGTAAAACTGCATGAAATAGAAAAAGTGAAGACCAGCTAAATTTCCATCAATACTTATGAAATAATGACAAGAAAACACTGCATGGCAAGTGAACTGGCTCCTTTTTTTTTTTTGGACACGAAGTTGCGCTCTTGTTGCCCAGGTTGGAGTGCAATGGTGCCATCTCGGCTCACTGCAACCTCCACCTCTCCGGTTCAAGCAATTCTCCAGCCCCAGCCCTCCAAGCAGGTGGGATCACAGGTGCCCACCAGCTAAGTTTTGTGAACTGGCTCCATGTAAACAAAATGCTCACAGTTGTAACAGTGTATCTACTGGCAATGTCCCTGGTGGTTAGCACTTAGCAGGCCCAGCAAGTGCCTACTCCAAACATGAATGATCAAAGCCACCAGAGGGAAACAAAAAAGACCTGTAGATCTGAGAGTGCTGATTCAGAAACACTCACAAGTTCTCTTAGGGGGAAAAAAACCAGTCAAACTGAGTACCAGATTTTTTTTTTTTTTTTTTTTTTGAGACAGAGTCTTTGTCATCCAAGCTGGAGTGCAGTGGCACAATCTTGGCTCACTGCAACTTCTGTCTCCCAGGTTCAAGCAATTCTCCTGCCTTAGCCTCCCAAGTAGGTGGGATTACAGGCACCTGCCACCACACCCAGAGAATTTTTGGATTTTTAGTAGAGACAGGATTTCACCATGTTGACCAGGCTGGTCTTGAACTCCTGACCTCGGGTGGTCTGCCCACCTCGCCCTCCCAAAGTGCTAGGATTACAGACGTGAGCCACCATGTCCGGTCGGGCAGCAGGTGTTTGTATGTGGACTACGACTGCATCTGTGGGGAACAGCAGTGGGGTCTGAGTGCTCATCCTTGCCCTGGGGAGGGCACAGCCACCCCTTGGAGACAGGAGTTGGGTTGGGGGGAGGCTCTTGCTTTTCATCACACACCCTTCAATCACACCTAGATCTCCAAGTGAGCTGTGGCACTTGCTAGCTTTGTCAACTTGGGCAGTTAAGTGACTTCTGTTTGCCCAGATGTTCAAATTTGTCAAATCTGGGATGGTACCAGATACCGGCCAAGGCTGCCTGAGGAGTCAATGAGATAACTCAGACAGAGACTGACAGCAGTGTGAAACCCGTGTGAAGCAAATGTCCAGCTGACAGCAGTTATCCTAGTAACGCGATGTTTTCAACCATCTCCACCATTTATAAAACAGCTTCAAACCACCTCTACTCAAGGACACCCCTAAAGCACCAGATCTAGAATTGAATAGAATTATACACATGGCTCCTTCAACAGGTCACCCCAGGCCTGACCCTGAGATCGGGTTTCCTGTCTCCAGCAAAGTGCAGCCTGGTTAACTACCAGGGCCGTCCCAACCCTCACGATTCCCCTCCAAGCAAGTAGGACACACACTTACTTGCATTTTTTCTTACAGTGAAACCCTTAATTCCGACGCATGCCATTGCTACAAAACGTAAGAGTCATTTCTTCCACCTATCTGGAAATTATCAGAATGAAAATGTGAGCTTTGAACTTTGTACCCAAGCACACACCCCAGAGCCAGCAGAGGCAGGATAAGGGCAGAGGAGGGGCACTTGGGATAGGGGTTTGAGCTGAAAACCTGGCCTACCTAAGGGCACAGTGACGATGACGTGGTGCGCTGGGAACCGGTCTCCATCCTCACACTCTACCGACACTGGAAAGGTCTCCCCGGGAAAGGCTGCCTCCTGGAAGGCCCCGTTCCAGTGAATGGTCTTCACGGGCTTCTCAAAAACGACCGTGTCCTCCGGCAGGGAGGCCATCATGCAGTTTGTGAGCCCTTGGTAGCCCCTAGGAAGATGGAAGTGCTGCTTTCATAGAGGCCCAGTCCCTGGAAGGGCAGAACTCGTGGAAATACGTGCTCCAAGCTCCCACCTGCATCAAAGGTTGCTGCAGGGAGCTCTCCATTGCTCTGGCTGGCAGGGAGAGCAGCTCCACTCTGTGGTTTTCCACCACAAGGATGCTCATACCTGCCCTCCCAGGCATAAGGGAGGGTTCCGAGGGCACAGAGCTCTCAAGGCAATCTGCCGGAACCAGGGCTTCCTGACTCACAAATGCCCACCGCCTGGGCAGGAGCCTCGGGGCCGACAACACCAGGGGTGACACCTGGGAGAGTGAGGGTCTCACCTGCACCTGGTACCCAGCAGCCACCCTGCCACACAGAGAGGGCCTGTCTGGCCCCCTCTGCAGCCGAAAACCCTCATTTGGCACAAAAGAGGCCTCAGTAAATACAGGAGCAGGAGAAGCCTTTCCTTCTTCTAACCACCCTCTCTCAGAAATAACTTTTTTGGCTTAAATGAGCAAAACCAGAGAAAGGAGCAAGCAGTCTGTCTGAATGGGGGAGAGCAAATGGTCTCCTATCCCTCCCACACCCAAGCGAGAGCAGAGTCCAGCCAGCCCTGGGGCCCTGGGGAACCTGGGGTGGGGGGGCGGGCAGGCACGCACTTAGAAAAGGTGCAATCCAGCCCGGGCAGCACAGTGTACTCCCCGAAGGGCGCCAGGGCCACCAGGTCCATGCTGTGAGTGCCGCTCACACAGCATTCCAGGTTGAAGAAGGCGTTAGGACGGCCAGCTTCAATTTCTTGGTCTCCTCGTCCTCTGTCCAGCCGGCCACGTGCTGGCTGATCTCCTTCTTGAGGTACTCCCCCACGCTGGGCACCGGGGTCTCCGCGGCCTGCAGGAACTCGCGGGTCTGGTCGATCAGGCCGTAGAACAGAGTCGCCATCTCCGCCACCAGTTGGAGGCTCACGCGGACCCCGGAGCTGGTGTAGCTCACAGAGGGCACGCCCACATGACCCCCGGTCTCCACCAGCTGGTTCTCCTCCGACAGCTCTTCTCCCCCAGCAGCCCGTACTCAGCAGCCAGCTGGAAGACGGGGTTGCCCCGGGAGGGCCCATGGATCCAGTGCGCGCCCACCTCCACCACGCCACCTGCGAGGGGCAGCAGATGCCACCTGAGGTCCCTTTCCCAGAACGGCCACCTTGGACCTTCTCCTGGGCCACGCCGCCGCTGCCCTTCCCAGGTAGGATGTGACCACATGTCCCCAAGGGCAGGGTCCGGTCAGACCCGGTGTAAGGGGAGCACCTGGCAGGAGGGCACCTGTCGGGCGGTGCGGACGGGAGGGGGTGCGGGGTGGGCCACCCGGGGCTGCGGGCGCTCCCCGAGGGGCAGAACCAGGGCGGCCGCGTGGGGCCGTAGGTCGCCTTCCCAGGCCGGAGCCCTCCTGACTAACTCTGTGCCCTGAGTTTCGGGGCGGTGAACTTTGGCCGATCAAGCGGGCGGGAATTCCCGGGGGAGCCCGGTGAGACGGCCGAGCCGGTCAGCGGGGCGCAGGGCAGCGGGGGGCCGGCGAGCTCCGGCGCAGCCGGTTGGGTTCCGGGAGAGGCGTTACCCGAAGCTGCGCTCGGAGCAGATGCGGCCCCCGGCGCGGGCCGTGGCCTCCAGGACGCGCAGGTGCGGGAAAGCGGGGTGGCCGCAGAGCCTCTGCGCCGCGCCCAGCCCCGCGATGCCGCCGCCCACCACCAGCACCCGGGGGCCCGCGGGTCCTTCCCATCGCCGCCAGTCGACTCCATCGCGCGGTCCCGGCAGTCCGCGGGCTTCGGAGTAGCTGGGAGATCTGGAGCTCCCGGGGGAGGCCGGAGGCGGGGCGGGGGGGCGGAGAGGGGCGGAGAGGGGCGGAGAGGGGCGGAGAGGGGCGGAGCCCACACCGTGCGCCTCGGGACTGAGCTCGGGTATCGGAGGAAAGCGCCCGGCGCGGGAGGACCCGAGAGCCCGCGAGGACGGGCGTCAGGGGAGCGTCCCCACGAAGGGAGAAGCCGGTGGGCCGGGCGGGCAGTGCCTCCTCCAGGGGAGACTAAGGCGCAGCGAGCGCTTCCCGGGGACCCTCGGGACCCGCGCCGAGAGCGAGTGTGCAGTGGGGTCTGGGGGTGCCGCGGTGTCAGGGGTGGGACCTGGGAGAGCTTAACGCGTCCAGAGGGCGCCGTGAGAGCCTCCAACAAGGCCACCGCGCTGTCGGTTTGCGTGTGCGCGCGCCTGCGTGTGCGCGCGCGGCCACAGGTCTGCGGGGACAAGGGACGACCGCACAAGCGAAGCACAAGTCCAGGAGAAGCCAAGAGCAAGCGCAAAAACGTCTCTCGCCCCCTCGCAGCTTCTGGAGAAGTTGAGCGCACACCCAGGCACACCTGTGTTTCTGGAATTCCCCCGGTGCAGGCGGCCGCGTTTTCTGCTGCATCGCAGTCCGCAGGAGTTGGAAACTCTCCTGCCCGGTTTTCAGGCGCGTTCCCGCCTCCTGAGCCCCGATCCTCTGCGGAGGGGCCGCGCGCTCAAGTTTGCTGGTGTGAGCTTTCCCCTTGGCTCTCGGCGTGGGCCTCCCGAGCCGTGTCTTCCTTTCCTTTGATGCCCTCTCGTCCCAGCTGGAGAAAAGGCTCCGGGAAGGGTGACCTGGCATCGCTGGATTCCACTCCCCGTCACTTCCAAGCCCACCCGGTGAGCTGAGCTCCAGGCACCGCTGCAGGCAGGGAGAGGGGGCGGATGCCTGGCGCGTGGGCTGACTCCCTGGGCGATGGCGGGCAGGGGGCGAGCGTCCTCTGTCCGTCAGGGGCCCCCAGCGCCAGGAGGCGACACTGGACGCAGTGGCCATCTCCTCCCGCTGCCAGGCCATGGGGAAGCCAGGGCAGCTCTCGGGTAGGCAGGGCTAGCTCTCCACCAAGCTGACCTACCCGACATCCCAGGACTAAGGAAAAAGGGCTGCCCCCTCCCGCATACTCGTATGACACGTGTTTGGGGTGCAGCCCCCCACTAGTGTCATCTGTTCTGCCTGAGCAGGCTTCTCTCTTACTCCCTGCTCTAAGGCCTGAAGCAGAGCTGCTGGCTCCGTGGGACGCTCAATTCCCAGGTTCCTGGCGTGCACCTAGGAAGCCCAGCAGGACCACCCACCCACCTGCCCCAGCTCCCCAGCTGGAGGTCCTGAGAGGGCAGATTAAATACTCTGGGGTCCTGAATTCCACAGATGAACTGGGTCCCCCACAAGTATGGCCAAGGGGGATGGCCCACTCCCTAGTGGCACCCTCTGAAATCAGGCTGCTACTCTGGCCACAGGCCCCAGTGCACTGCCCAGACACGGGAGCACAACGTCCTGTGGGCGAGGCTGTGAGGGATGCCACCCCATGCTTCTGGCCTCCTGCGTGGGTGTGGAGCTCGCCACTCCGGGTGGGTGGGCTACTTTGGTTCCTCAGCCTCTGGGGGCTGCTGCTCTGTTTTCAGCACCATGTCAGGCACCATCCCGTTAGCCAGCTCCTTCAGCCCGAGACTCCCCCTGTGTCCTCACTCTCCTGGGCTGTTACAGTCGACCAGGGCCCAGCCTTTGCTGGAAGCCCGTCCAGTCTGGGCTCTGGTCATGCATCAATGTCCCCCAGGCACCTGGCATCACCTCACAGTGGGACAGCCTCTGCAAGATGGAACAGGAAGGGTCTGGCCTTGCCTCTGTCGCCTCCTGGTCCATCATGTCCTCCTGGCCAGCCGGATCCTGGTACCTTCAGGAAGCCCAGTCCAAAGGGGACCCGGAAGATTCTAACTTCATTCTAGTTCAGGATGGTCCCAGAGCCTCTTGTGGAGCAGAAGGATCCCATAAAGCAGGAACTACTTGGCTCAGAAACTTGCTGGCCAAGCCTCCCCACTGCGGCCCACACAGGCCAGAGGTCAACATGGCCGTGCCCCACACCCGGGAGACCTGGTGCAAATAGGGGTGACTGTAAAGTAACATGACCAAAATGGGACACTCTGGCTTTATGGTGCAGAGAGAACAAATGGACCCCAAGAGCTGCAGGGTGGGACAATCCATTTGTTCCTAGATGTAGTGCCACAGCCTGAATCGAACAGCAGCTGCCACTGACACACTCTGACCTGGGGCTGGGTTAGTCACCTGCCCCCCCCTTGCTCTGAAATGGAGAGCGCATGTGACCACGGCCGGTCCTGGATGATCCTGCCATGCCAGAGCCAGCAGCTGGAACACACAAATACAATCTCTTTCCCATCCGATTGGTACAAGGTATGTTTCTCCTAGCTCCAGAGAGCCTTGGGTGATGCCACCTACGGTGATCAAGGTGGCAACTACCCATGTGGCTTTGACTGAATCCGGCTTGTTCATTTTTATAAATAGCTTTATTGATATAGACATCATGCCGTATGACTTCTCCCATTTAAAGTGTCCAGTGGTTTTCAGTATAGTTACAGAGTTGTACAACCATCACCATAATCAAGTTTAGGACATTTTCATCACCCTAAAAAAAATGGGGATACCCTGCAGCAGTCATCCCATTGCCCCTCCCTCCAGCCCCTGGCGACTACTAATCCATTTTCTTTCTCCATGGATTGCCTGTTCTGGACATTTCATAGAAATGGAATCATTCGATGCATGGCGTTTGTAGGGTCATAGCCCTACAGGGTCGTGGGGTGGCCCCATCGCTGTGCTGAGGTGCTGGATCCGAGAAGTAGAGATGAGACACGGAAGGACTGGGAAGGACAGCTGGGCTTGGGGGGGGCCACGCCACCTATGAGTGGAGACAGGCGAGGCCCTGAACGTCCAGGAGCGTCTGTATTTATTGGGTATAGGTTCGGGGGCAGGGTAGTGAGTGAGGTCATCTTGAGGATAGCGATAGGGTCAAGATAATCACGTGAGCAATAAACAAGGGGTCCACCCCCATCAGGTCACCAAGGCAAGGAGGTGGGCCCTGCGCAGTGAAGAGGGTGCAGTGTGCAATATCTCTTACCTAGGGGCATGCTACGTCTAAGGAATTCTATAGGAGGATGCTTTTGAGTCAGCACAGGAGCTAAAGAGCTGACAGGGCATACAGCCACCTGCAGGCAGCTTCCAGTGATTTCTACAGGAGGATGATCTGAGTCAGCACAGTAGCTAGAGAGCTGACAAGTTATACAGTCACCAAGGCACAATTATATTGGAGGGGTTTTGAGCCCTGGGACGCTCATGGGATTGTCAGTCTGAGGGCAGCCTTCCACAAGAACTGGACACAAGGTACGACTCCTTTATCAGGAGGAGTGGCTCTCGCCCCAAGCCTGCCATACAGCGGGTATCTTTACGATACTGAACGCTGCCGCCTGGGCCATGGATTCTTGTCCTGGTATAACTGTTTTTCCCTTAAACCATGCTCTGCACCGTGTCTGCTGTAGACATTCCTCTGATTATAGGCTGCTTATTCCTTAATTCATGCTCTGTACCGTGTCTGCTCTAGGCATTCCTCCGACTATGAGCTAAGATATAATTTTATATATATATATATATATATATGGAAATAACTGAGTAGTAAGATATTCCTCAGGCACTAATGCTATAAACTATATATAGAAATAACTGAGTAGTAAGATATTCCTCAGGCACTAATGCTATAAACTAATACATGATTATATACAAAGGATTATATAAAGGAAATAACTGAGTAATAACATTATAAACTAAGACATTCTTCAGGCACTAATTGTGCCCGGGATCTGCTTAGCTCTCCTTCCTCGGTGCCCCGATGGGGGGGTTACCCACAGCCTTTGTGTCTGGCTTTTTTCAGTGAGCATAGCATTTTCAAGGCTCGTCCATTTTGTAATGTGTACCAGGACTTCTTTCCTTTGATTGCCTGAACAGCAGTCCATTGTATAGTCTAACGCAGTCTAACATACCCATTGTTTGGATACATGGCGCTTTGTTTACCCATTCATGAGCTGATGGACAACGGCTTTTTCCCACGTTTTGGCTGTTATGAATGTTCATAATAAGTTTATGAAAGTTTTTGTGGACATCTGTCTTCAGTTCTCGGCGTACACTGAAGAGTGGAGGTGCCATTTGACCTTTTCAGGAAAGCCCGGACTGTTTCCCACAGCGACTGCCCCACTTCCATTCCCGCCAGCAGCGTACCAGTGTTCTGCGCTTACATCCCCACAATGCTGATGTTTGCTGGGCTTTTTATTACAGCCAGCACCTAGGTGGGACATTCTATCATTATGGTTTCAGAGCTTATCTGACATTGATTATCTTCACTGGAGGAATGTCTGTTCAGTTCTCTCACTATCTTGGTAGTGTCCTTTCAGACAGAAAAGTTTTAAATTTTGGTGAAATACAATTTACATATGTTCTCCTTTGTTGCTTGTGCTTTTGTTGCTAAATTACTTGATGGAGGACAGGAGCCACCCAACCTCTTGATTGTTAGAAAGGAAACCGCTTGGCAGGCACGGTGGCTCACTCCTGCAGTCCCAGCACTTTAGGAGGCTGAGGCGGCAGATCACTTGAGGTCAGGAGTTCAAGAACAGCCTGGCCAACATGGCGAAACCCCCAACTCCACTGAAAAACTACAAATATTAACCAGGCATAGGCATGGTGGTACGTGCCTGTAGTCCAAACTACTCAGCAGTCTGAGGCAGGAGAATCACTTGAACCTGGGAGGTGCAAGCTACAGGGAGCCAAGATCACACCACTGCACTCCAGCCTGGGTGACAGCGAGACAGAAAAGAAAGAAAGGGAGGGAGGGAGTGGAAAGAAAGAAAGGAAGGGAGGGAGGGAGGAAGGAAGAAAGAAAAAGAAGAAACCTCTTTTCTGTTTGAGCTATTTCATTTTGGGCCTATCTGTCCCAGAGGTTTAACCTACACTAATACAGAGCATCTTTTAGTAAAGGTTAGTTGTTGATTTGTTTCTGCTTACACGAGATGTCTTTATTTCACCCTCGGTCTTGAAATAAAATCTTGGTGCGTGTTCATTTTTGGTTTGAACTGAATTATTTTCTGGAACATAGTGAGGAGGAGAACAGGGTCTGGAGGCCAGGAACCGAAGGGCGATTCATGCTGACTCCCTAGAACTAAATCAAATGGAAACACCAGCTATGACAGGAAATGTCCTCTCCATTTATATAGGGTGTACACCAAAGAACCAGTGAAAACTTCTAGAGGGTATTTAAACCCCCAAAAAGATCTGTAACAGGGCTCTTAGCCCCCTGTGCTCAGCTGCACACACCCTGTTAAGTTACTTCTTTTTTTAAATATGGAACACTTAATTAATTTTCATGTCATTCTTGCACAGGAACCATGCTAATCTCTGTATCATTCCAATTTTAGTATATGTACTGCCAAAGCAAGCACTCTTTTTTTTTTTTTGAGACGAAGTCTTGCTCTGTTGCCCAGGCTGGAGGGTAGTGGTGTGATCTCGGCTCATTGCAACCTCTGCCTTCCGGATTCAACCGATTCTCCTGCCTCAGCCTCCCAAGTAGCTGGGACTACAGGTGTGCCCCAACACGCCCAGCTAATTTTTTGAATTTTTAGTAGAGAGGGGGTTTCACCACGTTGGCCAGGCTGGTCTGGAACTCCTGACCTCAGGTGATCTGTCCACCTCGATCTTCCAAAGTGCTGGAATTACAGGCGTGAGCCACTGCACCGCCCATACTTTCATTTTCCTATAAATCTCTGCTTTCATTGCTTCATTCTTTCCTTGCTTTGATGTGCGTTTTGACCAATTCTTTGTTCAAGACGTCGAGAACCTGGACACCCTGCACCGGTCACAGTAGCAGTTTCGCTTTCCCTTTGTAGATGTTTTATCTCCACCCTGGTTTTCGCAGAATCCGGGCAAGGACACGAAATAGATGCTCGACAATACTTGTCTAGATATTCAAAAGTTATAAATAAAATAATTTAATGAATCAAAATTGTATTAATTGTTTTAATTTGTTGAAGTCCTATGTACTTGAAAATGAAACTCTTCCCAGTGTGGCATCAATGGCCACGCTGCTGCCACCGTCCCGCGCCTAGGCGCGCCGTGTCTGCAGGTGCAGACGCGGACCCCGGGGAGGTGGCGCAGAGCCCGGGCAGGCGCCGCCATTGCCTCCGCATCAGCGCGGTCTCCCCCCGGCCGGCCGGAACCTCAACGGCTTGGGCGGAGGCGCGGGCGGCGGAGGGGCCTGGGGAGGGCTGGTTCCAGGACGAGGGCCCCGGACGCCCCCAGCCTTAGATCCGCTCTCGGGCGCGGAGCGGGGGGCGGGGCCTGGAGGCGAGCGCCCCGCCCACTCCACCCGGCCTGATCTCGCGATGCCCGCCTGGTCTCGCGGCACCGGCCTGTGGGCGGGGCGAGCCCTGAATGGTGAGGCGCGGGGGCGGCTCCCGGGCCGGGCAAATAGTGGAGACAGCCATGGCCGCTCTTCGTGTCCTGCTGCCCCGCGTCTGCGCCCCACTGAGGCCCTCGATCCACTGCTCCGCCTGGCGTCCCTTCGCCTCGGGTGAGTGCCCGGTGAGAGCGGGCGGCCCAATCCCCTCCGACTCCGACCTGCACTCCCCGCCAGACCCCAGACCGCACCCCCCTCCCGCGCCCACCTGACCCCGACCCGCACCCCCCTCCCGCCTGACCCCCCACCCCCACCTGACCCCGACCCACACCCCCCTCCCGCCTGACCCCGCACCCCCACCTGACCCCGACCCGCACCCCCCTCCCG
The DNA here is from genome assembly GCA_036589455.1 of Ateles fusciceps. Lineage (NCBI taxonomy): Eukaryota > Metazoa > Chordata > Mammalia > Primates > Atelidae > Ateles > Ateles fusciceps. The sequence continues at coordinate 2,841,141 of JAZHEH010002481.1, read as the reverse complement.
CCTGACCCCGCACCCCCACCTGATCCCGACCCGCACCGCCCTCCCGCCTGACCCCGCACCCCCACCTGACCCCGACCCGCACCCCTCTCCCGCCTGACCCTGCACCCCCACCTGGCCCCGACCCGCACCCCCCTCCCGCCTGACCCCGCACCCCCCACCTGACCCCGACCCGCACCCCTCTCCCGCCTGACCCCGCACCCCCCGGCCTGACCCCACACTCCCCCTGTCTGACTTTGCACCTACCACCTGACCCCGACCTGCAGCCCCCGCCGGCCCGGGGCCCGCAACCCCCCCCTCGCCTAGGGCTGCGCCCCCCCCCCAACCTGACTCGCACCCACAGCCTGACCCTGCGGAACACCCGCCCCACCCCACCGACATCACCCACCTGACCCTGGCCCGCACCCCTAAACCAGTATGGCTCTGCAGGATGTTCCTCTCACCAAGCTGTGTCCAGGGGGGAGGGCGCTGGCTGGTACTGCCCCAGTGCCAAGATCTCTTGCCAAATGGCCACAGGTGGGGATTGTGAAAAATCCCCAGTGTTCCTCGCTTCTAAGAGGAGGCCTAGGTTCTGTGTCATAGGCCAGCCTGAGAACAGGAGATGCAGGTGCATTTTGTCCTGGGTGCCTCCTGACCAGGGCCGCCCCTCAGAGAGTCCTAAGGGAAAAGCTGACATCTCCTCCCCAGCCACAGGGGCTGCTCTCTCCTCCCTTGTAGCTCACCCGGGGCCCCACTCACACGTGGCCATCACCTGCTCTAGTATCTGGAGGAATCTTTGCCCATGCCTTGGGCTGGAGAATGACCCTTGCTTCCTCTTCCTCCCTCACCCCATGAATCCAGTGGACCGCTAAGCTGCGTGGGTTTCATCCCCAAGCTGTCCTTGGCCGTCCACTTCTGCACCCTGACCGGTGATCAGCAGCCCTTTCTGGGTCTTGCATGGCAGGCACGGCTGCCAGACACTTCACCTGTGATCTAGCCACCCCTAGAAACCCACAGGATAAGGTGGGGCACAGTGCCTCAAGCTGGTAATCCCAGCACTTTGTGAGGCTGAGGCAGGCGGATCACCTGAGGTCAGGAACTCGAGAACACCTTGGCCAATGGTGAAACCCCATGTCTACTGAAAATACAAAAATTAGCCAGGTGTGGTGGTGCGTGACTGTGGTTCCAGCTGCTCAAGAGGCTGAGGCAGGAGAATCACATGAACCCTGGAGGCGGAGGTTGCAGTGAGCTGAGATTGCGCCACTGCACTCCAGCCTGGGCAATGGAGCAAGACTTAGTCTCAAAAAAACAAAAAAAACAACAACCCACGGGATAGGCACTGTGATCCCTGTTTTGCCACTAATGGAAGCAAGCACGCAACACACAGGCACTTTTGTCTTTTCAGGTTCCCCTTCTCACCCTGGAACGCCACTGTCCTTTGTCTCCATCGCACCTTGCTGTCCACCCAGCAGGTGCAGCTGCTGTGCAGCGGGCCAACCCAAGATGTGCCTGCGTCTCCCATTTTCAGGCTGGCCTGCACAGGACCTGCACCTGATCTTAGAGCCATGGGAACACCCGGGATTTTCACAGCCCCCCACCGTGCGCCGTTCACTAGAGGTCTTGGCACCAGGGCAGTACAAAGTGCAAGGAGCTGGCGCTATGTCCTGTTTGACGCTGGCGCTCTGTCCTGTTTGAGGCTTACGCCCCTCACCTCTTGGCATTTGTCAAAGGAAGGCGCTTCCTGGTGCCTTGTCTCAGCAGAGTCCAGGGCCGCCTCCAGTGCGATGTCCTGGGAACAGCTGACCACGGCCTCTTGGGAGAAGGAGTGTGTCTGTGGGCTATGTTCTGTGCTGGGGATTTTTCTTAGGACATGCTCAAACACGTGAAAGCAGAGAGAATGGTACCAAGGCCACCATATATCCATGTGGCTGAGAGCTACACCTGGAGCCACTGAGCACTGCTCAGGGAGCCCTCAGAGGGCCTCTTGGGGTCACACTCTATCCGCTGATGGGGCCACATCCCTTCCCCCCAGAAGGGAGCGTCATGAAATAATCACAATGTGAAATGATTACACTGCTTCCCAATAGGCCAGGACCAGCCCCCGCTCTCCCCAGTTTGATACCTGTGTGAATAGACACCCTTTCTACCTTCTCACCGTAGGTGCTGACTTTGAGTACATCATCGCAGAAAAAGGGGGAAGAATAACACCGTGGGGCTGATCCAGCTGAACCGCCCCAAGGCCCTCAATGCACTTTGCAATGGGCTGATTGAGGAGCTCAATCAGGCACTGAAGACCTTCCAGGAGGACCCGGCCGTGGGGGCCATTGTCCTCACCGGCGGGGGATAAGGCCTTTGCAGGTGTGCACAGCAGTGGAGGCCTTTGCATCTGGGCTCGTGTGGGAGGCACGTGTGGCCTGACTTGCACCTCTATGAGGCAAAGGCACACGGTTGGGGATTTATTCAAATGTAAAGTGGAGATGGACGTGGGAACTGCTTGCACCAGCAGCTTTGTGTACGCCGAAAATGCTCCCATGTGCAGGAAAATCACTTCTTTAAAGGGATTCAGGGCCTTGGCAGTCAGGCTTTGTGTATGTTGAGGGCTTATGTGATGACAAATACACCCATCCTCTGTGGGCACCTCCCTCGCACCTGCCACCTGCCCCAGGGCCCTTCTGCATGACCTCTGTTATGGCTGACACCACAGCATCCCAACAGCTGTCCACATGGCCTGGTGTCAGCCGTGCCCAGCAACCACAGTGCCCATGTCTGGTGTGCTCCGAAGCTCCTTGTTGGTCTGGGGGATACAGGGCAGGTGGGCTCTCTGCTCTCTGCTAACTGGAACCCCCTTTCCACTCCTAGCTGGAGCTGATATCAAGGAAATGCAGAACCTGAGTTTCCAGGACTGTTACTCCCGCAAGTTCTTGAACCACTGGGACTACCTCATCCAGGTCAAGAAGCCAATCATCGCTGCTGTCAATGGCTATGCTGTGAGTGGCGCTGCCAAGAGTCTCCTCCTCTTGCGGTTGAAGGAGCCCTGCTATGCATACACACCATAACAGATGTTTGCTTTGGAGAGGCCTCAGTTCCCAAGCCAGCTGGCTTCTTTCCTGCCTCGTGGTGCTGAAGAGCCAGGGACCATGCGGAGAGGACATGTCCTAGCATCCGTTTTTTTCATGGCTGTTCACCTGGCAGCTTCTCCCAGCAAGCCTCTCTTCCAGGGCAGCGGAAGAGCGGTGTTGGTTTTGGCTTTTCAGTATCATTTATGCTGGTCTCTGCCCCCCAACCTAAGCTATATCTATAAACTGGCTTCTTTTGCTCCCCTTAAAAGCTCTGTCGTATGTGTTGGGACTGTTTGAAGTGCTGAGGCTGGTCTTGGCCTGTCGGGAAGCAGTGTGATCATTTCACCTTGTGATCGTTTTGTGATTCCCCCCTCCTAGTAAGCCAGGGGTCAGCAGATGGAGTTTTCTCAGCACAGCCACACCCACCTGTGCGCCTCGTCTCTGTGGCTGCATTTGGGCCACAGCAGCAGAGTTGAGTCGTCACAGCAGAGACTGTAAGGCCTTCATAGCCGAAAATATTAATCTGGCCCTTTAGAATGTTTGCCAGTTTGTGGTAAACAGCACCAAGCATCTGTAGTTAACTTATCATAGCAGTTAACTAGTTTGGTGCCACTGTGTTATTCTTTGTCAACCTCTGACGCTGTTTCTTTTAAATGGAAAATTTGAATGAGAAGTGAGTGGTTTTCTGACCAGGTTCCCCTCGCAAGACTCTCCTGACACCAACTGTTTTGCAGCTTGGCGGGGGCTGTGAACTTGCCATGATGTGTGATGTCATCTATGCCGGCGAGAAGGCCCAGTTTGGACAGCCGGAGATCTTACTAGGGACCATCCCAGGTAAGGCATGACACTGTCTCTGGCACAGATGCTTTAGGTAATGCCTGCCTGTGTCTCAGGGCCCACAGCTCATATCTGACCAGAGGCCCTGGATGGAGACCCCCGTGTCTGGTCAGTGGTCCCTCTGCAGACAGCCACAGAGGCTAGAGTGGTTGTGACAGAGCTGGGAGGGGGGCCTCAGAGGCGCGGGACCGTGTCTGGCTCCTGTGGCTGTGCCCAGGTCCCACACATGATGGTGTTGGGGAGAGGCTAGTCCTGGGTGGCACTGGTTCTAACCATGGCAGTCCTTGCTTGTGACCATGTCTGTGGCACAGAGAGAACATGGTGACCCTGAGTTGCACTGGGAGCTCTGCCCACTATGCCTCAGGCCCTGTCCACTGCCGTCTCATTGGCCACGGAGGTCATGTGGCCTCACTGAGTTCAGCAGAGCAGGGAGTCAGACCCCCACCATGCCTGGGGGAAGGGCCTGGGCTCTGGGCAAAGAGCAACACCCTCTACCCCAGGGTCATCCTGGTGGGCCTGGTAGGAGAGGTGGGCACAGGCAGAGCAGCCAGGAAGGAGCTCAGACCCTGAGGGGAACAGCTGCACGCAGGGCGCTCTCTGCTGCCCTCTGAGTTTGACCAGGCAGATTTTGAGGCCTTGAGCTACGAGCTTGGCCCATTTCTTCAGGGTCTGATCCCTTGAGCAGCTGCTGATGCAAGGGACCAGTGCCTGGAGTCAGGGAGGCCTATAAGCTTCCAAGATGTTGACCACAAAGCCACACACCTTGCTCCAATGCTTGAAAAGGGGCTGTGCCTGAAGTGCCTGGGGTCCCGTGCTGCCCAGCCTCTGCCCCGTGGGCCTTGCCTCAGGGCCCCATACTTAAGCTCCTCGGAACTTGCCAGCCGTGCAGCTGTGATACCTTCTTGGATTCACTTGCTGCAGTGCCAGCCGTGACCAGCCCCTACCCGCAGGTGCGGGTGGCACCCAGAGACTCACTCGTGCTGTCGGGAAGTCACTGGCAATGGAGATGGTCCTCACCGGTGACCGGATCTCAGCCCAGGATGCCAAGCAAGCAGGTATGGGTTGGTGCTGCCCGTGGGAGCCACACGGAAACTCAGGGCTATATCCAGGTGTCCCCAGGAAGGTTGCATGAGCTTTTGGGTCCTGAGGACCTGGGAGACTGCCTGCCTTTTGTTTTTACATTTTGAAGAACTGTATGTACAGCAGTGGAACCACACGTAAGTACCTGGTACAGAATAACAGCCCAGCAGTTATGTCCCCAAAATCCAGTGTAAGCAGCGGGCATCTCCGGGCCCTCACTAGGCAGTCCTCCCACTGCCCTGTTGGTGACCACGGTCCCTGTGTCTGGCCGCCTCTACCGTTGGAGCTGTGGACAGCCTGGCCTGCATGTCTCAGAGCACAGAGACCGCAGCGCCAGGAGGACTCAGCCCCCTCAGGGCGCGTGTGGCATTTCCCGTGTGGAAGCCGCCCTCGTCCAGTGCTCGGAGGCCGGGTGCTCCCATGTGGAAGCCGCCCTCGCCCAGCACTCGGAGGCCGGGTGCTCCAGCATGCTGCTCCTCAACGGCCACGCACTCGCAAAGGAATAGACATGTACTGTTTCTGCATATCACTCACTGACTTTCTTGTGTTTCAGGTCTTGTAAGCAAGATTTTTCCTGTTGAGACACTGGTGGAAGAAGCCATCCAGTGTGCAGAAAAAATTGCCAGCAATTCTAAAATTATAGTAGCAATAGCCAAAGAATCAGTAAATGCAGGTAGGGGATGCTGCCAGGAAGAGAAATTAGAGGGGTCTCTGTGGCTGTCAGGAATATTCCTGAGGGGCAAGTTTTCTGGCTCCAAATGAGTATGCCTTAAGCCGTCCTGGGTAGAAATGGTGGGGTTCTCAGTGTCTACAGTTCTGCTGTCTGTAGAGTTGTGGTTTCTGGCCATGCACTCAGGAACTCCACTGAGATGTTCCCAGCTCCCCTTTGTATCAGGACCCAAGAACTGAGCCAGGCCTGGGAGGCGAGGGCATCACAGGTCATGGCAGGGGAAAGGCTGAGAAGGGAGCAGAGGTCCCAAAAGTAAAATTATCTTGCTCACAGGCAGGCTCGGTTCGCCTGCCGGGACATGGGGCTGGAGGTGTGTCTGCACCTGGCAGGGGGCTACGCAGGTGGGCCGACGCCACACTGTTCATTTTTGGCCTGGATTCCTTTAGTTCTCCCCTCTGCCAGGGAAGTGGATCTGACCTTCACCCTCCTCAGAAATGCTCAAGTTTCAATGTCACCGTTTATTCTCAGCATGTGGAATGAGACGGTTGTTAGCTGCTTGAGTCTGGTCAGATGTGGGTGGCCCCAGGCAGGTTCCCAGCCCCCCTGATTACGTTTATCCCGAGTGTGGCCGTCCCTGGGCTTGCTGTTGGCTTGAGGCAGGATACAGTGAGGGGGGAGCATTTCAGAAACAGAGGCTGCTATTGCCCAAGGCGTTTGGCAGGGTCGTGCTCCGCTGGGAGAGGACGCTGTCTCCAGCCCTGGAACCGGAGCGCTGGCCTCCACCCGTTCACTCGGGCCTCATGCAGAGAAGGGGCCTGGAATGAGCAGAGCCACAGGCATCCTTGGTGCCGGGCTCTGCGAGGCTCTGGCCCCTGTGCTGTCCTTTCTGGCCTTTGTCCTCAGTTGCTTTCTCTGCTTGCAGTCCCGTTGCCACTTCAGAGCCCCTCCTCATGGGCACAGTTTGCCATCGCAGCTTTGATCCAGTTCCTCTCCCTTCTTGGGCCCGGGGCCACCTGGTGTGACGTTTGGGGGCCATAGGAGAGCTGTTGCTTCTGCCTGGTCTCAGCTGGGGCAGGGCCCGTGAGAGGGGCCAGGCTTCCCAGGCCACATTGAAAGCACGGGTGTGCGTGGGTCAGTGAGGAGGGCTTCCTGTCACCATGCAGGAAAAGTTGTGCATTTAATACCTCGGTTCATAACTCCAGGACTTTATTCTTCAGCTTTTGAAATGACATTAACAGAAGGAAACAAGTTGGAGAAGAAACTCTTTTATTCAACCTTTGCAACTGTGAGTAAACAGTGTTCAACCGGAGAATCAAGCATATTCCAGTCACACGAGTTGCTAGGAATTTCCTTCTAAATTTTATCATTAAGTATCGTTTCTTTCTGTCAGAACTGTCAGCCTTACCTTTCGTGGGACCAGATACGTTCTATCAGTGGGTCTTAATGTTAACAAAAAGTAGAGTGTGTGGAAGTTCAAAAGTGTGGAAACCGCATGGGGTTTTTTCCTGTTGTGAAGGTCTGTGAATCGCACCCTCAGGCAGCAGCTTCCCTATTTAAAATGCAGTTTCAGCAGGGCGGGTAACGCGCAGCTGTAGTCCCAGCTTCCTGGGAGGCTGAGGCGGGTCGTTCGAGTCCAACTGGGCAACAGAGCAAGATCTGGTCTCAAAAAAATGACTTTTGTGAAAAATGGAATTCATTTTACCCATAATTTTTTTAGATCATCCCAATTATTTGGAATGGGTTCAAATTTATTCTAATAAGGTAAGCTGAAGCTTTAGAGCAATATTTTATAAGATTTCTGCCAGTAATTTAAAGTAATTCCTCTCATTCTCATTATAATTTTTTTTTTTTTTTTTTTGAGACAGAGTCTTGCTCTGTTGCCCAGGCTGGAGCGCAGTGGTGTGATCTCAGCTCACTGCAACCTCTGCCTCCTGGGTTCAAATGACTCTCCTGCCTCAGCCTCCTGAGTAGCCGGGACTACAGGTGCCCACCACCTGGCCTGTAGAGATGGGGTTTCACCATGTTGGCCAGGCTCGTTTCAAACTCCTGACCTCCGGTGATCTGCCTGCCTCGGCCTCCCGAAGTGCTGGGATTACAGGCATGAGCCACTGTGCCCAGCCAGATTACCATTTTACTTCATCTCTTTCACTGGAAGAAAGTCATACTTAGGTGTTTTAATTGTTCTGTAAAATAAAAATTAAAAGAAGCGTGGGCACTTGAGGAAGGGGTGCAGATGTGTGTGTGTGTGTGTGTGTGTGTGCACCTGGGATACATGTACACATGTACCCAGCATGGGAAAGACAGATGCAGACTTGAGTTCTCATATCCTGCTCCATGACACACAGTAGCCCCGACACAGGTCACCCGTCGTCCATTTGATGACTTGGTGAATGACCAGACGTGCATCTGAGGCTCTTTAGATGTGAGCTGATTTGACATACGTGGTGGCTCCTGAATGACCATCACTCAGCCTGGTAGAGTGGCAGTAGATGTCCCGTGCCCTGGCCCAGCCCTGATTGGGCAGGTGTTCCTGCCCGCAGAGTCCCTCCCCGGCCCCCTGGGCCCCTGTGAGCATGAGGAGTGAGGCAGGGCCAGGGGAGACCCGGGAGGCATTGGCATCAGGCTCTGTGAGGAAACTGGGCATCCACCCGTTTCTCTCCTTTTTCCTACCAGGATGACCGGAAAGAAGGGATGGCCGCGTTTGTGGAAAGAGAAAGGCCAACTTCAGAGACCAGTGAGAAGCAGCTGCCCCTGCCCCACACCTCTACCTGGAGAGGAGAAGTGTAGCCTGTCAGTTTTAGAAGCAAGTAAATCACCCTCTTTCAAGGGCAGCGTCCCTGGTGTGCAGTTTGTTTTCGACTGCTGTGTGGTCACTGCCCGGCCCTCACAGCACGACGGTCTCCTTCACCCAGCCTGTGAGGGTCCGTGTTCGCATCTGACGGGAGCATCTTCTTCTAAATCTAAGATTCTGCCGAGGAGCCCCCCGCCAGGCCCTCTGTGTACGCTGTGCTCAGGCGGAAAGCAGCCCTGCGGGTGCTTGTGTCCCTGTGCTGGAGAATGGGGTTGCTCCCAGGGAATCACTGTCTGCTGCCTTCACACAGACACTCTGCTTTTTAAAGTGATAGCGATTCAGTTACACCACACCCTGTAGTCATGTCTGGAAGTGGAGTATTCTGTCGTGTTGTTCTTTTAGACTTTTTTGTTTTGTGAGCAATAACTTTCAAACAAAGCAGAAGTTTGCACAGTCAGTCGCCCCACATCACACTTCCAGGGCAGCCACCATGAACAGCTGGATGTGTGGCTTCCTGGAGACTTCTGTGCACGCGCACACACACTCCTGCACGTGTGCACAGGCACACACGGTGGCTTTCTTGTTACAGAAGTGGTACTCCATGCCCTCTTCCACAGAGCCCTTTTCCTCACGAAGGAAGCCCTGTTTTCTTTGTTCTTCTGTCATAAGGAGCTCTCTGTTCGGTTTCAGTGCATTCTTCTCTATTGTGGTAACATGCTACAAAACTTGACCATCTTAAAGCATTGTCTTTTCGAGACCGGGCTGGAGCACAGTGGTTTGATCACAGCTTACTGCAACCTCAGGCTCCTGGTCTGAAGTGATCCTCCGCCTCCCAAGCAGCTGGGACCACAGGCACACACTACCACACCCAGCTTACTTTTTTAGATGGGGTCTCCCTGTGTTGCCAAGGCTGGTCTTAACCATTTTAAGTGCACATTTCAGCGGCATTAAGTACATTCTCATTGTGTAGCCATTATCGTCTGTCCAAGAAATTTTTCATTTTCCCAAGCCCCTTTCCTGCTTCCCTCCAGCTCCTGGCACCCACGCTTCTCCTTCTTCCTGTCTCTACGCAGGGACCTCCATGCTTTTCCTTCTTCTGTCTCTTCACAGGGACCCTGGTGGCCTGGGTGCAGAGCCACCCCCTCATCAGCAGGTCCTGGGCAGCCCTGGCCTTCTCTCTGCCTGAGTGGCCAGTCGAGGGCCAGCTGTTCAGGTGCTGCTGGATGCCAGCCTGGGTGGCCCCACTAGGCTTTTGCAGCACAGCCCAAGTCACTTCCGTTGGGACAGGCTCCTAGAGCCAAGCAGTTCAACATGGAGACCTCTGTTTCCTCTGGGTTTTCTGACACGGCTTTTTCATTTTTCACAAACTTATTTTCAGAACTTTTTAGGAACCTCCAGGCATCGGAGCATTGTGTCACCCCAGGGTTGAGGGCCAGGGCCACAGTGCTGGCCCACAGCCGGTGTCCAGCTGGGAATCAGGTGGAAGAAGGTGGCTCCGTGGAGGGAGGGCCTGGCCAGCCTGAGCCTGGCCAAAGGCCAGGACGCTGCTGTCCTGGGCAGGGGGCTGCAGGCTGGTGACACTGGGGGATGATGGAGGGCTCTTAGGTGTTCTGGCCCTCGAGGTTGAGCCTGGAAGTTGGGCCTGGCTGCCCTCCTGGACCTCCTCCAGGGGGTCCGATGTCCCACGCTCCCCGCGTCCCGTACTTGCAGCCCCTCAGGAGTGTGGGCTGAAAGCCCAGGTCCAGCTGCCCACTCTTGTAACACTAGGGACCCAGTGGGCTCCGGGCACTCTGCCAGGCCTAAGGGCAGCACGACGTGGTCGGAGGGCAGAGACCCTCATGAGAAGAGGCCGCAGGGGCATTGGCTGAACCCCTTCGGCCTGAGGGAGCTCGAGGTGGGAGGCTCGGGCCACAACGCGCGGGCGCCAGAGTCTCGGACCTGGTGAGGCGCTCGTGAGCTGGGTGCGTGTTGCCCCCACGCCCCGACTCAGCCCGCGCGTCCCCAGGTTCTCGGGGGCGCTCTCTCGCCCTTCCGCGAGCTGCAAGCGGACCCCAGCCCGCCGACCCCTAGGCCCGGTCCCGGGTCCCCAAGCCTGTGACCCCAAAGCCCGACCTCCGCGTAAAGCTCCCCAAGGGCCCCTAAGCCCCGCCCTCCCCACAAAGCCCCGCCCCCCCGTACAGCCCCTCCCGGCGCCTAGGCCCCGCCCTCCCCATAGAGCCCCTCCCGCCCCCTAGGTCCCGCCCTTCCCGTCGGCCAGGCCATGGTAGCGTTGAAGGGAATCCCCCGCGCTGCTGTCCCCCGAGCTGCTTTACGCGCTGGCGCGGATGGGGCACGGGGACGAGATCGGTGAGCGCAGCGGGCCGGGGCCTCGGGACCACCCTGGGCAGGCAGGCAGGCGAGGCTCGCGCGGGGACCCCCGGGCCGGGATCCTGGTCACCCTCGTGCGGACTATTGCGGCCAAGCCCCGCGCCCGGGAAGGGCGGGGTCCTGGGGTGGGGCGTTGCTCGAGCCTCCCCGCCCCCCGCTTCCGGGCAGGAAGCCCCTTGCCGCGCATTCTCTGGGAACTGCGACCTCGTGGGGCTCGGGGCGGGGCCGGCCCAGCTTCCCCCAGTCCCTCCCCGGACCGCCCGAGAGCCGCGGCTCCTGGGCTGCCCCCGAGGGTTCGGGCTTTTTCTCTTCCTGGGGCCTGGGGTCCCGGGCAGGGGCTGTGTGGCCGGGGGCCTGGTCCGGGCATCGCGGGCAGCCGCGCGTCCTCTGGCCCCTGGGGCGTCCGCCGGGTCCCGGTCGCCGCCGCTGACCCGACAGCCTCGCGGGCAGCTGTTGACGCCTTTCCTCCTCCCGGACGCGGACCTTGCCCTCCCCCGCCTCCCCCGCCTGGCCTCCAGCCCTGAGGACTCTGACGGCGGCCGGTCGGCGGTGGGGGGGGTCCCCACCGGCCAACTCGAGACCCCTCGTGACCCACGATCTGCCGCCATGACTGGGTGAGAGGATGGGTGGCGCCGACCCCGAGGGGAGGATAGGTGCTGACCGCGGGCTGTCCTCCCGGCTGTTTAGTTCTCGCGGACTTGAACTTCCCGGCCTCCTCCATCTGCCAGTGTGGGCCCATGGAGATCCGCGCAGACGGTGAGCGAGCCCCAGGTACCACCAGGTCCCCCAGGGCAGGGCGGGTGGGCCATGCTCCCGGCTCTGAGCTCCTCTGTGGCCTGTCCTGGCCCCACGTCCATGCTTGCCGGCTGGCTGGCCAGCGAAGCCCAGGTGTGAAGGGTGCAGACAGGTGGGCCAGCAGGCTGGAGACTCAGTGCCACACCCTCTGCCCTCCAGGCCTGGGCATCCCCGCAGCTTCTGGAGGCCGTGCTGAAGCTGCTGCCCCTGGACACCTATGTGGAGAGTCCGGTGAGGGCTGCGTCACCCCTGCACCCTGCTGCTCTGTGCCTCGGTTTCCCCTTTGGCAGGCTTCATAGGGCCCACCTACTTTGGAGGAGTGGGAAGCCATGTGTCCCCAAAGGGGTCCTGACCCTCACCAGGGGGAGTCCCGACTGGTCACCTGACCAGGAAGGCTGGCAACCCCCAAGGCCCCAGAGCTGATCCCCTCCTTCTAGGCTGCAGTCATGGAGCTGGTGCCCAGCGACAAGGAGAGGGGCCTGCAGACCCCAGTGTGGACGGAATACGAGTCCATCCTATTCAGGGCTGGCTGCTCGGTGAGCCTGCAGCCCCAACTGTGGGGGAGGGGCCAGGGACCCTCTGTCTCCTGGAGGCTCAGGAGGGCCAAAAGCAGAGAGTCCCACGCTCTGTCCTCAGGCAGTCTCCCACCCATCACCCTAAGAACCCCAGACCACTAGGCACTCCCCTCACCAGCCAGGGTGGAAGAGGTGCACCTGGCCCCTCCTCCTCTGCCCCCGCCAGGATCCTGACCTGCCAAGGGGGAGCCTTACCCACCACAGCCTGTGAGTGGAACCCAGGGACTCAGAATGCCTGGCCTCCCCCCTCCTCAAATCGCCCCTGGGGGGTGCCCCCATCCCCAGGTCTCCTGCCCCATCCTGGCTATGGTCAGAGGCCTAGCTGGGTGCTGTGTCACACAGCCCTCTCCACCCTGTCCTGCAAGGGACAGGCCCATTCTCCTGGGCAACCCACTGTCAGACCTCAGGCAGGGCCTCCATAAGGGGGAGGCCAGGGGCTCTCATCTTGGGCAGGGGACACCCCAGGACAGCTGGCAGGGGCTCCACAGTCTGCTGAGCTGGCTGGGTGGCTCCAGGCCGGGCAGACACCAAGCATGGCAGGTTCCTCATCCACCATGTCCTGGGGCCCCCACCCTAGGCCTTGGGAGCCAGAGGCTGAGTGTCCCTGGGGCCCCCGCAGCAGGAGGGCCTGGGAAATGGAGCTCAGGGGCCCCACCTCCTGGTGCCTACCCTGCTTGGGGCCCTGGGGAGTCCAGGGCTGGCCCATGAGGATTTCTGGGCAAGGTTCCTTCCAACCCTGCCATTTTGTCTTCCAGAGAGCCCTGGCAAAGATAGAGAGGTTTGAGTTTTATGAGCGGGCTAAAAAGGCTTTTGCTGTTGTGGCAACTGGGTGAGTTCCGGCTGGCCCAGACCTGCCCCCGTCCCCACCAGGGCCCGCAGGAGCTGCCCCTACCCTCTTCTCAGCTTCTGCCTGGCTGAGGCTAGATGTCCCGCAGAGTGGAGAGACCAGGGAGGAAGTTGGGTGGGCAGGGCCCCCATTTGCCTGAGCATCAGGTGGGTGAAGGTAGACAGGGTCTGCTCTGGTCCCCAGCGGCTGGAGCAGGGTCTTGGTGCCCTGGCCCTGCAGCCCAGCTCAGTGCTGGGCCTGGCTCCTCTGCAGGGAGATGGCCCTCTATGGAAACATCATCCTTAAGAAGGGGGTGCTTGCCCTTAACCCCCTGTTCGAGGCCTGGTGAAGACCAGTGGGCCAGAAGAGGAACCAGGGGCACCTGAGCTCCAGGACCGCCACTCACAGCAGGCCTGCCAGCGGCAGCTCCCAGACCTGGGTCCAGGCCAGGGCTCTAGGGGCCGGCAGTCTTGGGGTGTGCCCTGTCAGCTGGGATGAGGGTCCCCCAATTTGTAAAAATGGTGGAAAAACGTAGTTGCAGTCGACAGATTAAAGGTTTCAATTCCAGCTCTGTTCTCACTCAGACTTGTTCGGTGCTGAGCTCAAGGGAGGCTGCTGGTACCCTTGACGAAACCTCAAGAGGGAAAATCAGGCCTGGGGCCTTGGGGGCTGGGGCAGGGTGCCTGGGGCCCTGGGGACACCAAGGGCTGGGAGTAGGGGCAGTGGCTGCCCTGGAAGTCTTGAATGGGGTGGGGACTTCGGCCTCTGCCCCCAGGGTTTTGGGCACTAACAGGGCTCTTCACCGGGTCCATTCGTTCCGCCCAGCAGGAGGGCAGGTGGCAGGGCTGGCCTGGATGCTTCAGGAGGAACTGTGGGAGCTGGGGAGGGGCACTGGTGAGGGAGGTGCCAGCTGGAGAGGCCTGGGTGTGGGATGTGCCCTATGCCTGTGGCAGTAGGTGGTGAAGTAAATGACCGGGACCCTTACTTGTCCGGTCAGGCAGGGGAGGTAAAGGACTCGAGGTCATTTGGAGTCCATTGCCGGGCAGAGGTGGGATGCAGGGGGGGTCCTAAAAGGGGGTGCCTAGGAGGCTTCCCCATGGGATGCTTGGACTGGTCTCCAGGATGGGGAAGAATAAGCACCAGCCACTGCCCAGACCCTGGGCCTCTCCCAGGACCCTCCCCCTGCTCCCCCAGAACTTGCCTGAGCATCACAGGCATAGAATGAAGACGGGGGCAGGCGCTGGAGTTTGAGGGACCAAGGGCAGGAGTGGGAATGACAGGGGCTCCCCCCAGGGCCCGGGGCTGGTGTCCCCAGGGCTCTAGGGGCGAGTCCCAGGGTCCCGGACCCACACTCCAGACCATAGGAGAACCTTGGGGGTGCAGACAAGCCCACCCCAGCTGAGATCTGGCACCAAGTCTGACAAAAGAACCCTGTCTGTGCTTGAGAACCTGGGGGGGCGAGCAGGCAAGCCCGCCCTGGCAAAGAGCTGGTGTAGGTCTGGGGAAGGGACCCAATCTGGGCTTGAGAACCTGGGGGGCGAGCAGGCAAGCCTGCCCTGGCAAAGAGCGGGCGCAGGTCTGGGGAAGGGACCCAGTCTGGGCTTGACTGCAGACTCTGGGGTCCTGTCCCGCTGCTGCTCCCAGATGGCAGCCCAGGCCTTCTCCGCAGCCACTAGTGGTCAGCCTTGCCCCATGGGCCTCGCGCTTGTCTGACCAGTCACTGCTGGTCTCCAGACCCCATGGCTGTGTTGGGGTTTGACGTCAGAAGCTGCGAGCTGATTGCATGCACCCTCGCTCAGCCCCAGGCTCAGCCCACGGACAGGCCTCTGGGGCTAGTGTGCACACTCTAGGATTTTATATACATGAAACCATATATGAGCAAACAAAATAAAGTTATGAGAAAAAAACAAACTAATGGGCAAAACAAAATGAAATCAAGATAGCTGAAAAAAAAAAGGCAAACACCAGCTTGGGCTGCCTAGGGCCAGAGCCTCCTGCAGCCCCAGAGATCCAGGTCTTCTACCTGCCTGGGGCCCAGGGAGTGGGGAAGGAGCTGCCCAAATCGCAGCCCTGGGCGTGTGGATCCTCGATGCCCTCCCACCCTGTTGGATGACGTGGGAGGCTGCCAAGGGGAACCTGGGAGCCCAGCCCTGGCCTTTTCAGGACAGAACCTCGAAGATCCTGGCCTCCCCAGCTCATCCGTAAGGCAGGGTAGCAGCTCTTGCATGGTGGGACGCCATGGGGCACCCTTGGGCAGTTACTCTCAGCTGCTGGTGTCCTGGGAGAGCTCGGGCCTGGCCCGGGGTGCAGGGAGCTCTTCCGCGCTGCGCATACCCACGGCCCCGAGTGGCCGTGGAAGGGCTGAGACGGCAGGATGGACAGACGGGCGGCCTCTCTCCGTTGCTCCATTCTGTCTTAGCTGCTGGCTAAGACATGTGTGTGGCTCAGCCTGGGCTTGGCACCAGGTGGACGTGTGAGTGACTCCGGTAGCCTGGACCTGGGCTTTGGCATTGGGCCCGCTAGCCCAGGCAGGCAGGACAGGCGTCCAGAGCGGGAAAGGACATGTCCTGGGCCTGGGCCTCCCCAACCCACCTGAGACCTGAGCACCTGTGCGTTTGTCCAGCTGAACACATGCACATCCGTCCAGCTGGGCCCCAAGTCCATGCACTCGGCCTCCTCCTCCCCGGCCCTGTCTCAGGCCCCAGCTGTAGGGAGCCCAGAGTGGGTTCTGTTTCTCAGCTGAGACTGGTCCCAGGGGTGCCCTCTGGTCCCAGCCCCTAACTGCTGCCACACCCCTCACCATCCCGGTGCACAAGGACAAGGGCCTGCGGGAGCACAACGTTCTGGGAGCCAAGGGTCAGCTGGGCCTCGTGCAGCCCTTGGGGGGCTCCTCGGCAGAGCAGGCGGCCCGGTCACTGGCCTTCCAGGGATGTGGCCTCCCACCTGTTTGAAGGGGTTTATTTATTTGTTTATATTTTTTTAGAGGGAGTCTTGCTCTGTCACCCAGGATGGAGTGCAGTGGTACGATCTCAGCTCAATGCAACCTCTGCCTCCCGGGTTCAAGTGATTCTTCTGCTTCAGCCTCCCAAATATCTGGGATTGCAGGTGCCTGCCACCACGCCTGGCTAATTTTTGTATTTTTAGTAGAGATGGGGTTTCACCATGTTGCCCAGGCTGGTCTCAAACTCCTGACCTCAGGTGATCCTCCCGCCTCAGTCTCCCAAACTGCTAGGATTACAGGCATGAGCCACCGCACCCGGCCTGCAGGGGTTTATTTGTCTAGCTGGGAGGGGAGGGAGGATACCAGTCCCAACAGCCTGGGCCTCGGGACAGGACTGGGCAGTGATGGCCCCTGGAGCCCTACTCGGGGTGGTAGATGTGGTCTTGGTCCTTCTCTGGTCCCTGGAGCACCTGGCGATTCGGCATCACCCACAACTGGGGATCCTCCTCACCCTGGTCCTCCTCAGGTGGAGGGTGGTACAGGCCATCATAGTCAGGCTCAGGACCCTGCTGGGGTCTCAGAACACGGCGCAGGATGTCCTGAGTCTCCACCCAGGCCTTGCTACCTAGGGACAAGCAGATGAAGGCATAGCCTCAGTTTCCCTCCCCGAGACCCTTGGTCTGTCTAAGTTGACCCCACAAGCAGACTTTGCTGCTCTGGCTTTGCGCCTGCCTGGAAGGATGGGGCCCTGCCCTGACCTGGTGGCTTCTCCTCGGCGGTCAAGAGCTTTGGCTTCTGGACAGGGAGCAGCCCCCACCAGCTGGTCGTCCTTCTCCGGAGGCTCCACCTCATGGGCGCCCCAGGCCCTGCGGGCACAGTTGGGTCAGGTCCACATGCAGGTGGGGGAGGCGGACAGAACCCCTCCTAGGATGGTCCCCACCGTCTTAAGGCAGCTGCTCCAGCATCCACCACCAGCAGACAGGACAAGCCCCTCTCTCAAGAGCCGCAGCAATGGTGGCTCCCCACCGTGCTCCTGGCCAAGCTTCCATACCACGTCCCTGGGCCACTGGGTTGGGGGCAGTGGTCAGAGCCTTGGCTGAGCAGCATCCCAAGGTCGAGGATGTGGGAAAACCTCTGGATTCAAGACTGAGCCGCCCTGGCTGCAGCCACCAGCCCTGGAGCACAGGCTGCCATGGGGGCCATGGGGACGCTGAGTTGGGGGGAGATGCCCTGCAGCCCCGGGACCCCAGCTGAGCTCTCTTCCACGAGAGACACCCGGGACCCCCCAGGACCCCCAGCTGAGCTCTCTTCTCCCACGAGACACCCGGGACCCCCAGGCCCCCAGCTGAGCTCTCTTCTTCCACGAGAGACACTCAGGACCCCCAGGCCCCCAGCTGAGCTCTCCTTCCACAAGAGACACTCAGGACCCCCAGGCCCCCAGCTGAGCTCTCCTTCCACGAGAGACACTCAGGACCCCCAGGCCCCCAGCTGTGCTCTCTTCTTCCACAAGAGATGCCTGGGACCCCCAGGACTCCCAGCTGAGCTCTCTTCTTCCGGCACCAGACTCTGCTGACAGATCCCTGTGGGACTGGAGTGCCACCTCCTCCTGAAAGTTTCTGGATGGGGCTCCCCCTCTGCATCTGTCCTGTCCACTCCAGGTTCTGGAAGGGCCCAGCAGAACAGGCCGAAGCTTCAGGGAATGGCGGGGGGCAGGGGAGCGGGGTTTGGGGGGACTTACTTCTCTGTGTCCTGCCCCGAGGGCCAGTGTTTGACTTGGACCTTGTCAGGGACCTGGGGGAGAGAGTCAGAGAAGTGGGCTCAGCCACAGTCCACAGGGGGCCCGAGGGAGGGAGAGGCTGCAGGGGTGGGGGCTGGGCAGCTCAGCACAGCCCAAGAGCATCTCTAGGGACTGAGCCACTCTCAGGTGTCGGGATTGCAAGCCGGGAGTGAGGCTTCCGGCCTGCGCCCAGATGACCAGCTGGCCTGCACTTCTGGCTGGGCCTGGGGCAGAAAGGGACTGGGACGTAACTGGGCACCATATCCCCCACCTAGCACGGTGGGTAACCCCACATCTGGGCAGCGAGGAAGGAGAGCTAAGCAGATCCCCGGCACAATTAGTGCCTGAAGACTATCTTAGTTTATAGTATTACCACTCAGTCATTTCCTTTATATAATCCTTTATATATAATCATGTATTGGTTTATAGTCAGAACAATTAGTGCCTGAAGAATATCTTACTACTCAGTTATTTCCACATATATTTATATATGAAATTATGTCTTAGCTCATAGTTGGAGGAATGTCTAAAGCAGACATGGTATAGAGCATGAATTAAGGAATAAGCAGCTATATATATATATATATATATATCACATCTTGCTTATAGTTGGAGGAATGTCTAGAGCAGACACGGTGCAGAGCATGAATTAATTAAGGGAAAAACAGTTATACTAGGACAAGAATCAATGGCCCAGGCGATAGTGCCCCTGCCTGAAAGGCATGCGCTACATGGCAGGCCGGCCCAGGCGGCAGCGTTCAGTATTGTAAAGATACCCGCTGTATGGCAGGCTTGGAGCAAGAGTCACTCCTCCTGAAAAGGAGTTGCAGCACCCTGCATCCAGTGCTTGTGGAAAGCTGGCCTCAGGTTGGCAAGCCCGCGAGCATCCAAGGGCTTTAAACCCCTCTGGTGTAATCGCACCTAGGTGGCTGTGAACCCTGTTGCTATGTGCTGACTCACATCATCCTCCTGTAGAAATCACTGTACACTGCCCCGCAGGTGGCTGTATGCCCTGTCAGCTCTTTAGCTCCTGTGCTGACTCAAAAGTATCCTCCTATAGAATTCCTTAGACGTAGCATGCCCCTAGATAAGAGATATTGCACACTGCACCCTCTTCACTGCGCAGGGCCCACCTCCTTGCCTTGGTGACCTGATGGGGGTGGACCCCTTGTTTATTGCTCACGTGATTATCTTGATCCTATCACTATCCTCAAGATGACCTCACTCACTACCCTGCCCCCGAACCTATACCCAATAAATACAGACGCTCCTGGACGTTCGGGGCCTCGCCTGTCTCTGCTTATAGGTGGCCGTGCTCCCCCCACCGCCACCGCCCCCAGCCCAGCTGCGCTCTCTGTCCTTCTGTGTCCTGTCTCTTTATTTCTCGGATCCAGCACCTCAGCACAGCGATAGGGGACACCCCATGTTCCTGTAGGGCTGGACCCTACATAGCACTCCCCACGCTGGCCATCGAGGCACTGGCTGGTTTTTGCAGTGACTGGTTGGGGCTGTGTCTGCACCACCCCACCCTGGCAGGTGCCTAGGGAAGGCAGTCAGCTACTCAGAGCCCAGCCCGTAGTGGTCAGATGCTCTGAGCCCAGATAATCCTACCGGTCAGCTGCTCTGAGCCCAGCCACCTTCAGTGGGGCAAAGAACAGACAGGAGAGCAAAGTAGGTGACCCCCAGCACCGTGGGGGGCTGTGCCCATCTTCCTGGGCTCCAGTCAAGGGAGCCATGGGCCTCCTTCCTCCTCATCCATCCCAGGTGTAGCAGACTGAGTGGCCTTGACCCGGGCCAGGGAACAGGGCACGTCCCCAGGCGTGGTCCCAGCCCAGGACACCACTGTCAGCGCAGACAGTGCAGCTGAACTACTTGCACCTGGAGTCACCTCTGGCCTTTAAGGGCCAGGTGAGCATCAAGGGGGCGCTTCTCCACCTGGGGTCACGCGGGTGTCACCCCGGCCCACCCCTCCACCTGGGGTCACGTGGGTGTGACCGCGACCCCGCTCCTCCACCTGGGGTCACGTGGGTGTCACCCCGGCCCACCTCCTCCACCTGGGGTCACGTGGGTGTCATCCTGGCCCACCCCCTCCACCTGGGGTCACACAGGTGTCACCCTGGCCCACCTCCTCCACCTGGGGTCATGTGGGTGTCACCTCGGCTCCGCTCCTCCACCTGGGGTCACGCGGGTGTCATCCTGGCCCACCCCCTCCACCTGGGGTCACGTGGGTGTCACCCCGGCCCCACTCCTCCACCTGGGACCTGGGTGTCTTGAGGCCTGTCCACCTGACCCCGGTGAAGTGAAGCCTGCCCCGCCCCCATCCTAAGGTGCACAGGCATCCGGAGTCATGACCGTACCCTGCCTCTATCCTAGGCCAGCTTGGGGTTTGAAGGCGGAAGAGGGGACCTTTGTCCACTTCCCCTGCTGTAGAGGCAAAAGGTGATGGCTGGAGTTGGTGGCTGGATGGGAGGGGCTCACACATACCTTGGGTGCTGGGCCCGCGCCTGCCTCCCACAGCAGCACAGCCACTAGGCTGGTAACCACAAGGAGCCTGACAGGGCCAGAGAGGGAAGAGTGAGGCAGGGGAAAGGGCCAGCTCTGCCCATCAGCCCCACCTCCTCTGAACTCCTGACAGCACCCCCACTGGGCAGGTGGTGGGGCTGAGCTCAGGCTGCCTGGCCCCGGCCTGGGCTGGGTTTCTCCCTGGGAGCAAAAGTAGTTTTTACTAGACTCTGCTCACATGGGCCAAGCCTCGAAGGCACAGAGCGGGGAGAAGCCCCAGGCCCACCTGCCTCCAGCCCACCCCTGGCCAGAGCCCACAGCTCAGCCCCAGTGCCTGCTCCCCCACAGCCTGGTGGACCCCACTGTGGCAGGCCCTGGTGGTCGGCTCGGGAACTCCAGAGGTTCTGCCATGTCCACATGCGGGTGCACAGGAACAGGAACACACTTGCACACAGGCGTGGGTATGGAGCATCGGGGGCCCACAGCCCACACCCACAGAGCCCTGAGGACGCACACTGTGGTAGATGGGGCACCTGCTGCACCCCAGAGCTGTGGGGCCACGGCTGAGGGCTCATGAGTGAACGGCAGCACCGTTAGGCAGGCAGGCAGGGTGTCGGGTCTGTTTGGACGCATGATGTGTGTGTGTTCATGTATGTGGTGGGGGTTGTGCATGTGTGTTGTGTGTGCACAGGTGTGTTTGTGGGCGTGGGCTGTGTGCATGTGTTTGTGCATGGTGAATTGCATGTATGCTGTGGGTGGTGTGGTCGGGTGCGTGTGCACTGTGTGCATGGGTGTGTGTGGTGTGGAGTGTGTGGGTTTGAGGGTGTGTGTGTGTGCTGTATATGTTATGTGTGTTGTTTGTGTGTGTGTGTGATGTGTGTGTGGTGGATGAATGTGTGTTTTGTGCGTGGTATGGAGTGTGAGGGTTTGGGGGATGTGTGTGTGCATGTCTGTGTGTGGGGGGGGGGATGCATATGTTGTGTGTGGTGTGGAGTGTGAGGGTTTGGGGGGTGTGTGTGTGTGCGCCTGTGTGGTGTGGTGCAGATTTGTCTCTTCAGGGCCTGCTGGGGGAGGCTTCTGTCTGGGGAGGCTGCTGTCTGTCAGGGTGCAGTGGTCCTGAGGGTGGGGTGGGGGTCTGGTTTGCACAGAGCTCAGCAGGGCTTCAGTCAGGCTGTGTCTGGGGCTGGACGTGGTAGTTCAGACCCATAATCCCAGCACTTTGGGAGGCTGAGGCAGATGGATCACTTGAGGTTAGGATTTCGAAACCAGTCTGGCCAACATGGTGAAACTTCGTCTACTAAAACTGCAAAAACATTTTAGCTGGGCGCTGTGGTGCATGCCTGTAATCCCCGCTGCTTGGGAGGCTGAGGCAGGAGAATCACTTGAAACCAGGAGGCTGAGGTTGCCGTGAGATGAGATTGTGCCACTGTACTCCAGCCTGAGCGACAGAGCAAGATTTTGTCTCAAAAAAAAAAAAAAAGCCTGTGTGTGGGGCGCCCTGCAGTCCTGGGATGCAACCCCACAGGGACCTTGGCTCCTTCTCTGGGTGACTCAGTCACTGTGGGAAGTCAAAGGGCAGGGGGGTGCCCAGACCGCCGGGTCGAGGGCCTGGCATAGCCTGGTTTGGGGGCCCTGCTTCTCCTCAGGACCCCCGGCTGGTTCTGATGCTGGGCAGGGGACATCCACAGCAAGGCTCTTGTCCGAGCATTGGACCCCACTCCCACTGCTATCTGCCTGGGACACCCCTGGAGCCCACCCCCCATGACACATGGCCTGGGGGCCCAGGGTTCGGGACACGGTAGCCACCAGTACAATAGTGGGTGGTGACTGCCAAGCAGCCCCACTGTGGGACCCCTGGGGGTCCCCTCTTCAGGCAGATGGCTCTGGGCACCAAAGGGTCCCCCAAGCCACCCAGAGGCCACCTCGCTACAAGGGAGAAACACCAGGAGAGGAGGGGCAGGGAGGGCCTTGGCTTAGAGGAGGGAGAAGAGGAGGAGGGCACCCCCCACGGAAGGAAGGCAGCCTCTGATTCCAAGGTCTAGCTGGAGTCCAGGTGCATCCCTGAGCTCCAAATCCCAGCTCCCAGGGTGACACTACCTCAGGGCACCCCTGACTCCTGCCCCCAGCCCCTCCCCCGCCCCCAGCCCCCTTCCTTTTGGACAGTCACTGTCCTGCTGGGTTTCGCCTGGTGCCTCCCCATTCCTTGTCCCAGGTCAGGGGTCCCTGGGTGATTCTCCACCAGGTCAGGGGGAACCAAGGGGACAAGGTGCTCTCCCATGCACTCGGGGCCTCAGAGGAGGTGGAGCCTGGTGGCAGACCCCAGACCCTCAGAGGCCCCTCCTTCTCTCTCCCACCCACACACTCCCCTAAGCCAGGCCCCCTGGAGCGCAAGCAGCACATACCCGGGCCCCCTCTAGTTAAGGGCCAGGATTCCAGGTTTGGGTGCGGTGGGGTGGGGATTGGGGCTCAGGGCCAGTGGGCATTACCTCAGCGTGTCTGGGGTCCCCATCTCTGCGTAGAGTGCTCAGGGAGCTGCAGTTGCTGGTCCCAGTCTCTGCCACCCAGCCCAGCTCCTCCTGCCCAGGCCCAGGCCGCCGAGGCTTTACTGCCGCTGCCTGGGGTGTGTCAGGACAGAGGTCAGGGCGAGGGATGCCACGTTGCTGCGCACGTACCCAGGTCACCGGCTCCGCAGCCGCCGGGCACACTAAGGCCTGGCTCTGATTAGGAACACCCTGCTGCCCCAGGCAGGGCCCGCCACACCTGACTGAGGAAGAAAAGAAGCTTTTATCTGAGGACCGTGGGCCCTTTAAGTGATCAGCCAGAAAGGCCTTGGAATGAGACCAACTGACACCAAGTAGCCGTAAATCAACCTGATGGTGCCACACATGGGACCATCGCTCAGACCCCAGAGTCCAGCAGCGCAGAGCCATCCTGATTAATGTCCTCCCTGTAAACAGTGGGAACTCCTGACAACGTGGTATGGGCCACTTCTTTGTCCCCTTTTTGCCTTTAAAATCCTGCTTGTGGGCCCGGCGTAGTGGCTCACGCCTGTAATCCCAGGCTGAGGCAAGTGGATCCCCTGAGGTCAGGAGTTCGCGACGGCCTGGCTAAGGTCGCGAAACCCTGTCTCTGCTAAAAATACAAAAATTAGCTGAGCATGGCGGTGCGTGCCTGTAATCCCAGCCACTCGGGCGGCTGACAGGAGTATTACTTGAACCCGGGAGGTGGAGCTTGCAGTGAGCTGAGGTCGCGCCACCACACTCCAGCCTGGGTGACAGAGTGAGACTTCATCCCAAAGCAAAAACAAAATAAAGAAAACAACTTATACCCAGAATATAAAAAGAACTCTTAAAACTCAACAATAAAAAACCAACCCAACTGAAAACTATTCAAAACATTTGCACAGACATTTCACCACGTAAGATTTACAAATGGTGACCCCACCCTGAGAAGACGCTCAGCACCGCCTGTCACCACAGCTACACTCCTATAGGACAGGGCGATGGGCTGCGACCCCTGAATTAATACGTTGATGCCATTAGGGTGACGTGGACTCCACCAAGCTGCACTCCTGTAGGACAGGGTGATGGGTGATGGGCTGCCCCTAACAGTGGGTGACCGTTCAGCGTGGATGAAACGCAGCATGTCCATGCGTTCACAGGGTAACAATGGGTTATGGTTTAGCAATGAAAGCCCATGCTCCTGTCACTGCTGACCACCCGCAGCTGGGAGCCACACTCAGCCAAACGCCTGTGGGCACCTGCTGTGTGGTGAGCACCATGCGGGCTCCACGGGCCATCCTTGGGGCAAGTGGGAGCCAAACCCAGCTGGGCCTGACCCAGCACAGAGGCGGAGGGGACGGGGCAGTCTGACATCCAGCCAAGGTCCACCTGGAGACCCCCCGGGAGGCCCAGACCAAGGAGCAGCCAGGGCTGAGCTGGCCAGGGTGCCCGCCCCTGCAGTGAGGTGGAAGCGTGTGTGTGCATGCGCAAGGGTGTGTGTGTGACGTGGCCTTCTGGGGTGTGTGTCACATGCGTATGTCAGGTGTGTGAGATGTGTGTAAGGTGTGTGGGTGTGTGATGTGTTTGTGAGTGCATGCCAGGTGTGTGTATGTGTCACGTGTGTGTCAGGTGTGTAAGTTGTGAGGTGTGATGTCAGGTGTGTATGAGGTATGTGTAACCTGTGTGTGTGAAGTGTGAAAGGTTTGGTGTGTATATATGTGTGAGGTATGTGGGTGAGCTGTGTGTGAGGGCTGTGTGTCAGGTGTGTGAGGTATGTGATGCTTGTGTGATGTGTGTCACGGGTGTGTGAGAAGTGTGCTGAGTGTGTGTGTCAGGTGTCTGCTGGGGCAACAGGTGTGTCTGAGTCAGGTGTGTGTCGGGTGTGTGAGGACTGTGTGCCACCTGTGTGGGAGGATGCGTTGGGGTGCATGTGTCAGGAGTGTGAGGGGTGTGTGTGCATCTGGGATATGTGTGTGAGGGGAGTGTGTGGAGGTGTCTGGGGGTGTATGTCAGAGGTTTGTGTGGGGGGTGTCTGTGTCTAGGGTGTGTGTGTCAAGAGCATGTGTGGCACCAGGGTGTGAGCTGGAGTGTATATGTGAAGGGTGTGTGAGGGATGTGCAGGTCAGGGATATGTGTGTCAGGTGTGCATGTGTGAGGTGTGTGTGTGTCTGTGCGTGGGTGTGTGTTTGCAATGTGTAAGGGATGTGTGTGTCTGGGGTGTGTCAGGCATGTGGCTGGGGTGTGTGTGTGAGGTGTGTAAGGGTATGTGTGCTTGTGAGGTGCATGTGTCAGGCATGTTTGGGTGTGTCTGCTGTGTGTGAAGTGTATGGTGTGTGTATCTGGGGTGTGTGTGCCTGAGGTGTGTGAAGTGTGTGTGTGTGGGATGTGTGAGGGGTGTGTGTCAGGTGTGTAGGTCTGGGGTGTCTGGTGGATTTGTCAGGTGTGTGTCTGGGGTGTGTCTGATGCGTGTGTGAGATGTGTTTGGGGTGTGTGTAGGGGTGTGTATCAGTGTGTGTGAGGTGTGTGTCAGACGTGTGTGTCTGGGATGTGTGTGAGATGTGTTTAGGGTGTGCATGTCAGCTGTGTCTGGGATGTGTGTCTGGTAAGAGGTGTGTGGTGCATTTGTGAGGTATGGGTGTCTGGAGTGTGTGTGGTGTGCATCTGGGGTGAGTCTAGGGTATATGTGGGGTGTGTCAGGCGTGTCTGGGGTTGTGTCAGGTGTGTGTCATGTATGTGTCAGGTGTGTGTCTGGTGTGAATTGTGTGTGGCCTGTGTCTGGTGTGTGTGCCTGGGGTGAGGTGTGTGTGCGTGGGGGCGTCGTGTGTGTGTGTCAAGTGTTTTGGATGTGTGCCTAGGGTTTTTGGTGTGTGAGGTGTGAGGTGTGTCTGGGGTGTGTGTGAGGTGTGTCTGGGGTGTGTGTCAGGTGTAGGTGTATGTCAGGTCTGTGAGGGTGTGTCTGGAGTGTGTCTGGTATGTGTGTTTCTGGTGTGTATCTAGGCTACATGTGAGGTGTGTCAGGTGTGTGGTGTCTGGGTGTGTGTCTGATGTGAGGTATGTGGTATGTGTATGCCGTGTTTGGGGTGTTAGGGGGTGTGTATGGTTGTGTGTTTGGTGTTTGGGGTGTGTGTCAGATGTGTGTGTGGTGTGTGTGTGTCAGGTGTGTGTGGGTTTGTGTCTGGGATATGCATCAGATGTATGTGCCAGGTGTGTTTGTGAGGTATGTGTGTCAGGTGTGTGAGTGAGGTGTGTGTGAAGAGGGGTATGTGTGAGGTATGTGTGGTATGTGTGAGTTATCTGTGAGGTGTGTGTGTTTGGGTGTGTGTGGTGTGAGGTGTGTTTCTGGGGCACATGTGTGGTGTGTCTCAGGTGTGTGGGGGATGTGTGGGTGTGTCTGGGGTGTGTGTAAGGTGTGTGTCTTGGGTGCGTTTCAAGTGTATATGTATGTCTGGTGTGTGTGAGGTACGTGTGTCTTGTGTGTCTAAGGGGTATGTAGGGTGTGTGTGAGGTGTCTGTGTTTGGGTGTAGTGTGGGTGAGTTGTATGTGATTCTGGAGTGTCTGGTGTCAGGTGTGTGTTTGGGTGTGTGTGATGTGTATGTTTTTGGGTGTGTCTGATGTGTATGAAGTGTATGGTGTCAAGGGTATATGTGAGATGTGTGTCAGGTGTGTGGGGTATGTCGAGTGTAAGGTGTGTGTGTCTGGGGTGTGTTTCATGTGTGTGTGGTGTGTGATATGTGTATGTCTGGTGTGTCTGGTATGTCTGAAGGGTGTGTGGTGTTTGGTGTGTGAGGTGTGTGTGCAGTGTGTGTGTGGGTGTGTGGGAGATGTATGTGTTTCTGGGGTGTCTGGTGTGTGGGGTGTGTGTGAGGTGTGTTTGTGTCCGGGGTGTGTTTCTGGTGTGTGTGAGAGAGATGTGTGTGGGTGATGTGTGTATGTCTGGTGTGTCTGAGAGGTATGTGGGGTGTGTGTGTGAGGTGTATGTGTTTCTGGGGTGTCTGGTGTCTGGGGTGTGTCTGGGGTGTGTGAAGTGTATGTGTCAAGGGTGTGTGGAGTGTGTCTAGAGTGTGTGAGGTGTGTGTGTAGGGATGTGTCTGGGGTGTCACATGTGTGAGTGTGAGGTGTGTGTTCTAGCGTATGTGAGGTGTTTGTGGGGGGAGTTGGCTGTGTCACATGTGTGTGAGGTTTGTGTGTCTGGTGTGTCAGGTATGTGTGTGTTTATGTGTGTGCGTTTGTGTGCAAAGTGTGTGAGGTGTATGTGTGTCTGGGGTGTGTTTCAGGGTGTGTGTCTGGAGTGTTGGGTATATGTGGGTGTGTGAGGTATGTGTGAGGTGTGTGTGTGTGAGATGTCTGTGTGTATATGTCGGGTGTGGATCAGGTATGTGTGTCAGGTGTGGGGTGTGGGTTAGGTGTGTATGTGTCAGGTGTGTGTGATGTGTGTGGGGGGTGTGTTTGGTCTGTGAGGTGTGTGTGTCTGAGGTGTATCTGTTTCAGCTGTGTGTTCCTGGGCTGTGTGTGTCAGGTGTGTTTCTGGGGTGTAGGTCAGGTGTGTGGGCTGTCAGGTGTGTATGTGTCATGTGTGTGTGTCTGGGGCGTCTGTGAGGTGTGTTTGGATGTGACTGGTGTTTGAGGTGTGTGTTTCTGGGGTGTGTATCAGGTGTGTGTGGTATGTGTGAGGTGTGTGGGTGCGTCTGGTGTTTGAGGTGTGTGTTTCTGGAATGTGTTTCAGGTGTGTGTCTGTGGGGTGTGTCTGGGGTGTTTCTGGGGGTGTCAGGTGTGTGTGTGGGGTGTGCATGTGAGATACATGTTTGGGTGTGTCTGGTGTTTGAGGTGTGTTTCTGAGGTGTGTGTTGGTGTCTGGGGTGTGTCAGGTGTGTGGGGTGTCAGGTGTGTGGGATGTCAGGTGTGTATGTGTCAGGTGTGTGTGAGGTATGTGTTTGGGTGTGTCTGGTGTTTGAGGTGTGTGTTTCTGAGGTATGTGTGTCCGGTGTGTGTCTGGAGTGTGGGTCAGGTGTGTGGGGTGTGTGTGAGGTGTATGTCTGGGGCAGGTGTGAGTTGTGTGGATGTGTCAGTTGTGTGGATTGTGTGTTTCTGGGGTGTGTGTCGGGTGTGTGTGTTTTGGAGGGGTGTGTGCCAGGTGTGTTTCTGGAGGGTGTGTGTCAGGTGTGTGTGGGGGGTGTGTATGTGAGGTGTGTGAATGTGTTTGGTGTTTGATGTGTTCTATCGCTTCTCAGCCTTTTGGCAAAGATCAAGTGAGGTGTGTGTTTCTGGAAGGTGTGTGTCAGGTGTGTTTCTGGAAGGTGTTTGTCAGGTGTGTTTCTGGGGTATGCGTCAGGTGTGTGTGTCTGGAGTGTGTGTCAGGTGTGTGTCCAGTGTGTCTGGGGTTTGAGGTGTGTGTTTGGGTATCTCTGGTGTTTGAGGTGTGTGTTTCTGGAGGCTGTGTCAGTTGTGTGTTTCTGGGGGCTGGGTCAGGTGTGTTTCTGAAGGGTGTGTCAGGGGTGTGTCAGGTGTGTGTGTCTGGGGTGTGTGAGGTGTGTGGATGTGTCTGGTGTTTGAGGTGTGTGTTTCTGGGGGTGTCAGGTAGCTGTGGTGTGTAGGAGTGTGGAGTATGTGTCAGGTGTGTTTCTGGGTTGTATGTGTGAGGTGTGTGAGTGTGTCTGGTGTTTGATGTTTGAGGTGTGTGTTTCTGGGGTGTGTGTCAGGTGCATGTTTCTGGAGGTGTGTCAGGTGTGTGATGTGTGTCAGGTATGTGTGTTGGGTGTGAGGTGTGGGTGTGTCTGGTGTGTGTTTCTAGGGTGTGTGTCAGGTATGTGTTTCTGGGGGTGTCAGGTGTATCAGGTGTGTGTGTCTGGGGTGTGTGAGGTGTGTGGGCGTGTCTGGTGTGTCAGGTGTGTGGGTGTGTCTGGTGTGTCAGGTGTATGTGTCTGGGGTGTGTGTGGGTATGAGGTGTGTGTGTCTGGGGTGTGAGGTGTGTGTGTCTGGGGTGTGAGGCGTGTGTGTTCTGGGGTGTGAGGTGTGGGTGTGTGGGTGTGTGTGGGGTTGTGTGTGAGGTGGGTGAGTCTGGTGTTTGAAGTGTGTGTTTCTGGGGTGTGTGTGAGGTGTGTGTGTGCTGGGTGTGTGTGAGGTGTGTGTAAGATGTGTGTTTCTGGGGGTTGTCAGGTGTGTGTGTCTGGGGTGTGAGGTGTGTGTGTCTGGGGGGGTGTGTCAGGTGTGCATGTGGTGGGGCCCGGGCAGGGTCGGAGGGGCGCATGCGCGGCTCCCCAGCAGAGGCGGTGTGGGTACCCGGTGCGGGGCCAGAGCCAAGGCGCCGCCTCCAGCGCGTTTCCATGGCTACCGCAGCCTCGGTCTCGCCACTGCAGCCCCTGCCCCGCCTGGCTGCGAAGCGTCTGGAACCGCATCCTCCACATCCACATCCGCATCGTCGTCCTCCCCCGACCCGTCCTGCAGCAGCTGCCGGCAGAGCCGCCTGTGAGCCGTTTCCACCTTTCTCCTTGAGAGTGGGGCGGGGGCCCGGGGGTGCGAGACGCGTGTGTTCTCGTGGCTCTTGTGTGGGCGGAGGTTTCAGTGCGCTTGTGCGTGGCGCATGTGCGGATGAGGGTGTGAGTGTGCGTGTCTGGGGTGTGTGCCAGGCGCGTGTGCGGGGTGTGTGTGTCTGGAGTGTGTGTGTGCGAGTCGCGTGTGCGGGGTGCGAGTGTGCGTGTGTGGGGGTGTGTGGAGTGCGCGTGTGTGGGGGTTTGTGTCTGGAGTGCGCGTGTGCGGGGGTGTGTGTCTGGAGTGTGTGTGTGCGAGGCGCGTGTGCGGGGTGCGAGTGTTCGTGTGTGGGGGGTGTCCGTGTCTGGAGTGCGTGTGCGGGGTGTCTGTAGAGCGCGTGTGTGGGTGTGTCTGGAGGGTGTGTGGGGGCGGTGTGTGTCTGGAGGGTGTGTGTGCCAGGCGCGTGTGCCGGGTACGAGTGTGCAGGGCGCGCTGCGGCTGACCCGCGGATCCCACCACCCGGCCGGCCTCCTCCCTACGCCTCCTCTGCCTGCCCCAGGCCGGCCCCGCTGGCCCGAGGGCGGTGGTCTCCAGGCTTCCTGGGACCGCCCGGCCCGGCCCCGCACGAGGGTCGCAGCCTGCAGTTTGGGGTGTCCCCGAGGTGGGCAGGGGGTGCCACTCCCAGCTCCTGTCCAGCTGTGTCTGTGGGGGCGGGGTGGGGCGGGCGGCAGAAGGGGCGTCGGACCAGAGCACCGAGGAGCCGCTGCCCGCGCGGGGGTGGGAAGCGGGGGGTGGTCTTGATGGGGGCGTCTGCGTGACAGGCAGGAGCTGGCCTGGAGGCCGGGAGGGCGCGGCTCCGGAACCACCTGCGGCCGCGGGTCCACAGGTGGCGGCTCTGGGAAGCGGGGAGCAGCTGCGCGCCCACTCTGCGCAGGGCTCGCTGGCTCCGCACTGCAGCTGCCTTGGAATCAGCGGGGCGGCCACTGCCGCCTGAAGCGCCAGGGGCGGGAGGCTGCGGGGGGGCCCGCGGGGGCGGGGCGGGACCCTCGGGGATCCGCAGTCACACGCGCTCGTGCCCGGCCCGCACCAGCCTACGCCCGCGCACCTGCGCGCCCCTCCTGCGTGACGCAGCATTCCGGGGTTGGAGGGCACGTGCGAAAGCGAGTCGGTGACGTGACCTCCAGCCGAGCTTCCGTGGACTTTCGACTAAGAGCCTGCACCCCCGGCCCCGCCATCCATCCTGCATCCGCACGGCCTCGCTCACCCGCGCCCCAACCCATCTGCCATCAGCACCCCGCGCCCCCTCAACAGGAGCCGGGCGCTGCCTCCCCGCCAGAACGCGGCGGGTGGGGCGCAGGGGGACCCGCAGAAAACACGGTGGCAGCGCAGGTGCAGGAGGGACCGGGGGAGGAGCAGAGGGGCCCCCAGGTCCAAGAGACGCGTGTCTCCCGTGGGGAAGAGGCCCTCATGACGCAGCAGCGCAAAGGGACGGTCTGGTGTGTGGAGGGGGTGGACCCCACACACAGGCCAGCACCCCCCCCCACACATTCCGCCCGGGGCGCTGGGCCTGCAACCAGAGCGAGGCTCCAGCGGGCCCCCCGATGGCCTTTTCTTCCTGAAGACGCGTCTTGGGCCTGTCTCCGTCGCCAAGGAAACCCGCGATGGCGTAAATTGGCCGTCAGAGGAGTTGCAGTTGAAGTTTGGCTGGAACGTCAGAAGCGCAGCTCGTCCTGGCGGGGCCCTGCCCAGCCTATGGCGCTGCGGGGCCTGGGGCGGGACTGCGCCTCCTTCTCCGCCTCCCCATCTCCCGTCTGTGGAGAGGCTGGGCTTGCTCTGGGCGTCCGCTACGGGAAGACCCCCGACCCCTCCTCCTCGGTGGCGCTCCCACCCCCGCTGGCCAAGCTCCCCTGCAAGCCCCGGCGCTGCTGCCCGCGCCCCACAACCACGTCCCTCCCCCGCCTCTTGGGCTCTGCTTCCTTGGATCGCTCTTGTTTGTACTCAAGCTCGGAAGCGCCTCGTCCGTCCCCGCCTGCACACACAGGGGCGCGTCTGCACCGCAGGTGCACGCGGGAAACCTCCCCCCGCTGAGTGGCCATCAGCCTCTGCCTTGGCCACGTGGGGACCCACCTCAGGAAGAGCCTCCAGCCCGGGGTGGGTGGGTGGGAGCCACTCTATGGCTTCTTCTGGAAAGGCCGGGCCAGGCATAGGGTCGCCTGCGATAAACACATGACAAAGAGGGGCATGGGTTAGGGCTCCAGAGGGCCTGGCCAAGTTCAGGTCTGGGAGCCCTGTCTCCCATAGCCCAGCTCCTTCCCACTCAGAGCGGCCTCCCCCATCCCCTACCCCAGACCTGGCTGTTCAGTCTCACTCCCACCACACAGATCCCTCCCCCTCAGGTCCATCCCCCAGGCAGAAGCTGCCACCCTAGAATCTTTCTGCCTCAGGTCCTTCCCCCTCAAGTGATTCCCTCTCAGCTGCTTCCCCCTCAACTCATCCCCCCCTCAGGTCCTTCCCCCCTCAGGTCCTTCCCCCCCTCCAGATCCTTCCCCCTCAGATTCTTCCCCCTCAGGTCCTTCTCCCCCCCCCCTCAGGTCCTTTCCCCTCAGATGCTTCTGCCTCCGATATTTTTGCCCACGGACCCTTCCCCCTCACAGCCTTCCCCTTTAGATCCTTCCCCCTCAGATACCACCGTTCTCGCCCTCAGATCCTTCCCCCCCCCCACCACCCCTGCAATCCTTCCCGGTGGGATTCCTCTGCCCTCAGACCCTCACCCCTGGGATCCTTCCCCCACCCCTCCGCAATCCTTCCGACACCTCGCCCCCTCAGATCCTCCCCACCCCCCGCCCTCCGCAATCCTTCGCCTGGGATCCTTCCACCTTCAAATCATTCCACCCTCAGTTCCTTCCACCCTAACCTCCACAAGATGCCTCCACATTATCTGTACTTGAGTGGCGGCAGCTGGGCAGAAGCTCTGTGACCTCGGGTCCCCTGCTCCTGTTCCCGTGGTGCCTACCCACACCTGGAACCCACAGAGGGCCAGCCACTGCAGGGCAGGAAGAGTGGTCACTGCTGGCTCTGGCAGTTACCTGGACATCCTAGTGTTGCTGTCACAAATTACAAGCAGGTGGCTTAGAATAACGAAGTCATTCTTGCACAGTTCTGGAGGCGAGAAGTCCAAAACGAAGGTGTTTGCAGGACCACGCTCCCTCCAGAGCCTCTAGGGCAGCTTCTTCCTCGCTTCCCAGCTTCTGGTGGCCAAGCATTCCTCGGGTTTCACCTGCAGCGTTCCAGTCTCTGCTCCGTCTGCACACAGCACCCTTCGGTGTCTGATTTCCCTGTTTTTTTCCATTTGTTTGTTTTTGGTTTGTTTGTTTGTTTGTTTGAGGCGTATTCTCGCTCTGTCGCCCAGGCTGGAGTGCAGTGGTGTGATCTCGGCTCACTGCAGCCTCCGTCTCCCAGGTTCAAGCTCTTCTCTGCCTCAGCCTCCCAAGCAGCTGGGATTACTAGTGCCTGTCCCAACACCCGGCTAATTTTTGTATTTTTAGTAGAGACGGGGTCTCATCATCTTGGCCAGGCTGGTCTTGAACTCCTGACCTCATGATCCACCCACCTCCACCTTCCAAAGTACTGGGGTTACAGGCGTGAGCCACCTTGCATGGCCTAATTTCCCTGTTTTATTAAGGATACCAGTTTTGGGTCAGGGCCCACCCTGGTTTGGGACAAGTTTGTTTAGCTCAATTCCATCTGCGAAGAACCTATTTCCAAGTATGATCCCATTGACAGGCACTCTCAGATCCTAGGACTTGGACATACTTTTGAGGGGGACGCCACTCAGCTCACAGTGTGCCCATCATTTGTGGGTTGCAGCTGTCTTCTCCTAGTCTTGGGTTCTGCTTCCATTTTTTAATTTAATTTAATTTTTTTCTTCATCCATTTTCCGAAGGCTGTTTTGATAAGCAGAAGTTCGTGGTTTTAATGAAGTCATTTTATCAATATTTCCTTTTATGGTTAGTGCCTATTGTCCTAATGAAGAAATTTTTCCCTCCCCTGAGACTAGAATAATCTACTTTATTATCTTGGAGATGCTTTATTGTTTTGCTTCTCCAGTTTAGGTTTATTCACCTGGTGTAGACTTCTCTGTGTCACGGGAAGCAGGGATCAGGCTCACTGTTTTTGATGTGGACAGCGGTTTACTGAGAGGCAGCCATGTTGCAGATCGGCATTCGTGTGTGCAAAGTGTGTCGTGTGTGACTTTTCCAGCATGCAGCAGCCCCACCCCACTCGATTTCTAATGCTGTGCAGCAAGCCAGACCCTGGCAGATGAGACTCCTTCACGTTCTTTTCCAAGATGCTTTGTGTGTTCCTGCCCCTCGGCCCCCATGTAGAATGACAGGCATGGTGGGCACGCCTGTGGTTCCCGGTACTCAGGAGGCTGAGATGGTAGGATTGCTTCAGCCCAGGAGGAAGAGGCTGCAGTGAGCCAAGGTGGCACCATTGCACTTGGAAGAAGAAGAAGGAAAAGAAGGAGGAGGAGGTTGTCTAGAGCAGCTGTTGGCGGAGACTCCCCCGGCTTCATGGACAGTCCTGGCTGGGGCTCTCTCCCCTGCAGTGCTGTGGGGTCCAGAGGGGCTGTGGGGGTCAAGAAGGGACAGGAAGCGTCTGGCTGGACTTGCTGGGTTTGCCCAGGGAGGCTGGCCTGACCCCTTACAGCCCGTCCCCAGCTCTGGTGTGAGGAGCATCAGGACCAGCTCAGGGCTCTCTGGCTTCAGAGCCAGATGGCGTGGGTGTCCAGGGGACAGCCTGTGGACAGTGACCCTATGTCTGGACAGGATAAGGACCGCTGTCCACCATGGTGAAGCTGGGCTGCAGCTTCTCTGGGAAGCCAGATAAAGACCCTGGGGACCAGGATGTGGCTGCCACGGACAGTGTGCCTCTGATCAGCCCCTTGGATGTCAGCCAGCTCCAGCCGCCGCTCCCTGAGCAGGTGAGGTCCTGGGCGGCGTGGGGGCCCTTCTCAGGCTCCCCTGGAAACAAAGGGGTGTGGGGTGAAATTTGTCTAGATGTGGCCTCTTCCCAGGTGCAATAGAGCAAGCAGAGGAAGGGCCATGAAGGCCAAAACCCCAGTTGGCCAGGGGCACTCTGTGTGACCTCCTGGTCAGCTCCCATGTGCCAGAACGGGGCAAACTGGAGGACACGTAACTGGGAAATCATGCACTGACTCCCAGCTAGCACCTGACCCACTTCCTGTCCATAGAGCACTCAGCAGACAAGGCTTCCCACCCTTTCCCTTGGGGCATGGCTCTGTCGTGGGTTGAGCCTGAGATGGGGGTCCTTGGGCAAGGGACCAGTGGGGGTACTTAAAGCAGAAACTGGGGAGAATCAGAGCTCAGCTTGAGCCCAGCCCAGTCTGACCCCCAGGGAGTCGTGCAGCATGAAGGACACCCCCGAGTTGTCCCTGCTGGAAGTGGGGGCAGCATCTATGCTGGGGACCCAGGGTAGGAGGACCACCCCTGTTGGCCAAGGACAATTCTCCAGCACCCTGAGTTGGAGGCAGCAGCAGACTGAAGTGCTCTGTCAGCGGTCAGGCCAGGCCCAGGGCTGCTGTGGCTCCAGCAGACTTTCAGCGTCCACCTTCCCTTGGCCTCACTCTGTGGCTGCTGGAGCCCTGCCGTCCACCGAGACGGTCCTGGCAGATGGTCAGCGTCAGCACCACTGCCACGAAGCTGACCCTGGCTCCCTCTCCTCTCAGTTCAGTGCTCTCTTGGGCCCCTGCCAGCTGCCCAGCGAGGCCATGGCCATCTCTTTTCACAGGTGGTCATCAAGACACAGACAGAATACCAGCTGTCCTCCTCAGACCAGCTGAAGAAGTTCCCTGACCTGGAGGGCCAGAAGCCGAACTGCAGCCACCCAGAGGAAGGGCGCAGGGTAACCACACCCACCCCACACACTGGAAACTCAGGGCAGGGGGGAGAAGGTGGAGGGCAGCTGGGGGTGCCTGGGCTCAGGCCAGGCCAGGCTGGGGGCCCCTTGCCCTGACTCTCAGGGAGGAGAAAGTGGCAGTGAGTCATCCCACCCAGAGCTGGCCTCCGGCTGCCCTGCACCCATCAGGCCCCCTCTCGAGGCTGCAGGTGCTGGCAGAACGCAGAGCTCCCCAAGATGTTTCTCTTCCTGGGAAGCGCCCACCTGCGTGGCTAGTCTGTTGCCCAGTGGTCATTGTCCATCTTCAGTGATTTACAGGCTTTCTATGTAATTCTTTCTGCCATGTGTCTGGGAAATATCTTCCTCATTCTCTGTTTTAAACCTCTCAATGTTATAATGATAGCTTCAGTCATGTTTAGTGGCCTGTTTGCAAAGCTTGTCATTCTTCAGTAGTAAGGTCCGCCCTAACCCCACCGTGTCTGCTCGGGCTCCCGCCCCAGCTTCACATTCCATGCGCGGCTCATGTTGCTGCACCCACTGTGGGCAGCACCCTGGGAGGCCTGGTGAGTGCAGCCTCCGACTCACCTGAGGCCACAGCCCCCATCCCCTGTGGAGCCCACACCGCAGGGAAGCTGCAAATTCCCGAAAGATCCACCTGGGACAAAGGCCACATCACTTTACGTGGTGGCAGATGTTTCCAGAATCCCGGTGGAGGGGCTGCCAGCAAGGCCTGGCCCCGGAGGTGGCGCCTGCACGCTTGACTGTGCTGCTGACCCTTGGAAAAGTCACTAACTGCCTGGGGAAGGGGTGGGGCATCAAGAGTGGGGGTGGTGGTGGTCCTGTGCTAACCCTAACCCCTAAAGGGCTCCCCCACAAAGCCAGCCCCTACCCAGCATGGCTGAGCCCCTCCCTGTCCTGGCAGCTGCCCACGGGGCGGATGATTGCCTTCACCATGGCGCTGATGGGCTGCGTGCTGATCCTGTACAAGGCCATCTGGTACGACCAGTTCACCTGCCCCAACGGCTTCCTGACTCGGGTAAGGGGCCCGTCTCTGGTGGGGGAGTGGTAGAGCCTCCCGTCCTCCTGTGGCCTCCAGTCGGGGAATGGCAGGGCTGCTCCCTGCTGCTGGGGGAACGTCCTCTCCAAATCCGTGCTCCTGTTACTTCTCCAGGACATGAGATCCTGTCTTTTGAAAACTTTATATTTTAATGATGACTTTCTCTAAGCCATCACTAAAGCAAAAGTCCCCCCTCCAGTCGTCTCTCCAGGGGGTCATCTGTCCCCCCGGGTGACTTGTGCAAGGTTTTATTTTCATGTAACATATTAATGCTCCTACATATTTTCTTCCTTCCTTACTGTTCTCTTTGCCAATGATCGTTTTGCTTTTAGTGTTTTTCGAAAGCCTTTCATTTTTCACAAGTGAAATCTGCCCCTTTTCCTTAACTCCATGGTTTATGCGCTGGAGCGCTCCGCAGAGGCCTCGCTGGGCTGGGCAGGACCGCTGGCGTCTGCGCCCCCACTCCCCGGGCGGCCCCCTCCCCCTACAACCCGATAGCGACCCCCTGGCCCCGTGGCCCTCTACGGCCCTGAGTTCTGAGCCTGTGGCTGACTTCAGTGTCCCGAAACCATGGCCCCATTGGAAACGGTCCGCAGTGCCCCCAGCCTCGGAAGCGGGAGGGTCCAGGTCCAGGAGGGCTGAGCCCCGCGGCCCTGACCCGGCCCCCTCCCGCAGCACAAGCTCTGCGCGCCGCTGACCCTGGAGATGTACTACGCCGAGATGGATCCGGAGCGCCACCGCAGCGTCCTGGCGGCCATCGGGGCCTACCCGCTCAGCCGCAAGCACGGCACCGAGCCGCCGGCGCCCTGGGGGGACGGCCACCGCGCCAACAAGGAGGAACGTAAGGGGCCCACCCAGGCTGGGGCGGTGGCGGCCACCGAATCCCCCGGGAAGCCGTCGGCGGAGGCGGAGAAGGAGGCGGCGGGGAGCGCGGCGCCCCTGCCCGCGCAGTGACAGTGTCCCGCCCCGCAGCCCAGCCCGGGGTAGGTGCGCGCCGCGGGGCTCCGGCCGGCTGGGCCTGGGGCCCTTCCTGGCCTCCCGCCACCACTTCTGAGCCCGGGACCCCGGCCACCCCTTCCCCTTCCTCCCTCCCGGGGGTCAGCGGCCACCTCTGGGTGGGGGTGCGAATCCCAGCCCGCGGGGTCCGCGGGGCGGGTGAACGGGCGCGGGGTCCGCGGGGGACTCTCAACCCTCGGGTCCTGTCTCGGCAGCGCCCCCCGCCAGCTCCTGTGACCAGCGCGCCGCCCCCGCTCTCTGCTTGTTCGTGTCTCGCCCCAGGCGCCTTCGCTGCAGCCCCGCCCCCCTCTGGTCTCCGACTCTGTCGCTTTCTCTAAGTAAATATTTCGCGTCGTCCGCCGGTGTCTTCCTTCTCTCCTGCGCGTCCCCTGCCCGGCTGGCCTTTCTCCCGCCCCTACCCGGCCAGATGTGAGTGAGGCCGGCACTGTGCTCTCCCGGGGGACGCCCGAAGAGACTCCGCGCCTCCCGGAACAAGGCGCACACAGGCGGAGCGCGCGTTCTCGCGATGGGTGGTCTGGGCCTTGTCTGAGCCCCCACCGAGATCTGCCTTAATGGTGCGGCTCCGCCCCCAAGGGGAGTCTTGGGCCCATCCCTACCCGCTGCCCAGGCCCTGTCCTGCCGGTTCCGCCCCATCTACCTGGTTCTGGGCCTGGGCCTGGGCCCGGGGTGTCCTCCCCTGACAGGAGTGTCTGGTTCCTGGCTGACCCCTGGTTCTGGGCACCCATGAGCAGCTCCTGGCCCCTATATGTGTGGCCCACAGGCATAAATGATCCAGTGAAGAAAGAAAGGGGTGCATGGGGGAGTCCGAGTGGGGGAGTGGAGCCTAAGGAGGGGTGCGCTGGGCTCCTGTGGGCTGGGATCTCCCCGTGTCCCTGGAGCGGGATGAAAGTTGATGAGGCTGAAAGGCCAGGGGAGCCTGGAGCTGCCGTGAGTCACCCCTGCCCCATTCACACCCCAGCCCCAGCCCCTCCCAGCACTGAGCACTGCGGGGAATGGATTTCCAGGTAGATCTCACCCACCACCTGCACCAGCGAAGCCACTGCTGGTCTGCAGCCCTACCCACACGTGCACCTGTCCTCCATCCCTTTGGGGGAGTTGGGGCCTTGGGACAAAGGGCTTGGGGTCAGGGGGCAGCAGCAGAGCCTAGGTGGCTCACGGGGCCACAGGAAGCAGCTTCAAGCAGGAGGGGCCAGCAGTTCCTGCACTGTGTGGTGGAGGGTGGGGGCCTCACACACAGGTGGGATCCCCCTTGGGAAGCCCACCCTGATTCCAGCATGGAGCCCAGTGACTTGGAGGACAGTCCAGGAAGGTCTCTGCAGCACCAGGGGAGAGGCCCAGAGCCAGTGCCAGAAACAGTGTCCAGGCTCCGTTTGCAAGTGGGACACAAGTTTCCAAAGAGGTCCCTTTCGCCCCCATCACCTCTGCCCACTATTTCAGGGCCTCTGCCGTCAGGCCCCAGGGCTGGAGAGAATGCTGTGCAGGAGACCTGGGTGTGCTGAGTGCTGGGGTCCAGGTTTTCAGTCCCACTCTGGGGCCTTTCCCCCTTCCCCTGTACCCCCTCCCTTTCTACCTCCTGGCTAAAGCTGGAGCCAGACAGAAGCAGCTCTTGTGCACAGGACAGGGCCCTGCCTATGAACTGGCCCCCACTTTGCCTCACCAGCAGGGATGCCAATGTGGATGCCTACTAGGAAGTGGGGGACGCTGAGGACCCAGGGAAGTGCCATCCCCCCAGCGAGCAGGGAAAGACCCCGGCACGGCTGACCTGCTCTGGGCCCCATGTCCCTGTGCTTCCCCCCAGGCAGCCACACGTGCCAGGCCACAATGCAGGCTCCTGCTTCATCTACCCTGAGGCCACTTTGGGGCTTTCCGGGTGGACGCCAGGCAGGTCCAGGCCAGCTGTCTCATCCTTACTAAATTCTTCCTTGGACACTCCAGTGAGTGGCCTGTAGAGGTAAACATGATGCAATTCCTTCCGTCAACTCAGAACACCCCTATTACATCAGAAAGGGGCCACCAGTCTCAGTAGAAAGAACTGATCCGCACCGCAGGCACCAGGGCCCCTTGCGGTGTGGGCTTCTAAATTTGCATGGAGGAAAACTTTCTAATCACATTTCTCTGGCTGAGCTGGGCGGTTAAACAGCCAAAGCTGGATTTTATTAGAGCAACTTTGGTTTTCAAGAATAAATAATAAATATACAGGCTGGGCGTGGTGGCTCATGTCTGTAATCCCAGCACTTGGGCGGCCAAGGAGTTGGGAGGGGGAGTGAAATCACTTGAGCCCCAGAGCTCCAGACCAGCTTGGGCAACATAGAGAAACCCATCTCTACAAAAAACAAAACACACAAAAACAAAAAACTAGTCGCGTGTGGTGATGCAGGCACCTGCGCTCCCAGCTACTTGGGATGCTGAGGTGGGAGGATCACTTGAGCCTGGGAGTTCGACGTTGCACCACTGCCCTCTGGGACAGAGTGAGACCCTGTCTCAAAATAATAATAAATAATAAATGTTCAGTATATCTGCATGCATTCTAGGATACTAATCAGGCATAAAGTCGTTACTGCAAACCAGTGCCATGATTTATTCCAAAACCGAGCTAGGGGAGAAAAGGGTGAGTACCAGAGAACGTTTTTAAACCAAAAGATCCGTCCAGTTTTGGAACAAGAATCCTTTTAAGGGCCAGTCTTTGTAGGGCCTGGCTCCTCCTCCTCGGAGCCCCCGGTGGGCACCCAGTCCTGTCCTCCGGGGAGCGTCACAGGCCCCGCCCCCGCAGGCCTCTCCCGGGTCCAGAGTCCAACGCGAGAGGCGCCGGCGGGGCCAGGACGGGGCGCCCGGACCGCGGTCCCACCGGGCTCCTCGGGGCGGGAGGTCGGGGCCAGCTCCGGGCACCGCCGGGGCCGCGGCGCTGGGAGAGAGGGCGGCGGACGCGGGCCCCGGACACGCGCGGCCAGGGAAACCCACGGGCGCCCAGGCGTCAGTGGCCGCGGCGATTGGACAGCGACGCCCCTTTTCTGGGCCCCCAGGGCCGGGGCGCCGCGGAGCGGTGGGGCAGCTCGCGCCAAGCCGGGCCCAGTCCCGTCTGCGCCTGGCCGCGGCCTCGCTCGGCAGGAACCCCCGGGGCTGGGTCCGCGGCGTCCAGTGGCCGCTGGAGGCGGAGCGCGGGCCTGGCTCGGAGGACGGGGCGGGAGGCCGCCGTCGCTCGGGACACAGGGAGTCACCAACCAGCCACGAACACGGCCAGCCCGGTGCGAAGACACGGCCCACACGCGTCCTCGGAGTGCGGGTCCCTCAGCGGCTCCCGGTCCGGAGCCAGCCCGGCTTCCCTCCGGCCTCTCCTGCCCCGGCCGCCCCGCCCACCCCCTGCCAGGGTGCGTCGTGCACCTGTCTCGCCAGGGGGTGCCCTTGCTGCGAGCTGAATAGTGTTTGCTTGTGCGCCAGGCTGAAGTGAACTTGTCGAGATGGAGACTTTCCTGCTGTTCTCTGTCAGAACCGAGTGAGGACTACTGCCTGAGGAGACTCTCTTACAGGACTGGGGTCACTGAAGCCTCCAGGCAGTGGGCATCTCCTTCAGCCAAAGTGTCTCTAAGTCAGAGACCGGTGAGGGCTGCAGCCGGGCATGGAAGGGTCCACCCACCACGACCCTCGGGAAGCCGGGGGCCTCTGCCGCCCCTCACTGCATGGTCCTCGCGCCCAGTCTTTTCCCTTTCAGCAGCCTCGTGCCCTGGGCATCCTGAGACACCACCCTGCCC
The DNA here is from genome assembly GCA_036589455.1 of Ateles fusciceps. Lineage (NCBI taxonomy): Eukaryota > Metazoa > Chordata > Mammalia > Primates > Atelidae > Ateles > Ateles fusciceps. Next base: position 2,800,239 of record JAZHEH010002481.1, on the reverse strand, counting down.
TCGGGAGTTGTAATCTGGCAGGGAGACTGCCTGACTCTTTGAGGATGTAGGGCCACTTGGTTCAGGGACAAGAGGTGGACCAAGTTGTGGAATGGCGTGGACCGTGGTAACCTCTGATTGGGCCAACATGCAGAGACCCAGATGGTGAAGAACCCCAGACAGTGGCCCATGGCCAAGCTCAGCACCTCACCTGTCTCAGCCAGAGAGAGCCGTGTCGGGCCCCTGGGTCTGGGGTGACCAGAAAGCACGCAGGCCCTAACCCTTCCTCAGGCTCCTAATAGCAGGGTCACATCCCGGGACCCACTGGTGCCCAGGTGTGGATGTGCTGGACTGTCTGGGCCCCCACACTGGCACACGGTCAGCTCTCAGAGCCTGGCCAGCCACCTGTGCCAGTCCTGCTGATGCCCGGTTGTGTGGGGGGCTGCCCTCTTGGCCCCACCTCAGGTGCTGTGTCTCTTAGCTATTGAGAGGGTGGGGCTGCGTCAGTCTTGCTTACAGTATTTCAGGGGAAGGGACCCTGGTAGATCTTGTTTATATTTTTATTTTTTTCAGACATAGTGCCTAGGCTGGAACACAGTGGTGCCATCACAGCTCACTGCAGCCTCCACCTCTTGGGCATAAGTGATCTTCCCACCTCAGCCCCCCCAAGTAGCTGGGACCACAGGCATGCACCACCACATCCAGCTGGTTTTTGTATTTTTTGTAGAGACGGTGATAGGGTTTGGCTCTGTGTCCCCACCCAAATCTCATCTCTAATTATAGTCTCCATAATCCCCAAGTGTCAAAGGAGAGACCTGGTGTGAGATGATGGGGTCATGGGGGGACATTGCCCCATGCTGTTCTCAGGACAATGATGAGTGCTCACAGATCTGATGGTTTTATAAGTGTTTGACACTTCCTCCTACACACACACTCTCTCTCCTGCTGCCTTGTAAAGAAGGTGCCTGCTTCCCCTTCCGCCATGATTGTAAGTTTCCTGAGGCCTCCCCAGCCATGTGGAACTATGAGTCAGTTAGGCCTCTTCATAAATTACTCAGTCTTGGGTATTTCTTTATAGCAGTGTGAAAATGAACCAGTACAGTAAATTGGTATCAGGAATGGGACACTCACATAAAGATAACCTGAAAATGTGAAAATGACTTTGGAATTGGGTAATGGGAACAGGTTGGAACAGTTGGGAGGGCTCAGAAGAAGACAGGAAGATGTGGGAAAGTTTGGAGCTTCGTAGACATTTGTTGAATGGTTTTGACCGAAATGCTGAGAGTGATATGAACAGTGAAGTCCAGGCTGGGGTGGCCTCAGACAGAAATGAGGACCTTGTGTTTAAAAAGGAAGTTGAGCATACAAGTTTGGAAAATTTGCATCCTGACCATGTGGCAGAAAAAAAAAACCCATTTTCTGGGAATAAATTCAAGCTGGCTGCAAAAATTTGCAGAAATAATGAGGAACCAAATGTTAGTAGCCAAGACAATAAGAAAAATGTCTCCAGGGCATGTCAGAGACCTTTGTAGCAGCCCCTCCCATCACAGGCTGGGAGGTCTAGGAGGAAAAAATGGTTTCATGGCCTCAGGGCCCTTCTGCCCTGTGCAGCCTTGGGACATGATGCCCTCATCCCAGCTGCTTCAGCTCCGGTTGTGGCTAAAGGGTTGAAGGCCCAGCTCGGGCCATTGCTTTAGAGGCTGGGAGCCCACAAAGGGGTAAAGGCACAGTTCAGGCCATTGCTTCAGAGGCTGGGAGCCCTGAGCCTTGATGTCTTCCATGGTGTTGGGACTGAAGGTTGCAGAGAAGTCAGGAGCTGAGGTTTGGGAACCTCCTTCTAGATTTCAGAGGATGCATGGAAACACCTGGCTGTCCAGGCAGAAGCCCTCATGGAGAACCTCTGCTAGGGCAGTGCAGAAGGGAAATGTGGGGTTGGAGCCCCCCACACAGAGTCCCTGCTGGGGCACTGCCTAGTAGAGCTGTCAGAAGAGGGCCACCATCCTCCAGACCCCAGGATGGTAGATCCACTGACAGCTTGCACCGTGCACCTGGAGAAGCCACAGACACTCAACGCCAGTCTGTGGGGGTAGCTGCCCAAGGCCGTGGGAACCCAGGGTGCCCTGGATGTGAGTCATGGAGTCAAAGGAGATCATTTCAGAGCTTTAAGATTTAATGACTGCCCCGTTGGCTTTCGGATTTGCATGGGACCCATGGCCCCTTTGTTTTGGCCAGTTTCTCCCTTTTGAAACAGGAACATTTACCCAGTTCCTATACCCCCATTGTATCTTCGAAGTAACCAACTTGCTTTTGATTTTACAGGCTCATAGGCAGAAAGGATTTGCCTTGTCTCTGATGAGACTTTGGACTGTTGAGTTAATGCTGGAATGAGTTAAGGCTTTGGAGGACTGTTGGGAAGGCATGGTTGGTTTTGAAATGTAAAAGGGATGTGAGATTTGGGAGGGCCCAGTGGCTCTGTGTCCCCACCCAAATCTCATTTCGAATTTTAATCCTCACAATCCCCATGTGCCGAGGGAGGGGCCTGGTGGGCGGTGATGGGATCGTGGGGGTGTGCTTTTCCCCATGCTGTTCTTATGACAGTGAGTGAGTTCTCATGAGATCTGATGGTTTTATAAGTGTTTGACAGTTCCTCCTACACACACTCTCTCCTGCCACCTTGTGAAGAAAGTGCCTGCTTCCCCTTCTGCCATGATTGTGTTTCCTGAGGCCCCCCCAAGCCATGTAAAGCTGTGAGTCAATTAAACTTCTTTCCTTTATAAATTACCCAGTCTCGGGTATATAGCTGTGTAATATGAACTAATAAAGGTGGGCTTTCACCATGTTGCCCAGGCTGGTTCCCAAACTCCTGGGCTCAAGCCTCAGCCTTCCAAAGTGCTAGGATTGCAGATGTGAGCCACCACCCCCAGCCTGCCCAGCACATCTTGAATGATCAGGAGGCACAGTTGTCTGGAGGTTCAAGGTCTCCCATGGGGGTTTCTGAAGAGGTGACATTGTCATGTCTCTTAAACTGGGTTAGGGGAATGAAGGGGTTACTGTCCTAGGCCAGAACATGCAGTTTTATAGATGCTTTGGTAGGGGTGGCCTCTTTCATAGCCCCCTCCCAAAAAAAATCCCACTATTTGGACAGTACTTGATCCCAATAAACTATATGGGTAAAATAATTAGCATTTAAAGAATAATACTGGCTGGGCCTGTATGGGAAAAACCCCACAAATACCATGGCAAAGGTCTGAAGCCTTAGCCTGTTCCCATATAAATACTGATCTAGAAAAGACTTAGAAACATAGGCAGATAGTTATTCCTTTATATAATTACATATAATCTTATAGTTACTCACTTAAAATCATAAAGATATGCTCAATATAACCTTTAATTTTACTAATGCCTCTCAGGTCAGAAGTGTGAACCTGGGGTGACATTGTGAAATGCATGACACTAAGGCAAGATGCTCTAAGCCCTCTGTCACGCCCGCATAAGGGCTGCTGGAGGGTGCCTCGGGCTGTGCGGCAGGGCCAGCGCTGGGAAAGCGCCTGCTGTTTAGCCAGCTAGGGAAGGAGACGTCCAAAATGGCTGAGACGTCTCCTTCCTGGGGAAGTTTGGAGAAAACTCCGCTCCTCCGAGCTCTCACGGTAAGGCCTGACGGCTGTCAGGACACCCACAAACATCCGGGGCATAACTGTCTCTGTGTGACGCTGTGCCTCAGTGGCCATGTTCCACGTCCACTTTCATGTTCCGCTTCTGCACCTGGTTTCTCTTTTTCTCAGAAGATAAGAATTAATAACAGTAACATAATCTTAGTGTCCTTGATATTTCTGACAAATACGCAAAGACTGCTGACGCGTTAGGTTTTCTGCTCACCTGGGCTACTTGAAAGTCCTGGCCCCCTATCTCCAAGACACATGATTTACCTTACCCTGTCACCGACCACCAGTACCTCACCCGACCTTCCCTGCCCCCCTGCTTTGTACTCAATGAAAGTCAGAGTGTCCAGGCACTCGGGCCACGCAGGTCTCTGTGCTTTGGTTGACGGTGGACCCCGAGCCCAAACTCTCTTCTCCATCTCTGTGTCTGTGTCTTTTATTTCTACAGTTTCTCATCTCTGCACCAGCAGGGAGGGGGCTCACAGACCCTGGTGACTCACACCTGTAATCCCAGCACTTTAGGAGGTTGAGTGGGGAGGACTGCTGGAGTCCAGGAGTTTGAGACCAGCCTGGGAAACATGGCGAACCCGTCTCTACAAAAAATATAAAAATTAGCCAGGTATGGTGGCACATGCCTGTAGTCCCAGCTACTTGGGAGGCTGAAGTGGGCGGGTGGCTTGAGCCCAGGAGGCGAAGTTTGCAGGGAGCCATGATCATGTCACTGCACTCCAGCCCCGGGGACAGAGCCAGATCCTGTCAAAAAAAAAAAAAAAAAAAAGAAGGGCGATTGTCACATGCATCCGCTGACTAGCACGAGCCAGCTGCCTGGTAAATAGTGAAGGTTCTTATTTGTGGCCCTGGTTCCTCCCCCATTCTGGTGCCTTCAGGAAGTGTTTCTGAACGGCCTGCACTATTTCCTGGTGTGATATAAATAGCGCCACCCAGATGGCCTAAAGTCCTGGTACTTTCATTTATACTTAAAAAAAAAGTGTTACCTGGAACCAACCCAAATGCCCATCGATGGTAGACTGGGCAGGGAAAATGTGGCACATATACACCATGGAATACTATGCAGTCATAAAAACAATGAGTTCTTGTCCTTTGTAGGGACATGGATGAACCTGGAAACCATCATTCTCAGCAAACTGACACAAGAACAGAAAATCAAACACCGCATGTTCTCACTCATAGGCGGGTGTTGAACAATGAGAACACATGGACACAGGGAGGGGAGCATCACACACTGGGGTCTGTGAGGGGGTATCTAGGGGAGGGACAGCGGGGGGTGGGGAGTTGGGGAGAGATAGCATGGGGGAGAAATGCCAGATATGGGTGATGGGGAGGAAGGCAGCCATGTGTGTACCTATGCAACAATCCTGCATGTTCTTCACATGTACCCCAAAACCTAAAATGCAATAAAAAAGTGTTGTCTTGTTACCTAAAGTTTTGCTATTTCTGATATTCCATGTTGATTATATCTTACGCCTTCGACTGGACCACCGAGAGAAAGCATGTGGCGGATCAGGCGGACGTGGCCCGTGATGGTAAGACGCTAAATTTCCAGGATAGTGACATGAAGAAAGGAAATGTGTTAGCATTCATGAAGCCCGTGTTTTAAAACCCACACGAAACAGCTACGTGATTCCTAGAAACATTCAGGGGTGTGATTTTTTTCCAGGTCGTAACTCTGGAAATTGCTCAGCATGAGGAACCATGGACTCAAGTCTACCCCTCATTCAGCCCCCGTTTCACAACGACGGTGGAGGCTGTTCCAGAGCCTCAGATGTTGGCCCCTGTGTACCCTGACTCGGGCCCTGGGACCCTGCAGGAGGAGGGAATTGCATTCTTTCCTTGTCAAAGCAACTACTCAGGTTGTCTGTTAAGTGGAGCTCAAACTAAACACAGTGATACAGGCCTCACTTCATGTTCTTATCTTCGTGGGCTGCTGGAGCCTCCGTTTGAGTGGGTATGAGTGTCCTGGTCCACACAGTGACACCTGTCTCTACTAAAATACAAAAAAATTAGCCGGGTGTGGCTGCGTGCGCCTGTAGTCCCAGTGACTGGGGAGGCTCCGTCTCAGGAAAAAAAAATAGATGCAGCCCACGTACAATTAATTATGATGCTGGCTTTTTGAAAAAATCAGTAACATTCTTCATACCGAGGTTTTACACTCCCCCACTTGTCAGAAGAAAAACTGAGGCGGAATAAACAGCTTCCAGGCAGATGAAGCTCGGACTGGAACCCAGGACCCACGTGCCCAAAGCCTGGAACACTGCCCTGCTGTGAACAAGAGTTCGAGCAGAATCTGCTGTTAGAGAAAGGCCTCGCTCTCGCAGGGAGCCCATGCAGCAGCCATGAAGGACTGGACGGGCGGGACTAGTCTCCTTGGGGAGACGGAGAAGGGGCAGTAAATGGGCATGTTTGCGCTTTTCTTGTGTTCTGCTTTCTCAAGTGGCAGACGGACCGGGCGGCCCGGCCACAGCCACCCCGGTCAGTGCTCACGCCCCACCCCAGACGCGCGTTAAGCCTCTTCACCAGTGCACCGAGGCCTGTGCTTCAGGTCTTCGCTTCTTCCCTCAAGTGCTTGGAACCTGCATGACGCACTGGGCGACGTCAGCTCTGAACCTGAGGCTTTGAGGTTCCTCGATGCCAGGTCACTGGAGATCCCGGAGGTTTGTCCTGTGGAGCTGGCAGCTGCTGCAGATGACCACCTGCTTCTCCAGCCGCACCAGAGCCACAAAAGGAGTGGGCCGTGAGGCGATGCTGGGCGAGGGCCCAGAAGCACCCGTCACATGCTGTGGGAACAGGGCCTCTGAAGGGAGATGTGGTCAGGGGTCCCTACGGTGCCAGCCCTGAGAGCCCTAATTTTATCAAAACAGAGCCATTGCTCCAGGACACACTGCCTCAGCTTATCTCTGCACTCCAATGCCAGCCCCAACCTCCCCGGCTGCGATTCCTGCTACAGGTTCTGTGATCCCCGATGGCACTTGTGATGGGTCCTGCACCCTCTGGGGCAGCACCCCATGCCCCCACACCCCGAGCCCCCAGTACCCCACGCCCCCCACACCCCGTGCCCCCACACCCCGAGCCCCCCAGTACCCCTCAACCCAATACCCCCACACCCCCAGCACCCCGTGCTACCCAGCACCCCGTGCCCTAGCACCCCACGCACCCCCAGCACCCCGCACCCTCAGAGCCACCTGTGCCCCTCCCTGTGGGCATCACCGCCTACCCCACCAGGTCTGCCAGCTGAGTGGTGTTGTAGGGACAACTGGGCGTGGTTCCCAAAGCCAGGAGGTCAGGGATGCAGTTCGTCCTACCCCGCCACCCAGCCCCGAGGGGCACCAGGACTTTATAAACCTTCCTGAAAACTGAGGGTGGAAAGCCAGAATACCCACAGGTAACAATAACCACCCCCACCGAACTCAACACAGAAGTGAAGACTCAAGGCCATCATCGAAGATACTATTCCATGTGTTTAATTTAAGAATATTCTCAGGGTGGGCCTGCAGGGGGAGGCAGGACGCCCACATCGCATTCCCGATAGCGTGCTGGGTTGTTTCCAAAATCCGTGGGTCCCCCACGGCTTCTGATGATAGCTGCCGACACCATTTGCTGAGGGACAGAGACAGGCAGGATGGCGAGGGCCGGGCCCAGGGTGGCCACACCAGGTCAGAGAAAGGCCCAGCCAGATGTCACTCCAGTGGCCACTGCCCCCGCTCCTTCTCTGTCTAAGTCCATCAGCACTGTTTGGTTTTCCTCTTGCTGCTTTTAAATCCTCGAGCGGCACCCTGACCAAAGCAGATGGTAGAGGGTATTCTGGGATGGAAGAAGTTCCGTATTAGACGCTGTATTTTCTTTGCCAACAAACAACCCAGCTCGTTACAGCAGCTGTGAGTCTCCTTCTGTTTGAGAAGAAAGTTGCCAGGTGCCAAGGCAAGAGACTGAAGGCACAGCCTGTCCCAGAATAATAAATGATTCCTTAGTTTTAGCAATGATACCAAATATATTTAGCAATGATCAATCAATTCTATAATCAATCTTATTATTCTTTACTATTAATCTTTGCTTTAGTATTATAGCATAAAAACATTTTAGTCTTATCGTATAGAAACAACCAGCTGAAATACCATTAGGAACCGAAGGGACATCGTGAGAAGTGATCAGGAGGCGAGAGTGAGAGCCTCGCGGTAGCGCCAGCGCCTGGGAAGGGGCCCCTACTTAGCGGGCAGGCCTCGCGGTAGCGCCAGCGACTGGGAAGGGGCCCCTACTTAGCGGGCAGGCCTCGAGGTAACGCCAGCGACTGGGAAGGGGCCCCTACTTAGCGGGCAGGCCTGGAGGTAACGCCAGTGCCTGGGAAGGGGCCCCTACTTAGCGGGCAGGCCTTGAGGTAAAGCCAGCGCCTGGGGAAGGGGCCCCTACTTAGCAGGCCGTGAAGGGGGAGTTTCCCTTTCACTGGGGGAATTCAGAGAACACTGCTCTGCCTGGCTCTTGAGGAAGGCCCGACATTAGCCAGGCCGGCCTGCAGACATCCAGGGGCTTAAATGCCTCTCCGTGGTGCTGTGCTCCGATGGTCAGCATCCTCGTCCACTTTCATGTTCCGCTTTCCCACCTGGAGCTCCTTTTAAGTTCTTAGAATTTGTGAGAAGTAAGAGTAGGGGAAGCCTTTGATCTTTCTGATGTGTGTGCAGAAAAATGCTGACATAAGTGCCTCTCTCCCTTGTAGCGGCTACCTGAGAGGGAGGGGCCGCCTGTACTGTAAGCACGTGATTTGCTTGACCCTATCCATCACGTCAGATGAGTCACTCTCCTGACCCTGCCCCCCGCCTTATAAACAATAAATATCAGCACGTCCAGGCATTTGGGGCCACGACGGGACTGCACACCTTGGTAGTAGCAGTTCCCCTGGGCCCAGCGGAATTCTCTTATCTCTGTGTCTTGTGACTTTCTTTCCTGTGATCTGCCGTCTCCGCACACAAGAGAACGCCCACTAGACCCTGCAGGGCCGGACCCTGCACTTCTCATTCTCTTTCGCTCTAGGAACAGGCAGAACGCACGGCCGGTCCTCCTGGGGTCCCGGGGCAGCTCCCTTTCCATAGCCGCTCGCAGACCTACTTCCTGTGGGAGATCCTGCCGGCCACCTGTGCCCACTGGCCGGGAAGGACTCCACAGAGAGGGTGGCTCCTGCCAAGCCCTTGGGGCTGAGACTTCCTGCTACCCCACGAGTCTCCAATGGAAACCCCTACGGCCCCAGCCCCCGGCTCATTCAAAGGCCAAAGTCCGAGGGTGCAGGGAGCACCAGCTTCATCTTCCATCTGTTTCGACTGGTGATTTTTTTCCCAAATTGTTCGACATTTTCCCCAAATTAATTTGCAATCAACTTTAACCCAATAAAAGTACAGTTAATGCTAGAAAGACAGATGCTGGGTTGTAACTGAAGCACCAGCGGGTGAAATCTTGCCATCCCACTCAGACGAGGAAGAGAGTGGGGCTTGGCACTCCTGCGCTCAGTGGCTCAGAAACAGCATGTGAGAGAAACTGTTATCACAGGAACTGAAATATCGGGACTTTCACCTCTGGCAGAAGCAGATTTTCTTACCCAGCGCTACCTTTCTGAATTCAGTATGAGAAAAACGGCGGCCCAGGATGCAAGCCAGAATGCTGAGCACTAGTACACATTCAGAACGTGCTTCAGAAAGCGGTCCGGCACTGACCTATGACTGTAGGTCCGCCTCTCACCCGCCGGTGAGGGGAGGCCACCACAGGCTCAGCGCAGACTTCCATGGCTTCCCCTTCCGACCGCTCTCCGCTGTTCCCCGGACTTCCGCTAAGGCTTGCGTGCTGGCCCCTGGAAAGGCTGGGCTGTGGGGGACACAGCAGTGAGCAGCAGCCCTGCGTGGCTCCTACAGCCCAGTGCTCCCCAGAAATGAACTTGCGAGAAAGAAGCTATGCTTTTCCTTGTAAATAAAGAGCATATTTTGCAATAGTCTAATTTTATAGTGTGGTTTTCGGGCTACTGGGAAAAGGAGAATGATTATGGCAAGGTCATTGTTTATATAGTAAAACCTGCATTTTATAAACTTAACTGTAACAATCATACTTTTTTTGAAAATAGTATTTTTCTGGTGCCAATGGTGCCACAGGTCTTTTTATGAGTGTGAGAAATTTGCTAAAGTTAACCAGAGACTATAGTCGCTTTTGTAATACAGGTACCTCAATCCAGCATTGCAGGGTTTTTCTCCTTAAAATGATCCCCTCAGAAAGGAGACAATTACTTTGTACAAGTCTTTGTAAAGCCTCCCATGCTGCAGTGGGTTCTCCCAATTATTTTATTTTAAACAGCAAAGTACTACTTGAGAAAATGTAGTCTGAAAGGTTCACCTAAAATAATCAGTTAAAAAAAAGAAAAAATATAACACAACTTAAGAATTGTTCTGTCTGGATGTGGTAGCTCACACCTTTAATCCCAGCACTGTGGGCAGCTGAGGCAGGTGGATTGCTTGAGCCCAGGAGCTCAAGACCAGACTGGGCAACACGGCAAGACCCTGTCTCTACAAAACACAGAAAAATTTCCCGAGTGTGGTGATGTGTATTGCTAGTCCTACCCCTTTAGGAGGCTGAAGTGGGAGAATCGCTTGAGCCTGGGAGATAGAAGTTGCAGTGAACCTAGATCACAACACTGTACTCCAGCCTGGGTGTTAGAGCGAAACCCTGTCTCAAAAAAAAAGGATTGTTCCTGGAGGTTATTTCCCCGGAGTGCGCTGCCTCTGTGGTAACGTGTTAGTAAATGGCTTTGTTGTCAAGCTCACATGTGCACACCCAGGACAAAGAGAAAGCTGAGGGCTGAGTGATATGGGCTGCAGGAGGTACAGGCACGGCCCCGGGGGGGTGTGAGTGTGGAGGCGCTGTGCCTGGTCATTCCCCACACCCCCTCTGCTGCCTCCCCTGGGGCACGAAGCCGGGCAGCCAGGGCTCCTCTCCAGCCTCCCTTCGGCAGGGTGGCCTGTGTGCTCCCAGGGCTTCAGCTACCTGCAGGTCAACACCCCTGAGGGACACACAGGTGCTTAACCGTGGCGTCTAAGTCTGACAATCTGTGCATTCGGCTGGTTGGAAGCCTTTCCCCTAAAATCAAAGACAGGCAGTGCTGAGCCTGGCGGCTCCTACCTTCTGCTTTTCTTCGGCTTATCAAAACGGAAGTCCACGGGGTACAGGTGCATCCTCACCATGTGATCCTTCCGGTCTCTGCTGGTCTTGAACTTCTCTGTGCAGCCTTCTACCAGGCACTGGTACTGAAATGGAGACAGCATCACCTCCCTCTGACCCCTGGCTCTCCCCCCCACTGCACCCCCATAGCTGGGCTGCCAAGGGCCAGAAGGTGTCCCTGGCCTTGCCTCAGCACCCAAGAGCTGAGGGCAGCGCTCCGAGCCTATCACAATGGGGGGTGGCCTCGGCGGCTGTGCAGACGTCACCCACCATGTCCTGCCTCTCGGACAGGATCTGGAAGAGCGAATCGTGCCACTCCAGGATGTGGGCATCCAGCAGGTGTCCGGAAGGGAAGGCCCGTTTGCAAAAGGAGCAAACATTTCCGTGCAGCGTGTGGTAGTGGTGCTCGTAGTCGTCCAGGGCATCGAACACTTGGCAGCAGCCGGCCACCTGGCAGGTGACGCAGGTACCCTGCCAAGGAGACCGGCTCAGGGGCCCCTCCGCCGGTGCGAGGAACCAAGCTGGACTTTCTGCCCAGTTTCCCTTTGAGACATCCCATAAAGCCCCCATGCATCTTTTGTAATCCCAAGCCCTCTTTTTATGAATAAAGTTTCACAAACAGGCTAGGTGGTGGAGAAGCCGGGCACGCCAAAGCTGGACAGGTGCAGTGCCTGGGTGGGGCGGCTGCACGTGGAGGAGCCGGCAGCCCAGCTCCAGGGATGAGGCACGGGGCAGGGAGGCATAGGAGTGGCACTGGCCTTGCGCTGCCCAGCCGCTCACCTGGGCTTCTCAGGCACGTCGGCCACCTGCAAGAGCACGTCCTGGAGGTAAAGGTGGCGCTGCACGTCCCCATCCTGCAGGAATCGTGCGTCGTGGCCGCGTCAGGCCCCGCCCACACCGTGGCCCCACCCATCCCTGGCTGCGTTCCCCACCTATCCCTGGCTGCGGTCCCCGCCCCACAGCCATAGGCTCCACCCTCCGCGGTTCGGCCCCACCCCCGCGGCCATACGCCTTGCCTGCCCAAGGCTTGGGCTCCGTCCTGCAGCCACAAGTCCCGCCCCTGCCCCAAGCCTCAGACCCCGGCCCCGCCCACTCATCTCCTGCCCCGCCCCACAGCCTTAGGTCCCGCCTGTCCCAGGCTTCAGCCCCGCCCCGCAACCGTAGGCCCCGCCCACTCGAAGATCCAGTCCCACCCTGCAGCTTCAGGTCCCACCTGCCCCAAGCTCCGGCACCGCCCCGCAGTGATAGGCCCTGCCTACTTCAGGCTCCGCTCCCACCCCGCGGCCTCAGGTCCCGCCCCAAAGCCTGAGGCCCCGCCTGGCCCGGGCTCCGGCCCCGCCCCGCAGCCTCAGGTCCCGCCCACTCAAGGCTCCGGGCCCGCCCCGCAGCCGTAGGCCCCGCTGGATGCTACAACTGCCCTTTTCCTCTTTCCCTCAATCACCTCGAAGAACTCGTGCTCCCGCGGGAAGCGCACCGGGCGCGCAGCGAAGCGAAAAAGGCGCGGCCTGGGCCGCGGGGTCCCGCGCTACAGGCAGTGGCTCGGTCGTCCCGTGCCCTGCGGCGAGGCGGGCGCGTAGCGCGGGGGCAGCTGCATCACTCTGGGTGCGCGCAGCCAGTCGGCCACCGTCCGCGAGCCGGGCCGGACGTGACGTCTGGCGCACTTCCGCCGCCATCGGGCGCTGCGCGGGCTCTGTGGCTCCGGGGCTGCGGTGAGTCCTGGCCGGGCCCTGGCGCGGCGGAGGGGCTGGGGGACTGTCGGGCTCGGGAGGCCACGAGGCGACAGGACTGGCGGGATGTGGCTCTTCCCACACGCTCCTCTGGGTGCGCAGCGGTCCGCGGGCTCCTGGCCAAAGCCCCTCGGGCCTGTGCCGGCCAGGTCAGCGTCTTGCCCCGGCCCGACACTGAGCTGGGGCGGGACGGAGCGGGCCTCCGGATCGTCCCAGGTGTCCCCCTCCCGGCCCTGGGAAGCGGGGTCGCAGGTCTCTCTCTCGCGCGCCCACTCCCGTCCACCCTGCCCCGGCTCCCGCCTGTCGCACCGCGTAGCTCCTGCATCTTGTTCCCTCTAAACCAGTCGCGCACTGCAGCCAAAGTGGCTCCAGTTGTATTGTAACCGCTTTTAACTTAAAGCCCTTGGGTGACTTCCCGTTACCTTAGTTCAAAGGCCCTTTCCTGGCTTGCCGGGGTCCTGTCGACCTCTCATGACACACCGGGCCTGTGCTCAAGGTGTGTAGGTGAAGGCATCAGAGGAGAGCGCGACAGCCTAGCAGGAGAGACAGACTCAGACCGAAGAGTTACCCGGTTAAAATGGTGATTGACAAAACGCGGGAAGCAGTGCACGCTTCAGATCTGCTGCAGAGGATGGGCCCGGTGGTGGCGGATACAGGCTTTAGCTTTCTCGCTCTGTCACCCAGGCTGGAGTGCAGTGGTGCGATCATACGTCGCAAACTCCTGGGCTCAAGTGGTCCTCCTGCCTCAACCTTCCAAAGAGCTGGGACTGCAGGTGTGAGCCGCTAGGCCTGCCCCTGTACTTTTTCCATGTTTAGGTACACAAATACCTCTGTGTTACAGCTGCTTAGTGTGCAGCACAGCCACCTGCTGGGCAGGCTTGTAGCCCACGAGCGTGAGGCTCCACCAGGCTTAGGTGCATGGTAGGCCGTACACCATCTAGGTCAGGGAGTCACTCCATGGAGATTGCACAGAAGGAAAATACCTAACCATGCATTTCTCTTTTTCTTTTGGAGATAGTCTCTCTCTGTAGCCCAGGCTGGAGTACCGTGGCCTGATCTTGGCTCACTGTAACCTCTGCCTCCTGGGTTCAAGCGATTCTTGTGCCTCAGCTACCCAAGTAGCTGGGATTACAAGTGTGTGCCACCAGGCCTGGCTGATTTTTGTATTTTTGGTAGAGACTGGTTTTTGCCATGTTGGGCAGGCATTTTTCAGAATATTGAGTGAGGCATGACTGTACTGTCTCTGTAAAAGCATTTGGGCTCTTGACATTTTTCACAAGTTGTAAAATAACATTTTTCAAACCAATTTGTGCAGTTAGGTTTGAGCTCTCCACAGAGGCTCCCGTTGAGGTTCCTCCGTGTGCCCCTCATGTCCGTGGTGGAGTGTGACATGCGTGCCTTGCTTCCTCAGCACTTGTCCCTGTGGTCGCTCACAACAGTGTGAGGAGGACGTCAGTCCTGCCCAGTCACAGATGCTGGGCTTGTCTATTTTTGTGATTAATAGTAAGAATTTAGGAGCTTCGCGAAGAACAAGTAAGCGGCCACGGCTAAATCCTCCTCTGAGCTGTGTTTTCAGTGGGACTCTGCTCGTTTCTGGTGGGACAGTTCTGTTGATGATTAGTGTCCCTGGCCCTTGCCCATTAAGTACCAACAGCACCCTTCTGTCACTGTGACACCCCAGGACTTTTCCAAAGTCCCCTGGGGGGAGGGACCCCATGCTGGTGTGGGCTTCCCTTCTGGAGGCATGGTCCCACATTCCAGGAGAGCAGCAGGCTTCTCGCAAATTGAGCACTTGTGACATGCAGACGTCCATGCTTTTATTTCTACAAGAGATGTAAAGTTTTCCACAGGTAGTTTTTGAATAAATATTTACTTAGATGATTTCTCTTCAGGGGTAGGTTTCTCTGCTGACTTGTGTCTGGTAGGGAAGTGCTTTGTTTTGGTGGCAAATGGTTTTCTTGCCACCGAGCATGACCAAAGTGTTTCTCAGTCCGGCAGTTATAGGACAGCCTGCAGCCCTTGGGGAGCTGAATAGAATGTGGGTGAAACAGGTTTCCCTTGGATTCGAAGAGGCTGCTAGACGGAAAGTTTTGGGTCGTCTTTTCTGCTTCACAGGTAGTTTGCAGGGCCTCACCACATTCTATTCAGCAGCTGGAGCTGCAGCGGAACCTCACTTAGCTCAGATGTGTAGGGAACGTGCAGAAATCTTACCAGAAGCATCTCTGTGAGTAGCCACGCTTGCGTAAGAAAAGGAGCTATCACGGGTCCCGGAGTGGGGAAGGAACACAGAGCTGGACGAGGGAAGGGAGTTGCGGCTGGGCACCGCAGGATCTCAGAACCACTGTGGACCTCTCAGGTGGAGGCTATGATTTTCCTGTGTGTGCTGGGAGCTGGCATGGTGTGTATGGCTTAGGCCTCTGCACAGCTCCCTGTGTAGATTGCACAGGCAGGGCCTCATGTCTGCACATCTGGGACCAGAATGTTCTGCCCACCAGCCAAGGCAAGCAGCAGAGCATTCCCTGCTGGC
Source organism: Ateles fusciceps (assembly GCA_036589455.1). Lineage (NCBI taxonomy): Eukaryota > Metazoa > Chordata > Mammalia > Primates > Atelidae > Ateles > Ateles fusciceps. The sequence continues at coordinate 2,785,144 of JAZHEH010002481.1, read as the reverse complement.
TCAGACCCTTGTGTGGAGGGAGATGCAGGAGAAAGGGAGCCCCCGGGTCTCAGGCCACATTCACGCTGCCCACAGGCCGGCTCCCGGAGCTGTGGAGGCCGCCTGGAAGCTGGAGGCCAGCGAATCCCAGGCCCATGCACAGGACCCTCTGAGAGGCTGCTGGGGTGTCAAGGAAGAGGCCCTAATCCCAGTCCCATTCACAGGACCCTCTGAGAGGCTGCTGGGGTGTGAGTGAGGGGCTCTAATCCCAGTCCTGTGCAGAGGACCCTCTGAGAGGCTGCTGGGGGTTTGGGGAAGGGACCCTAATCCCAGTCCTGTGCACAGGACCCTCTGAGAGGCTGCTGCGCGGTTGGGGAAGGGGCCCTAGGCCAGGCAGGCCAGGTAATAACTTGGTTTGTCGAAGATCTGACATTAGCCCGGCTTGAGTATTAGAAAATATATTTTTATTTATATAGTTCTAATGTTTTGAATAGCTGCCCTCTTACCTTTAGGAGAACATTTTGTGATGTTGGTGTCTCAGAGCCATAACTATGAGTGAATTTCGGATTCACCATGACGTCAATGAACTGCTTAGCCTGCTGCGTGTCCACGGAGGAGATGGGGCTGAGGTCTACATTGACCTGCTTCAAAAGAACAGGACCCCGTACGTCACTACCACTGTCTCTGCTCACAGCGCCAAGGTAAGCACCACCCTTGGTGTAGTGCCGTGTGGGGTGAGCACCGCCCCGGGGCCAGGATGGTGCAGGGTGAGCACCGCCCCTGGTGCAGGGCTATGTTTGGTGCAGGATGCAGAGTGGGGGGCCCTGTCCTGGGTGGCCTCAGTGGTACCGGGAATGATGGCAGACAGCACTTGGGCTGTATGCATTCGGGTCTGATTCTGCTGACTCCCCCAGCATCTCCTGTGACTTCCCACTGTGCAGATGAGTAAATGGAGGCCCAAGGAGAAAGCTGGGCCTAGAACCCTCCCTCTTTCCCACTCCATCCCCCTGTAGCCGTGAGTGGGGAGAGTCCTGACATGTGCATTCCTGTGGATAAAAGGAGGCACTGATGTTAACCATGCTGAAATCCCTTTAAGATGTTATTTCTTTATTCAGATGATATGTAATTCAGAATTACAGGTTTTCAGTAGAAGATGATTTTGAATTTGAAGTCTATTTTTAAAAGTACATTATGAATCTTCAGTTATTTAAACTGGCTCAAAACAGGGATAAGGCACAAGGATAATTAGGCAGATGAGCTGAGTGGAATAGAGAGTTGAGGGACACACGTTGAGTTCGTTCTGAGGGAAGCATTGTCAATCACTGAGCAAAACACCCCTAAGCGTGCACCTAATCATACATTCCCGAGGCAATACGGTGAGGTGTGTACAGTGAACGCATAAACTCCTGGGAAGAAACGTAAGCAGCTGCTCTCCATACAAACCTGAAGAAGCATGAAAAGGCCAGGCGCAGGGACTCACGCCTGTGATGCCATCACTTTGGGAGGCCGAGGCGGCTGGATGGCTTGAGCCTGGGAGTTCGAGACCACACGGGGCAAGATGATGAAATCCTGTCTGTACAAAAAATTAAAATAAGAAGAAGCACAAAAGGAAAGAAGCCATAATGGGAAATATAGATAAGCTGTGTTTCGTTTTGTTCTGAGACAGAGTCTTACTCTGTCACCCAGGCTGGAATGCAGGTGACACCATCTTGGCTCACTGCAGCCTCAGCCTTCCAGGCTCAAGTGATCCAACCACCTCGGCCTCCCGAGTAGCAACCACAGGCGAGTGCCACCATGCCTTGCTAATTTTTGAATCTTTTTGTAGAAATGGGGTTTTGTGGGCTGGGTGCAGTGGCTCACAACTGTAATCCCAGCACTTTGGGAGGCCAGGGCAGGCGGATCACCTGAGGTCAGGAGTTTGAGACCAGCCCGGCCAACATGGCAAAACCCCATCTCTACTAAGAATACAAAAATTAGCTGGGCGTGGTGGTGCATACCTGTAATCCTAGCTACTTAGGAGGCTGAGGCAGAAGAATCACTTGAACCCAGGAGGTGGAGGTTGCAATGAGCCATAGTCATGCCATTGCACTCCAGCCTGGGTGACAGAGTGAGACTCTGTCTCAAAAAAAAAAAAAAATGGGCTTTTGTTACTTTGCCCAGGTTGGTCTTGAACTCCTGGACTCAAGCAATCTACCTGCCTTGGCCTCCCAAAGTGCTGGGATTACAGGTGTGAGTCACTGCCTGGCTCAAAACATGGATAAGTTTAACACAATATTCAGATGAGTTTCTTAGTTTATTTCAGAAAGATGATTATTTAACCTACCCAAGTTTAACTCTTGGTTCATTGTGCCTAATTTTCTTGAAGATTTTTTTAAAGTGCTTTATTAATTACTGTCATTAAATCACTCATGTTTGTGCTTTTGAGGTTAAAATTGCAGAGTTCTCTCGTACTCCAGAAGACTTTCTAAAGAAATATGACGAACTGAAATCTAAAAATACGAGGAACCTTGACCCGCTGGTGTACCTGCTGTCAAAGCTCACGGAAGACAAAGAGGTAGGTGCCATGCCGCCTGCCATACTGCACCGTGCAGCCCGTGTCGGGAGTGAGGTGGCGTCTTCTGCTGTGTCCACGCCACCTTCCCGTCAGTTCACCAGTAACGCTTCAAGGCCAGGTAGGACATTTGTGGTGAATCAGAATGAAGGATCACCCATGATGGATGTAAACCTGAGAAACAGCCTCTGGGGCTGGGGCTTCTCATTTCCCGTGTGTTGTGCTGCGTTCCTGCCTGTCGCATGCGTTGCTTTGCTGTTAGGAGGGGCACCTGTCAGGGTGGGCAGCTGTCCTGGTGGTGGTGTCCCTGCTCATCCACTGTGGCCAGGGTTGTGCTGGCCTGGTGTGGAGGTTTGCGTGTTTGCATGTTTTCAGACTCTACAGTACTTACAACAGAATGCGAAAGAAAGAGCTGAGCTCGCAGCCGCCACTGTGGGCGGCAGTGCCACCAGCATCAGCGTCCCTGCCGCGGCCTCCAAGATCTCCATGCAGGAGCTCGAGGAGCTGAGGAAGCAGCTTGGCAGCGTGGCCACTGGCTCCACACTGCAGCAGGTACTGCGTCCGTGGCTGTCCACAGGCGCCCACACTTACTGCTGTGCCAGGCCCCTGCTGGAAGGGCACATCTCTCTGTCATTTATTATTAGAGAGGCTGAGGCTTAATGCTTGATCGTGACCTAGCACTAGATGTTTAACATTTTTTAAATCTAGAATTCTGGTCCACAGGAATAAATACCAAAGAGGTTCCTACCTACTTGGGAGTCACGCTGCACGGTGGCATGTGGCTCTGACCCTGCCCAGTCCTGACGCCTTGTTCACGATGCAGGTGGCCGTGTGGCTCTGACCCGCCCAGTCCTGGCTACCCATTCATGCCTCTAATTTTTGACAGTTTTGAGGAGATGCTTTCAGATTATTATATTTTCAAGACTCTTGAAAATAGAACCATTTTTGTTACTCCGTCTGTATTTACTACCTGCTCTTGGGTTTGGTTTTCTGTCCTACCCTGGTCTGTTGATGTAAGTCATCTCCCAGTCTCTGTCCTTGGAGCTGCCACGTTTCTGCCTTTGTGGCCTTTAAACCCCTTCAGAGCTGTGTCCTTGAGGCATCCTGGCCTTGCCGGGTGCGTGTCGAGTGCAGCGGCTCCCAAGGACCCGGCTGGTTCCTGGGCACATTCTGTGCCAGATGTGATGCCAGGCCTCTGTCCATGTCTCCCTCAGCCCTGGCACCACTCTCTCTCTGTGGCACGTAGGAGACTGGGTCTTACTGCTAAGTGCAGAGACAGTTTGCACCGGCCGCTGTCCCTGACCCGCCGTGAATGGGAGTCGGTGCTTCTGAAAGCTAGGCCGGCCCTGGCCAACCTCGTCAGCCTCTGGTGGCCACTGATACAGGAGGGCGGGTGCTCTGACCACGTCAGGAGCCACCCTATCGTGGCGCTGCTGCCTCAACCTTTCCTGGGGCCCTTCTCCGGCAGGGTGAGGATGCTTGTCTATTGCTGAAGCCTGTCTTCACCCAGCAAAGGTAGTCACTGCCAGGAAGAAACAATTCTGATTGTTCCCAGGGCGCCCTCCTCCTGAAACAGCTGCTCTGTGCCGGGGTGCAGCCTCTCGCACGGTTTCCCCCTGCTGGTGCTCATGGTTCTTGGGGGGGCCCCTTGCTGGACCTGGACCCCTGAGAAGAAGGGCTAGGACTCCTGTCTGCCCTGTTCCCCAGCCCCTCACGCTGTGGCAGGCGTGCCGAGGTGCACTTAATTTCTATGTGGTTGAGTGTTTATCATCTTTGCAAAGATAATAGTTTCTGCGGGTGTCTTAGTTGAGTGTTGACACTAAAGTGTACCTTTCTGGTTTTGTTTTTAAAAACATCCTTGGTAGTCTCTGGAACTTAAAAGAAAGATGCTTCGAGACAAGCAGAACAAAAACAATTCAGGCCAGCACCTCCCCCGTCTTCCCAGCGTGGGTGTATGAGAGACCTGCACTGATAGGAGATTTCCTGATTGGCTCCGGCGTGAGCACAGACACGGCTTTGCCGATAGGTATGTGATGCGTTCATTTCTGGCCTCTGCCTGGCAGGACACGGCAGCCCAGCCCTCCCCTGGGCCTGCCCTTCCTCAGGTCCTGAGGCTCTGCTCTGACTGGCCGCCGCCGCTGCATTCCCATCCCAGGGTGGCAGCAGAGAGTGGCTCACCAGGGTCCTGGAGGTTCTTCTCCTGTCCCTCCTGCCAGAGCTATGAGCTGAGCTGCGGGACGGCCTGCAGCTGGCCCCTCCCCAGCCGGCATCCTGGTGCCCTGGTGCCCTGGTGCAGACCCGCAGGCACCAGAACCGTGTGCAGCACTCATTTCAACTCCGTAGGTTCCGTTACGGCTGTGCTCTCAGGGGCCTCTTAAAGGTAGTGCTCTTGTAAACAAGATGCAGGTGAGACCACACAGTCATTTGAGGACAGGCTTTTGGGGACCTGGGATGTGTTCGTCTGTCACAATTCATGAGTGCGTTTTCATTTTTATTTTTTTTGAGATGGAGTGTTGCTCTGTCACCCAGGCTGGAGTGCAGTGGTGCGATCTCAGCTCACTGCAGCCTCCACCTCCCAGGTTCAAGCGAGTCTCCTGTCCCAGCCTCCCGAGTAGCTGGGACTGCAGGTGCCACGGCCAGCTAATTTTTATATTTTTAGTAGAGACAGGGTTTTGCCATGTTGGCCAAGCTGGTCTAGAACTCCTGACTTCTGGTGATCTGCCCGCCTTGGCCTCCCAAAGTGCTGGGATTATAGGTGTGAGCCACTGCGCCTGGTCAAGTACGTTTTTAGATTTGAGATTTCACGAACTAAGGACAGAGCAAACCTGCTTGTGTTGCCCTATCCCTGTTAGTCCAAACTCAAGAGGCAGTGGTCGACCTCCCCCGCACTCACGTGGGAAGCTGCTCACGGGGCTCTGCTGTGGGGCCACAGAGCCGCACTCACGCGGGAAGCTGCTCATGGGGCTCTGCTGTGGGGCCACAGAGAGGGCAGCTCCTGCCTTTACCAGAAACCTGGAGAATGGTTATGTGAAATCCACCTGTTTTCCTCATCCCCAAGCAAACAGAACCCTGCTGTAAGTTAATGAAAAGTATAGAAAATAGTCTACTTTGGCCAGGCGCAGTGGCTCACACCTATAATCCCAGCACTTAGGCTGAGGTGGGCAGATTACTTGGGCCCGGGAATTGGAGAGCACCCTGGGCAACATGGCGAGACTCAGTCCCTACAAAAAATACAGAAATTAGCTGAGTGGTGGTGCACAGCTGTCGTCCCAGCTACTCAGGAGGCTGAGGTGGGATCGCTTGAGCCTGGGAGGTCGAGGCTGCGGTAACCTGTGATCGTGCCGCTGCACTGCAGCCAGCCTTGGCAGAGAGTCAGACTCTGTTTCAAAACCAAACCAAACAGTCTGCTTTGTGCAGTGTGTTTTCAGTAATAATCCAACTGTGAAAACCCAACCGTGAACACTGTTAGGGAGAGAGAGCTGCTCCCTTAGTGGATATTCGCGGGCCGCCAGGGCGGCGGTGGACATCTGAGAGCTCCTGATGATGCCCAGGCAGGTTTCAGAGGAGGAAGTTCGGGGTCCTGGCGCCTGGGGTCCCAGCAGCGGAGCCAGCTTTTTGGAGCAGAAAGCACTGAGGGGGTGTTGATGTAGGAAGCTTTTTCCCTATGTTTCCCCCATTCAAGGAAGGAGTTGTACAACAGAGGAATGCACCATCCAGTAATGCTGTGGTGCCTCGGGGCAGCTCTGAGCGTGGCAGTGATTGGAAGCAAGTGTGTGAGACACAGCTGTGAACCCTGCGGCTCAGGTCAGAGTGCAGGTGCCCTCAGCACACTCAGCATTCCAGGAAAGGGGCAGCCTCGCCCCACCTCCCTCCCACGGCCACATGCCACAGATCCAGCCTGCCTCACCTCCCTTTGTCTGTGCCGTCCCTACCCCCTCGTGCCACCCATGCAGACTTGAGAATGGAGCTCACAGTGGCGTTCGTGCGGGGGACTGTCCAGCCCCTCACCCCACAATTTGGCCAGCGTCTCTGTGATAGGACAGGTGCCTTGGAAAGCACCAGAACCTTGTGGGCATGAGGCGGCTGCCAGCGTTCCACGTTCCTGCTGTGCCTCTGCACACACCGTGTGGGCATCCCCCTGGCCAGCGCCGCCGCGGCGGTGCCCCTCCCGTGCAGCGTGCGAAGCTGTTTCCCAGGTCTGCGTGCTACCTTTGCCCCACGCCGGCACGGAGGAGCAGGTGGTCGGTGGTTGTTGGGATGCAGTGATTGGCAGGCATCGTCGTGGGTGTCTGGGTGGCACTGAGCATGCTGGATACTGGGGAGCTGAAGCAACCGACTTTTTTTTTTTTTTTTTGAGACGGAGTCTCCGTTGCCTAGGCTGAAGTGCAGTGGCACGATCTCAGCTCACTGCAGCCTCGACCTCCTGAGCTCAGGTGATCTCCCCCACCTCAGCCTCCTGAGTAGCCGGGACTGCAGGCGTGCGTCATCACACGCAGCTAATTTTTATATTTTTAGTAAGAGACGGGGATTCGCCATGTTGCCCAGGCTGGTCTCGAACTCCTGGAGTCAAGCGATCTGTCCACCTTGGCCTCCTAAAGTGATGGGATTACAGGTGTGAGCCACTGTTCCCGGCCTGAAGCAACTCTTGAGGTCCCTCCACAGTCAGGCAGCCGGCTCAGCACTGCACCTCCACCCCACTGTGAGGCTTCTCCCCACGGGGGTATTGGGCAAGACTCGTGGCTGTGGATGAACGAGGCCAACATGGTGGAAAGTCAGCGATGCAGAGTCAGAGGCAGTTCCTGGAAGATGCCCTTGCTGTTCAGGAAACACCAAGCCATACCCACTGCTTTAGGAATGGCAGACCTTGGAGGCTTGCTTTTGTGGGTCCTCCTGAACAGGCCACTGGAGTACCCGGAAAGAAAAGGAACTTAAGTTGAGAAGTATAGATCTGCCAGCCTGGGCAACATGGCAAGACCCGGCCTCTACAAAAGATTTAACTTGGCCAGGAATGACAGTGCACATCTGTGGCCGCAGCTCTGAGGAGCCAAGGAGGGAGGATCGCTTGAGCCCGGGTGGTCCAGGCCGCAGTGAGCTGAGATCTCACCACGGCACTACATCCTGGGTGACAGAGCAAGATTTGTCTCAAATACAAAGGGAAGCAAACGGGATCTGTGCCGTGACTGAGGCTGTTGCCGAAGGACTCATGTTGGTGCTGCTTGCAGCTGTGCTCAGAGCCGCGGGGCCTGCAGTCACAGACGTGTGAGGCTGACAGTGCTGTCTTGTAAACTGGAAGTGTGCTCTGCGGAGCCGTTCTCAGCTGCCAGGACCTGGTTTTGGTTCGGTCTGGCTGGCACTGGGGCCCTCTCAGGCCCAGTGGGGACTGTTTCAACACGCTGCTTCCCCCCCCGCTGTGGACTGAGAGCTGCGGACCCACCCTGGGACGTGAGGGTTTGGTGGGTAGATGGCCCGTGGCCGTCCTCGAGGTTCACTTGGGTGATCATGAGGAGACTTAGCTGTCTGTCCTGCAGCCATCTCACACGTGTGGATAGAAATGATCAGTTTCCTAACGTTTAAATGATAGCTTTTCAAAGACAACGTTATTTTTTTTGTCCCAGAGTAGCCCAGACTCACCAAGTTGTACTTACAAATGCTGAAAGTACAGCTTCCGCTGAAGTTGATTTTTAAACTCTGGACTTCATCTTTTCAACTGTTAGGCACGTGTGTGAGCATCTCAGAGTCCCATGTGGTGAGACCTGACGTGAGCCACGGCGTCTCCCAGGCCAGCCCCGACCTGCAGTGGGTGGAACTCAGCCAACCACTGAGCTCCCCAGTGGGTCACTCAGAGCCAAACACAGTGGCTGACCTTTCATTCCCATAAGCAGTCAGGGCGTTACAATGAGCAAGAGTGAGACTGACCGAGGATGAGGGCACAGTGGCTGTGGGGCGTGGGGGTGGGGGCCAAGGAGCCGCAGCACTGTCTGTGCCCGCAGGCACGCTGCCCCTGGCCTCGCAGGAGTCCGCCGTGGTGGAGGACCTGCTGTATGTGCTGGTGGGCGTAGACGGGAGGCACGTCACTGCTCAGCCCCTGGCCGGGAGGCAGAGCCGGACCTTCCTCGTGGACCCCAACCTGGACCTGTCCATCAGGGAGCTGGTGAACAGGATCCTCCCAGTGGCTGCCAGCTACTCCACCGTGACCAGGTGGGCACCGGGCACAGTCCCTGGGGGCTCACACTGTTGTGAGGGAGGGGTTAGGTCCCATCCTGATGACCATGGAGACATCGGCATCCCTTCTAAAGGGAGCCCCCACCTTGGGGACAACTCCGTGACTGACTCAGCTTTGGAGGATCTGTGAGTCACCGCCCAGGGTCCTGACTCATCTCCTCCTAGGGGCAAAAGTCCCCCCTCTGGGATGGGGGATTCGAGTGAGTCATTTACTTCCTGTGTAGGGATGAGACTCAGAATATCTGACCTTTATCTGGATGCAGCTTGCCTTTTTGAGGAAGTTGACAGCTCTTCTCGTAGGTTCATCGAAGAGAAGTCTTCGTTTGAGTATGGGCAGGTGAACCACGCCCTGGCGGGCGGCCATGCGCACCCTGGTCAAGGAGCACCTGATCCTGGTGTCACAGCTGGAGCAGCTGCACAGGCAGGGCCTTCTGTCGCTGCAGAAGCTCTGGTTCTACATCCAGCCAGCCATGCGCACCATGGACATCCTCGCCTCCCTTGGTGCGTGCCTGCTGGGGAGAGTGGGGCAGTGGGTGGCAGGTGTCACAATGCAGCACCCAGCGTGAGGAGAGACTGCTGGGGCGTGGAGCCGCCACCCAGGCCAGGGGCATGCAGCCAAAGCCCATGTGGCTCCGTGTGTTACTATTTGCCAGAGGAAAGCCCTGGGAGCTCTTACCGGTCAGCTTTCATCAGCAGCTACAACCTTGCAGTTTGTACACATCCCACACGCGCAGCACCCTCCCAGTGAGAAGACTGGAGAAGTGCAGGAGGCCCCAGCGGGGTCGTTGGCAGTCTGAGCGTGTGCTTCCCTCCCGCAGCCACCTCAGTGGACAAAGGCGAGTGTCTTGGGGGGTCCACGCTGAGCCTGCTTCACGACAGGAGCTTCAGCTACACGGGGGACAGCCAGGCGCAGGAGCTGTGCCTGTACCTGACCAAGGCGGCCAGTGCTCCTTACTTCGAGGTTCTGGAGAAGTGGATCTACAGGGGCATCATCCATGACCCGTACAGGTAGGGATTCCGGGTACTTGGAGGGCATGTGCTGCCCTCTCCCATATGGGTAGGGACATGGGGGACATGGAGAGTGCCTGCTGTCCTCTCCTTGTACAAGTAGGGCTCCCCGGGGACATGGGAGGGGTACGTGCTGCCCTCTCCTATACGGGTAGGGCTCCTGAGGACACAGGGGACATGGACGGCGTGTGCTGCCCTCTCCTGTATAGTTAGAGCCATGGGGGACATGGACGGCGTGTGCTGCCGTCTCTGGGGGCCAGAGCTTTGCTTTGCTTGTGGTCTCGGGAAAGCACACATTGTGCAGATGTGCACCTGCTGCCCATGCGGCCAGGGCAGGGACGGCCCAGCTGCTTAGGGCCTTCCTCTTTGTGCACAGGACATGAAATGCCTCCGTTAGGCCCTTCAGCCAGTTTGGTGCAAGGGCCTCCTGAGCTGGTGGGGTCTGTCAGCTCTCTCCAGTGACATATATTTAAAAACATGTTTGTTTGCAAAGAATTTTACTATCATCTATTATGTCGAGATACAGTTGTTGAAATATTTTGAAAAGATGCATTTATCATATGGAAATACGTATTTCTTTACTGATGGACTAAATAAAATCTGGTATAATGGGCCTAGCAAAGAAAGCAGCTTCACACTTAACGTGCTAAATGGCATTTGAAGTTGTTCCGATGGTGACGTGCAGGCGTCTGCTTTCTGTTGGTGTCCGCCCCACGCACCCCACACAAGCATCATTTTGGTGCCTGGGTTCATCGTGGAAGGAAATGCTAAATTCCAAAAAGAGGCAGGTGCAAATAAAGATAAATCAGTTTCCCACCCAGCCCTACGGACCCCACATACTCCCTGCAGACCCCACAGTCTCCCCAAACCAGGGTTAATACTCCCCGTGGACCCCACAGTCTCCCCCGAACCCAGGTTAATACTCCCTGCGGACCCCACAGTCTCCCCCGAACCCAGGTTAATACTCCCCGCACACCCCACAGTCTCCCTGAACCCAGGTTAATACTCCCCACGGACCCCACAGTCTCCCTGAACCCAAGTCCATACTCCCCGTGGACCCTACAGTCTCCCTGAACCCAAGTCCATACTCCACGCCAACCCCACAGTCTCCCCCAAACCTGGGTTAATACTCCCTGTGGACCCCACAGTCTCCCCAAACCCGGGTTAATACTCCCCGTGGACCCCACAGTCTCCCTAAACCCGGGTTAATACTCCCCGTGGACCCCACAGTCTCCCCAAACCCAGGTTAATCCTCCCTGCGGACCCCACAGTCTCCCCAAACCCAGGTTAATCCTCCACTCCAGAGTGAGGCTTGTAGATTTGTTTGAGCCCACAGTTGAGAAGTGGCTGTGGCAGGTTAGGTGTGGCCCCCGTGGAAGGCTGTTTGGAAGTCTGTGGCCCTCTGTCAGGGCTGTCCCCCATGCTGCCGGCCTGGAGAAGTGTGTCTTCTGCCTGACGCGCGGGCACCCTTGCTTTGCTCTGTGGTTTTAGCGAGTTTATGGTTGAGGAGCACGAGCTGCGGAAAGAGCGAATCCAGGAGGATTACAACGACAAGTACTGGGACCAGCGGTACACCATCGTGCAGCCGCAGATCCCGTCCTTCCTGCAGAAGATGGCGGACAAGATCCTCAGCACAGGTGCGGCACACATGGGTGTGGGGGGCGGCATAACTGCCTGGAGAGTCTCCTGCAGCCCAGGCCCTCCCGCGGTGGGCGCCCGGAGCCCGGGTGTCTGTGAATGCGGGGCGGAGGTCACATGTGGCTCGTGAGCTGGGCTGTGCGCTGCGGCGCTGAGTTGGGCCTTGAGATGGTCTCTGTTGCCAGGTTTTCATCAGCTTGCCGTTCTGTCCCTGACCCTAGGAGGCTCTCTCACAAGTGCCTTCTCTGTGTTTCATTTCTGGTTTCTAAAACTCCATCAGCATGACGGGAGAAATGTCAAGCACCCACACCGGCAGTGTTTTCGCTCTGACCACACAGGTTAGGGCCTAACCTAGACCTGGGGCAGCGGTGCGGGGGACTCAGGCTTGGCATGTCGGGCCGTCATGAAAGGGGGTGGGAAGCAATTAGCCATCTGGTTCTCATACCGCCTTTTTGAAATTATTTCTGTGCCCTTGGTTAGAAAATTCTAGATGTGCAGAGCACGACAGAGCCCCGAGGCCACCACCTCAGTCTGTAGCTGCTGGCAGCAGTTTGCCGGAAAGAAGCCAGGGCGTAGAGAGCTGCCTTCTGCAGCCCGTTCTGTTTCCAGTACGCCGCCTCCTGTTCAGACAGAGACGGCTGGGGCCTGAGATTTTGAATTTGCTTTCTTCCATCTCTTCTCAGGCAAATATCTAAACGTGGTCAGAGAGTGTGGCCACGACGTCACCTGCCCAGTGGCTAAAGAGATCATCTACACATTAAAAGAGCGGGCGTATGTGGAGCAGATCGAGAAGGCGTTTAACTACGCCAGCAAGGTGCTGCTGGACTTCCTGATGGAGGAGAAGGAGCTGGTGGCACACCTCAGGTGGTTCTCTGTCCCAGTGTGGGCACCTGCCTCCCTCTGAAACCACAGTCTGCGGGACGTGGGGCTGAGATCGCTAGGTTCCTTCTGGCAGCTCTGCCTTGTCGTTTTGAAAGTGGGCACTGCCAGATGGTCTCTAGCTTGAGGGCCTGGCACACGCTGTGGGCAGTGTAGGCCCCGGGTCACCTTGTCCAGGGGCCCCCGCTCCCCTCCCTGCCCAGGGCCCACCCGCCCCTTCTCTGCTCCTCCTGCCACAGCCTGCACAGTGGTCTCAGAGCCCCTGCCTGAGAGCCAAGCGCTTAGCTGGTTTTAGCGTGATGCTGCGGTGAGCACCTGTGGGCTGGGGGACGTGCTCACACCTGCTCCCCCGGCGCAGGTCCATCAAGCGCTACTTCCTCATGGACCAGGGGGACTTTTTTCGTCCACTTCATGGACCTCACGGAGGAGGAACTCCGGAAGCCGGTGGAGGACATTACGCCCCCCCGCCTGGAGGCGCTGCTGGAGCTAGCACTGCGCATGAGCACGGCCAATACCGACCCCTTCAAGGATGACCTCAAGGTGGGTGAGGTGCCAGGGCTGCCCCCTGCTGCAGGGACGTTGGAGGGGCTGGGAGGAGAGGAGAGCCCAGCCCAGCCCTGTCCCCCCCCTCCCCCCACCCCCCACTCAGTTGAGGCGACCGCAGGGTCTGTTTCCTTCACTCTCTGCTGCGGGGGGCTGGCTTGCCGGGGTCTCCAGAGGTCTTTGTGCCTGTGCCCACGAGGGGCGGGGGGTCTCGGGTTTTCTTGCTGGGATCTCTGGGCAGGGTCTCTGGGGGTCTTTGCACCTGTGCTCACAAGGGGCAGGCATTTCGGGTTTTCTTGCTGGGATCTCTGGGCAGGGTCTCCGGGGGTCTTTGCGCCTGTGCACACGAGGGCTGGGGGTCTCTGGTTGTCTTGCAGTGCTCTGGGTGTGAGGCTTTGCTGCCTTCTGGAATGAGTTTGGATGTGTCCCTCCACCTGTTTCTTGAAAGGGTTTCAGGAGTAGTGTTAATGCTTTTTGTTTTTATTTGTTTTTGAGACAGACTTTCATTCTTGTTGCCTAGGCTAGAGTGCAGTGGCGCAATCTCCGCTCACTGCAATGTCTGCCTCCTGGGTTCGAGCGATTCTCTGGCTCAGCCTCCCGAGTAGTTGGGATTACAGGTGCCCACTGCCAGGCCCAGCTAATTTTTTGTACTTTTAGTAGAGATGGAGTTTTACCATGTTGGCCAGGCTGGTCTTGAACTCCTGACCTCAGGTGATCTACTTACCTCGGCCTCCCAAAATGCTGGGATTGCAGGCGTGAGCCACCGTGCCCGGCAATATATATATTTTTTCTGTTTTTTTTATTTTTATTTTTAATAGAGATGGGGGTCTCACTATGTCGCCCAGGCGGTTAGAAGTCGGGCACCGAAGTCCCCCATCACTGCAGAACTGTTGCTTCAGATATTTTGGGGTCTATTGTTAGGAGCAGGAATATTTTTGTAGGAAAAATTCCTGGTAGTGAAATTGTTGGGTCACAACACACGGCCCTGTACACGGAGGCTGACCTCACTGGAGTACGTTTCGGGACTCTGCGCCATGCAGCTGGGGCTGCTGTGTGCACACCTGCAGAAGCCTCTTGGCTGCTCTGATGGGCGGGAGAAATGGCATCAGGGTTCACGTCTGTGTTCGTGGTGGTGAGCATTTCATCCGTCTGCTGCTCGCCTTCAAGTACTTGAGTAATAATGTGAGGACAGTATTGTTTGCTTGTAGTAACCATCATATCTTTCATCAAATACACTTCACTTTTAACCTGGGCCTGGTGCTCGTCATGGCACGAAGGTTTCCGTCCCAGCGTCTTCAGGTTCCTCTGACTGTCCCTAACGGTTTTTCCCTTTCACCATCCATGGCAGCAGTGGCTGTTTACAAAGTAATTCATCTGAATTTTTCTTGTTTTGTTTTGATGGGAAATGGTTCGGTTTTAAATGAGGATTTATCAGTAGATGTTTGGGTTTTCTAAAAGCCAGCCTCTGACGTTCAGAATCGGAATTTAGAGAAGCTGACGCAGCTCTGGGTCTGTGAGCATGGACCAGTGGGGGTTGGGGCTGGACTTGCGGTGTTTTCTCTAAAACTGATGTTTTGTTTCATTTCCTTTCCCCAAGATCGACCTGATGCCTCATGACCTCATCACTCAGCTCCTGCGCGTTCTGGCCATCGAGACCAAGCAGGAGAAGGCAATGGCCCAGGCCGACCCCCACTGAGCTCACGCTGAGCGGCCTGGAGGCCTTCTCTTCGACTACATCGTCAAATGGCCCCTTTCACTCATCATCAACAGGTGCGGGCCGGCCACCCGGGTGATGCCAGCCCTTCAATCAGGTTAGGCAGGCACGAGAACCGTGCCATGCAGTGGCCACCTCGTCCCACGGAGGACCCAAGGCGGCTCTCCCCGGCCTTCAGTGCCTGGGGCATTCACAGGCAGGGGCCACCATGTAGATTGTGGGGCATGGGCGCCATGTCCACGACGCCGCCGGCCACAGAGGCCCACGCCTGAGGTGCCACCGCCTCTCTTGCAGGAAAGCCCTCACTCGCTACCAGATGCTCTTCAGGCACATGTTCTACTGCAAGCACGTGGAGCGGCAGCTATGCAGCGTCTGGATCAGCAACAAAACCGCCAAGCAGCACTCGCTGCACTCTGCCAAGTGGTGCGTCCCCTCCTCTGCCCCCCCGACTCCCACATGCCCTGCAGGTAGACAGTTCCTCCTCTGCCCCCCGACTCCCACGTGCCCTGCAGGTAGACAGTTCCTCCTCTGCCCCCCGACTCCCATGTGCCCTGCAGGTAGACAGTTCCTCCTCTGCCCCCCGACTCCCACGTGCCCTGCAGGTAGACAGTTCCTCCTCTGCCCCCCGACTCCCATGTGCCCTGCAGGTAGACAGTTCCTCCTCTGCCCCCCGACTCCCACGTGCCCTGCAGATAGACAGTTCCTCCTCTGCCTTCCACCCCCGTGCACCCTGTGGGTAGACAGTTCCTCCTCTGCCCCCCGACTCCCACGTGCCCTGCAGGTAGACAGTTCCTCCTCTGCCCCCAACCCCGTGCACCCTGTGGGTAGACAGTTCCTCCTCTGCCCCCAACCCCGTGCACCCTGTGGGTAGACAGTTGTGCTTTTCAGGGTTCTGGGAGCGCCATCTATATATGCACCTTTGTAGCTTTAGATCCATCATGCTTCATTTTCCCATCTGGGGGCTGCACGGTGATGCTGGCTCTGTCCCTCGGCCCTCTCCGCAGCCCACCCAGGTCTGTGTGCAGGATGAGAGCCCCTCCCGAGGGCAGGCAGCCACATTGTGCTGGGACTAGAGGTGCTTTCCAGCTGGTCTGTGGCTCTAGAGTGTTGAAAAAGGGGTTGATGGCAGAGCTGCCTTAGAATTTGTCCAGTCGGGTGTGGTGGCTTGTCTGTAATCCCAGCACTTTGGGAAGCCGAGGTGGGAGGATTGCTGGAGCCCAGGGGTTCGAGACCAGCCTGGACGATTTAATGAGATCTTATCTCTTAAAAAAAACATTGTTTTAATTAGCCGGGAATGGCTGTAGTTCCAGTGATTCAGGAGGCTGTGGGAGGGTTGTCTGAGCTCAGGTCAAGGTTGCAGTGAGCCAAGATCATGGCACTGCACTGCTGCAGCCTGAGCTACAGCGAGACCTTTCTCTCGAAAAAAAAAATTAGAAGAAAAAAGTCATCTCAGTCGTGAAGCACAAATGTGCCGCTGCTGTGTAGCTCCTGCTGGTGTGGGCTCCCGGGGCTCCAAGGGGTCCGTTTGCCGAGGAGCCCCGCGTCCCAGCCTCCACCATCGGGCTGGTAGAGGGTGACCGGTCTTGCAGCGGTCGTGAGCATCCCGTGTGCTGGGAGGGCGCCTGCTCTGCAGAGGGCACGGCCACATCCAGGGGGCGCCGTTGGGGCCGCGTCCTCCATGTCTGTCCTCTGCGTCCCTCAGGTTTGCTGGGGCTTTCACTCTGCGGCAGCGAATGCTCAACTTCGTCCAGAATATTCAGTACTACATGATGTTCGAAGTGATGGAACCGACCTGGCACATCCTGGAGAAAAACCTGAAATCCGTGAGTTTTAGCCCCATAGATGACAACATTTGAAAGCAGGTTTCCTTTCACATAAGGTGAGGGGAGAAGAGGGTGAGGGGAGAAGAGGGTGAGGGGAGAGGAAGGCGAGGGGAGAGGAGGGGGAGGGGGAAAAGGCAGGGTTGGGGTGAGGTGGGGTGGGGGGAGAGGAGGGGTGAGGGGAGGGGGGGAGGGGAGAGGTGGGGGGGGGGGAAGAGGAGGGAGAGGGGGAGGGGGCGAGAGGCAGGGGGAGAGGAGGGGGAGAGGAGGGGGAGGGGAGAGGAGGCTGAGGGGGAGAGGAAGGGGGAGGGGGAGAGGAGGGCAAGGGGGGGGGAGGAGGGGGAGGGGAGAGGAGGGGGGAGGGGGAGAGGAGGAGGGAGAGGGGAGGGGGGAGAGGCAGGGGGAGGGGAGAGGCAGGGGGAGGGGGAGAGGCAGGGGGAGGGGAGAGGCAGGGGGAGGGGGAGAGGCAGGGGGGAGGGGAGAGGCAGGGGGAGGGGAAAGGCCTGCCTTCCACAGTGACCAGCTATGCCCGTCATTGTTTTAGTGGTATTTGGAAGTTTTTCTTTAAAAGCCCAAGGCCATGTGAAAGGTGGACGTGCATGAACAGAAGTATGTGAAGTCAGAACTCAGCACATGCCCACCTGGAGCTCGTGTTTCTGAGAAGGTGCTCGGTGCTGTTCCCCCACAGGCCTCCAACATCGACGATGTGCTGGGCCATCACACGGGCTTCCTGGACACCTGCCTGAAGGACTGCATGCTCACCAACCCCGAGCTGCTGAAGGTCTTCTCCAAGCTCATGTCCGTGTGCGTCATGTTCACCAACTGCATGCAGGTGTGCGGGCGGCACGTGGTGGGGGGGGGGCAGGCATGGGCAGCACGTGACGGGGGGTGTGGACATGGGTATGCAGACCGTGGCCGCACGCAGCCCGCTACACCTTTTCCTGCCCCTGCGTCTGTGGAGGAGCCCACTGGGATCTGAGTGTTTCCAGGGCTCCTGGTCTTCCTGGCCAGCTGGTTCTCTCCCGGGGCCCCTGCCCTGGCAGCGTGGGCAGGGCCGTGTTCCTCCCAAACCATCCCTCAGCCTCCACGGTGCTGGTCTCTGTCTGGGGCCTCTTCTGCTGGCCTTGAGTGCTCTTTTCCTCAGCACTTGAGTTATTTAATTCTATTAAGTACCTGCGGGTGCTTGTCACCAGCAGCTACCCACTGGCGATGGTGCAGAACACGAGCGTCTAGTGGCAGAAGGGGCTCCTGGGGGTGTGTGGGACTCCGAGGGTCTGAGGGTCAGGCTCTCCAGGCAGTGCCATGGGGAAGGTTGAGAGGAGGGCACAGGCGCTGTGAGCCATTGCTGACACTAAGAGCCACTTCCGGGTCCCAAGTACGGAAACACAGAAGAAAACTGTGCTTAGGAAAATTAGCTGGTCACTGTGGAAGGCAGACCGAGGAATTCTGTCGGCACAGCTAAAGTCATTTCTCCTGCAGCCTCTGAGAGACACGTGCGTGTTCCTGCAGCCTCAGGCTATAGCAGAGACGCTGCCGGTGATGTACCTGCAGGACTTGCGTTTTCTGCAAAGCATTGTGGTTGTAACTAACAAGCATTTCCTTGCGACTTTCCACCTAGAAATTTACACAGAGCATGAAATTGGACAGCGAGCTGGGTGGGCAGACGCTGGAGCATGGCACCATCCCAGGGCTGCCTGCAGGGGCTGAGGAGCGGGTGCGGAAGGAGCTCACCAGGAAGGTGCGTGGCCTCCAGGGTCAGCCAGTTAGGTACGATTCCTCCTGGCCGGGCCGGTAGCTTGAGCGTGTTGATAAAAGGAGAACAAACCTGCCCCCTTTTATTTCCGTGTCCCGTAGGATTGAAGAAAAGACTTAAAATTAGCTTCTAAGTACAACCACGAGAGTGTTTTTCTCAGCTCTGTGGTTCCCCAGTTCAGCTCGCTCTGAAGATCTGAGGGAGCTAACAAGATCTTCAGAGCGAGCGCTGCACAGGCGCCTGGAGGGCAGGGCCCACACCCGCCGTCCCTGCTCTGCGCAGGTCTCGAGTTAGAACCGCCAGGCCGTGTGTCCTCGGAAGCATCGGAGGCATCGGAGGCACAGCCCCACAGCACCGTCTCTAGCATGGCGTGGGGCGTGGGCGGTCCCCTGTTCACACGCTGGAGCTGGAGCTGGCAGAGTTGGGTTTGGGAGCGTGTGAGGGATGCTCAGAGGCGCCTCATTCTCCTTGCTGAGAAGCGGCTGGGAAAGCCTGTTCTTTGCTTGTAGATCTCACCCCAAAGGAGAGCTCGAGGCACAGCCTGTGGGGTCTGAGCCTAGACCTCCTCATCTCACAAGGCCTGGAGCGTTTCTCTGAGTGCCGGGTTCGCAGGAATGTTTTTTGACGTCCTTTTTACCTTTAATCCCCTGAAAACACTGTGGAACCCATGTTTTCTATTTAAGAAAAGAGGAAGGGAAAGGACATGGGCCCACTGGGAGCAGTGTGGAGCCAGGAAGGCCCGAGGTGGGGGTGGGCATGGCTCACACCCCCCCGCCCTGCTCTGCTTTGTTTCCAGCACCTGGTGGAGCACGCCGACGCTACACAGCTCGTGTCCGGCTTCGAGGCCACCATCAGCAAGTTTGACAAGAACTTCTCAGCCCACTTGCTGGACCTCCTAGCCCGGCTGAGCATCTACAGCACCAGCGACTGTGAGCACGGCATGGCCAGCGTCATCTCCAGGTGGGCGGCCACCGCCCGGCTCAGCACTGCTCAGTTCAGCCCAGCTCAGCCCAGCGCCTGGTCCCATGGCCCAGCACCTGCCCCCACCCACACCCGCCCCGCCCAGCGCCTGCCCTGCCCAGAGCCTGCCCCCGCCCAGAGCCTGCCCTCACCCAGCACCTGCCCCCCCGACACAGCGTCTGCCCCTCGCCCAGCGCCTGCCCCAGCCCAGCATCCTCACTACGCAGGCTGGATGCACTGGCCTCATCTCCCCACACCCTCCCCTGGCCCACCTGGTGTTGAGAAAGTGGGGCAGGTCTGTGTCCTGGTGCTGCTCATGTGCCACTCCCTGACATCAGGCTGGCCCTGCTCTCCCTGGGGCATGATGTTCTGGGCGCCTGGGCTGCCCCGTTGGCGCCTGTGGCTATGTGTGTCCTGTGGGGCTGGTCTCGCCTGGGTCAGCTTCCTCATGCTGCACTGAACACCTGGCCTGGGGGAAGAGGCTAGCTCTCCTGGAGGGGGATGCAGGAAGGTGGCCAAGCTTCTGGCCCAGAAGGGGTGCTGTCCTTGGGTGCTGAGGGGCAGCTGTCTTGGGATGGGAGGTGCTATGCTTGGAGGTGTGGTGTATGCTTGCAGGGGGCTGTCCTGGGGGGTGCTATGATCAGAGGTGTGGTGTGTCCTTGCGGGGGGCTGTCCTCAGGGGGTTGCTGTCCCTGGGGGAAGCATTGTTGTTGGGGTGGTGCCGTCCTTGGGGAAGGCACCTATATGTGCTTTTGGACCACCTTTGCCCCCTCGAAGACATGCTGATTTCCTGAGCAGGGGTTTCTGAGGCCACCCTGCATTGAGAATCACTGCTTGGTTTCCCCCAGCCCTTGACATCTCAGGCCTCATTGCCAGGCCCTGCTGGGGTGATGGGAGCCCCAACTTGCTAGGGCTAGGAGAGAGGAAACCTGTGTTTTCGCCTTTGAGCAGGACTGAAGATGTTCCCATCGAAACGTTAGGAGTGTGCCTCCCCCCTCACCCCTGCAGGGCGTCCCGTGGTCTCTGTAGCTGAACCCTTCCCCATGGTAGGGGCAGGGCTGCCCCACATGCTCCTGCAGAAGGGGTGTGCACCCAGCTCCACTGTCCTTCCACACAGGCTGGACTTCAATGGCTTCTACACGGAGCGCCTGGAGCGCCTGTCTGCGGAGAGGAGCCAGAAGGTCGTCCCCCAAGTGCCTGTCCCCTCGGGGGCCCCCGGTTCCTGCACCCAGGGTCGCGGTCACTGCACAGTGAGCCCCGGCCGCGATAGGAAGAAAGGGCATGGGGGTCAGCAGCTGCTGTGGTGCAGATGGGTCCCGAATGTTCAAATGGAAATGCTCCATGTTCTGTCTTTGCAGTTTAAATATAAACAGAACGATCGGCTTCGCTCATTTTGTTTCTCAGGATGCTGAGTTTTTATAGGAGCTACCCAGACAGGGTGGGTATCTCCTTGGATTTGCTGATCTGTTTGCCTTTTAAAATTACACTGTCACCTTTTTGGGTGTTTTTGGCCTCAAAGTGAAAATACGTGGTGTTTAAGCAAGAACCTAGCAAAGATACGTGGGGGGTAAGGTCCAGGCCTGCTGCCCACGTCCTTCCAGGTGAGCTGGGGCTGGGCTACCTGAGGTCTGCCAGAACCCGGAATCGCAGAAACCCACTGGGCCTCTGGGATTTGCTTTGGCTCTGGAGGCAGCCCCGTTCCTTCTGAGGACTCCCCCGGCTCCACACTCCCCCCCCCCCCCACATTCCTTCTGAGGACTCCCCCCGGCTTTCCCCCCCATTCTTTCTGAGGACTTCCCTGGCTCTACGCCCCCCCCCCATTCCTTCTGAGGACTCCCCCCGGCTCCATGTTCCCCACCCCCCCATTCCTTCTGAGGACTCTTCCAGCTCCACACTCCCCCTGTGCTGTTCCTTCTGAGGACTCCCCCCGGCTCCACATCCCCCTTCCTTCTGAGGACTTCTCGGCTCCATGCACCTCCTCCTGAGGAGTCCCCCGGCCCCACGTTCCCCCTATTCCTTCTGAGGACTCCCAGCTACACACTCCTGCTTCTGCTCCGCCTGGTCCAGGGCAGGAGACATAGGCAGGGCCCTCAGGCACCAGGGGAACCCAGACCTCCTCCTCCTCCTCCGTGGGAAGTGGCCTTGGGGCAGGCTCTGCTGCTGGCTGGAACCCCGGCCCCGCCCTGCTCCATCCCATGCGGGGCTGCCTTGTCACGAAGAAGTTACTCAGCAGACCGGCACCCCACCCAGTCCCCCCTCAGGCGGTCATCTGCCCTCTCTCTTCTGCATTCTCCAGTGCTACAGTGGGCAGCACAGCCAGCCCTGGTGTGACAGGGCCCTGGGTTCCTGAGGGCAGCCCTGGCCAGGGTGGCCTGCTCTGGCTACGCTCCGGCCAAGCTGCCCTTCCTGCTGAACTGCATGTATGTCGTCGCCACAGTTCAGCTCAGCGCCTCAGCCCTCTTGGATGGCGAGGTTGGGAGGAAGGAGAAGTAGAACAGAGGGTCCTGTAGGGGGACAAGGGTGTGGGCGGCCCTCTCCCAGCCTGCCTTGCCAAGAGCACAGCAGAGTGGGGGTGTGGGGGTGTCCGACTCTCCAGCCACAAACTGCTTCCTCTTCTTGTCTGTGGCCTGTGCAGACCTGGCCTATGAGTAAACGCGTTTATCAGCAACCTGAGGGTTGTGCAAATGCCAGACATGTGAGCAGAAGAGCCTGCTGGCTTTCTTGCCTGGCCCTGAGGCCTGGAAACCCCGGGTCTTGTGTCCTGGGCTCTGGGAAACCCTGGGCCTTGAGAAGTGAGGTTTGCAGGTGGTGAGGCTAGGAGGGGAGGGGAGCCTCCAGGGTTGCGGAGTCCAGGTTCCCAGACCCGTCAGCGCCTGCTGGGTGGAGGTGGTGGAGACAGATGGGGTGTCTTCTATGGGATGGGGTGGGACTTCCTCAGCCTGGTAGGAGCCCGTTCTGGCCGGAGCACATCCTGTCTTTATAAGACTAAATTGCTGGTAGGCGGTAGGGGCCTTGCTGTGCCTCTGAAGTGAGCAGCGTGCCGCCTTTGCACTTGTGCTATCAAGTGACTTGCACAGGCCAGCATCCCCAGCCCTACCCGGGTGCCTCGCCACATTCTCAGGAGCCTGGGGGCCTCATCCTGTGCCACACAGTAGCCTCGGGCCAGGAGTGCAGGCAGCAGAAGTCAGCTGCCACCCAGTGCCAGCCCTTGCCTTTATTTCCTTGCTTTTCATGCCATTCACGTTGGGGTAAGAATGGCTTTGAGACAAAACATTACAGCATCACTCCAGGCCAGCTTAGATCCTCAGGGTTCCCCCGTCCTCCCAGTTAACTCCAAGGCCCTGGCCTCTTCCTGCCACTGCCCCTTGACCTCTGTCCTCTGCCCTTGGCCTATGCAGGCCCCTGCCTCACCCTGCCCTGGGGCCCTCTCTCCAGGCAGGACTCACTCCTGCCTCCCACCCATGCTGGCCCTGCCCTGCCTCTCCCCCAGGAGGCCCTGAGCCCTCACTGTATTGTCGGTGCAGCTGCCATTCCTGCCACCGCCACTGTTTGCATCCCAGGAGGGAGGCCTGGCTGTGGAAGCCCCAGTGAGGAGGCTGTGGTGTCAGCCTGCACCTGCACCCTCCAAGCTGAGCCCACCTTGGGAAACGTGCCTACTGAGGCCAAGTGCCCTGGAGAAGCCGGAGCAAGGCCACGGTCCGTGTTGGCCGGCGTCAGCTGCCGTCTGGGGATCGTAGGCTGGGGACGGCCTCTGCACCTGCCATCACCTGGGCTGGAACCACCACCTGGGGCTCACCACCCACCCCCCCCACTTGGCCACCTTCGGACCCATGCCTCTCCCACTTCAGCGAGGCCTCAGAGCCTGTGGAGGAGGTGCTGGACTTGGGTGGAGCGCAGCGGCCCACAGGGCTGACCCTATGCCCACGAAGCGGTGACTTGTCCCAGCCTGGAGCTGTCCCCCAGGAAGTCAGAGCCCGCCTCTCCTGAAACCACCAGGCTGCCCTCACAGGTCCCTTCCTCTCCAAGACCTGCCCGGCGCCACCTCCTTCCAGCCGCCGGGTCCGCCTCTCTAGGATCCCTTTCGGGGTCTGGCCGGACTTGGGACAGGCTGTGCCTCAGTTTCCTCACCTGTGCAAGAGAGGAAGCAGGATTGTGGAGGGAGGAGGGAACGGACCCCGCCCCCAGGTTCGCGCCCCGCCCCTCCCGCCGGCGGAGGGGCCCATTGGCTGAGGGCGCCGGGGCAGGGCGCGAGGAAAGAGCCGCGGGCGGGGAGCGCAGGAACCAGACCTTGTCCCGCGGAGCTCTCACCTCCGCGCCCGGATCCGCATCCGCCTCCACCGGGCCCCGGCCATGCGCGGCCTCGGGCTTTGGCTGCTGGGCGCGCTGGGGCTACCTGGTGAGTGGTTCCAGGGAGCCTTCGAGGACGCGGCGCGGGGCATGGTGGCTCTCCCCGCAGGACGCGAGCCCCGAGCCTCTGGCCTGCGCGCTCCCCGCACCCTGGCCCGGCTTCGGCTTCAGGCTAGTCCCTGGGTGCCGGGGGTGGCCTGCACAGTGGCCTCTGGGTGGAGAGACCCAGGCCGGGGAGGCCGAAGGTGAACTGAGCGAAGTCCCGCCTCAGGCGGTCCTCAGCTTGTTAGTGGGGTCGGGGCCAGGCCAGCAGGGCTGAGGACGCGCGGCCGCTTCACCTGCTGCGAGAGGTGCCCTGGTTTCTTGGGATTCACCTGTGGGGCCACCCACCCCCACGATTTAGCCAGGGAGGGAAGGGAAGGCAGAGGAGCTGGGGCCTGGAGTTCAGGGTGTGGGCAGGAGGGGGTGTGGGCAACCCCGTCTGCTGCCTGGGGGGAGGACGTGGGGCCTCTGGCCCTGGACCCCACCCCTGCTGATGGGAGTGACCTGGGCTGGGTTGTGGTGGGGGAGCTTCAGGGTGGAGGCTGGGATGCTCCCCCACCAGCTTCCTGGGCGGATGGGGCCGGCTGCTCCCCTGCTGCCTCTCCAGGTTGGAGATGTGGTCCTGGAGACACGTCCATTATTGTTTTTAACGGGAGAAAGGGTCCTGGGTTGGCAGTCTCCGAAACTCTGCCCATTGCAGGCCGGGTCCCTGCCCTCTGCTCTTGGATACGAGGGGAGTTTCCAGTTCTTAGGAGGTGAAGAGCCTGGGGGAGGCCCTTCCTGCTCCCCCACTTACATGGGACCAGATGATCAGATGAATGGAGGAAACGGACCGACCCGCCCGCATCTTCCTCCCACGGGGGAAGGTTTATCTTTGCCCTCTGGCTCCTCCAGAGGTCTGAGAGCAGCCCGGGGGCCTGTGGAATCACTGGCGCCCACAGGGGCTCTGAGTACCGTGTGTGGGTGCTGCAGGACACAGGCTCTGCCTGGGGGACTCCTGGAGTCTTTTGGGCACGGAACCCTCACTTGACTGTCCCTGAGTTATCTGGCGATTTCCCCAGGGGAGGGGCGGGCCCAGAAGGCCTCTGGGAACGAGCCCCCCCACATGTGCCTGCCGACCCTCCCTCCTGCAGCCGTGGCCCCCAGCCGGCCCTGGGCCCCCTTGGAGCAGTATGAGGTGGTGCTGCCTCGGCGCCTGCCGGGACCCCGAGCCCGTCGAGCTCTGCCCTCCCACTTGGTGAGTCTAAGCTGACCTGGGGGGTCCCTGGCTGGCCCCTGAGTCTGTTTCTGTGTGAAAGGAGCTTTAGCTTCCAGGCGGTGGTGAGAGGCCAGGTGGGCGTCCGGGGCTGCCCTGGTCAGCTCCAGCCCATCTCCGTTCCTCCTGCAGCGCTGCCTGGGGGCTCACAGCCTCCGCATTCTTTCAGGAGCCCTATGGGCCCCTGGAAGGCAGCAGAGGCAGAGTGCTGGCTCCGGCCCCACCCCAGTTTCACTTGGCAAGGCTGATAAGCCAAATTCCTCTTTGAGAAGTGAGCTGGCTCACCGCAGAGTTGGTACACCTTCCTGTGTGAGGCCTGGTGGGGCTCCCTGGGGCTGGGGAACTGAGAGTGGCCGCCCCCCACCTGCGGGGCTGCCCCAGGGTGATTCCTGAAACCCGAGTTGGGGGTGTGCACATGTGCACTGCATGTAGGCGAGTGCCAGTTTCCAGAGAGGACACTCTGGGGCTCTGCCCCAGCCCTGTCCTCAACTCACCTGCTCCCTGTCCTGGGATCTTGTCAGCTGGGGGCACAGCTAAGGCTGTTTGGGGGACTCAGCAGGCCGAGTCCCAGCCTGCACGTGGGGGCTGGAGACACAATGGGTCAGGAGGCACTGCCAGGTGTGGCAGCTGCTGGGAGGGACAGGGCTGGAGGCGGGCGGCTGCTGTTGGAGGGGCCTGTGCCTGCCATCCACCTCCATTGCTGCCTGGCCAAGGCTTGGGGAAGGGGCATTTTCATTACCCATGCATGTTCAGATGGGGGAAACTGAGAGGCGCCCCATGTCCTTCCTGTTCACCCAAGGGCTGTGCTCCACCTGTCCCTTCCAGCACAGCCCCACCCCACCCCACCCTCCACTTCCACCCTCTGCCCTGCCTGAGGCTGTGGACACCCAAGGATGGAGCCTTGGCCTGGGGCTGGAGGCCAGCACTCCTTCCCCACCCAGCTGAGCTTCTCTGGCGCCCAGGATTGAGATGGGTGCAGCCCAGGCAGGCTGCTCACCTGGGCCCCCTCTCCTCCCTCAGGGCCTGTACCCAGAGAGAGTGAGCTATGTCCTTGCGGCCACAGGGCACAGCTTCACCCTGCACCTGCGGAAGAACAGGTGAGTGGGTCTCAGGTCGCCCCCCTACCCCGGCACCCCCCCTCTGCCGCCTGGGCCTGGCTCCAGCACACCGGTGTCCTCAGTGTCCAGCCTCTGGGGCCGAGGTGGGGGCCGAGGCGGGGCTGAGGCGGGGCTGAAGCGTGGCCGAGGTGGGGCCCGAGGCGGGGGCCGAGGCGGGGCTGAAGCGTGGCCGAGGTGGGGCCCGAGGCGGGGGCCGAGGCGGGGCTGAAGCGTGGCCGAGGTGGGGCCGAGGTGGGGGCTGAGGCGGGGCTGAAGCGTGGCTGAGGTGGGGGCCGAGGTGGGGGCTGAGGCGGGGCTGAAGCGTGGCTGAGGTGGGGGCCGAGGTGGGGGCCGAGGCGGGGCTGAAGCGTGGCTGAGGTGGGGGGCCGAGGTGGGGCCGAGGTGGGGGGCTGAGGCGGGGCCGAGGCGGGGCTGAAGCGTGGCTGAGGTGGGGGCCGAGGTGGGGGCTGAGGCGGGGCTGAAGCGTGGCTGAGGTGGGGGGCCGAGGTGGGGCCGAGGCGGGGGCGGGGGCCGAGGTGGGGCCCGAGGCGGGGGCCGAGGCGGGGCCGAAGCGTGGCCGAAGCGTGGCCGAGGCGGGGGCCCGAGGCGGGGGCCGAGGCGGGGACCGAGGCGGGGGCCGAGGCGGGGGCCGAAGCGTGGCCGAGGCGGGGCCGAAGCGTGGCCGAGGTGGGGGCTGAGGCAGCGACAGAGCTGCTTTTCCAGGGACCTGCTGGGCTCGGGCTACACAGAGACCTACACAGCTGCCAACGGCTCGGAGGTGACGGAGCAGCCGCGCGGGCAGGTATGGGTGGGGCGGCCTTCCCTCCCCGAGCCTGTGGGGCCGTGGGGGGCACAGCCGTGGACCCTCTCGAGCTTCCCCCGCAGGACCTCTGCTTCTACCAGGGCCACGTGGGGAGGGGCACGCGGACTCAGCCGCCAGCCTAAGCACCTGTGCGGGCCTCAGGTGGGTGTGGGGACGAACACCAGGGCTCCGGCAGCGGGAGAGGAAGGCCTAAGCCAGGTGGGAGGCTGCCTCCTTCTCACATTCAGGCCTTCCCGGTCACGCAGAGGAGTCTGCTCAGGGGCCGTGCCCAGCCCAAGGGGCTCAGCCTCCTGTACCCTCGGGCCTGGAGTCATGCCAGGGGCTGCTGGTGGCAGGGGGCGCTGTGGGCAATGGACTCCAGCCTCTGGTCGTCCGGGGCAGGGCCCGGCCACCCTGCAGCCCATGGCATACCCGGCTCCCGTTGCCCTCAGGGGCTTCTTCCAGGTGGGCTCCCACCTGCACCTGATCGAGCCCCTGGATGAAGGTGGCGAGGGCGGGCGGCATGCCGTGTACCCGGCTGAGCAGCTGCTGCAGACGGCCGGGACCTGCGGCGTCAGCAACGACACCCTGGGCAGACTCCTGGGGCCCCGGACAGCCGCTGTGTTCAGGTCTCGGCCCAGGGTAAGCACCTTGGTCTCCATGTTTGCCTGGCCTTCGAGTCCCGCCGGCTCCCCATGTGCTGCGTGCTGCCCACCGTATGCAGCCTGGAGCAGGCCTGGGATAACCCCCCCAGCACTGGGCAGGGGCAGGACACTGAGGGAGGGTCCAGGCCCTGGGGCTGGGAAGGCTGACTGGCTTCTTGTGGCTGTTCCCCAGGACCCTCTGTCGTTCCGAGACACCCCGCTACGTGGAGCTGTACGTGGTCGTGGATAATGCAGAGGTGGGATGGGTGCGGGGGTGGGGAAGGTGGGAGGGTGGTGATGGGGGGCTGGGGGGTGGGGAAGGCAGCTGGTGGGGGGCTGGGGGCTGGGGAAGGTGGGAGGGCGGTGGTGGGGGGCAGGCGTGGGTGGGGTGGGCTCCAGCCTGAGGGTCTTGTGTCTCCAGTTCCAGCAGGTGGGAAGCGAAGCTGCTGTGCGCCATCGGGTGCTGGAGGTGGTGAACCACGTGGACAAGGTGAGCAGCCGCCCTGACTTTGGGGGTGCTGGAGCCCCTGGCGGGTGGGTGGGGGGGTGTTGCCATGGGGTTCCTTCCGTCTGCTCTGGCTCTGCCTGGCACCCGTGACTGGCCCCGCCTCACAGCGGGACAGATGTGGTCTCTACCACCCTCCCCGTTTTACCTTCGCCACCCCTCCTGAACCCCTGGACTCCCCCACCTCTCCAGCTATATCAGAAACTCAACATCCGTGTGGTCTTGGTGGGCCTGGAGATGTGGAATGGCCAGGACAGGTTCCACGTCAGCCCCAACTTCAGCGTCACACTGGAGAACCTCCTGGCCTGGCGGGCGCGGGGACTGACGCAGCGGCGCCCACACGACAATGTGCAGCTCATCACGTGAGCGGGGGAGGGTGGGCTGAGGAGGGCAGGCAGGGCGGGGTGGAAGGGAGAGCAGGGCTGGGAAGGGCCACCAGGGTGGGGGGAGGGAGGGCAGGCAGGGCACCTGAGTTACTCTGGCTTCCAGGGCCGTGGACTTCACCGGGGGACACCGTGGGGTTTGCCAAGGTGTCTGCTATGTGCTCCCACAGCTCGGGGGCTGTGAATCAGGTGAGGGGGCCCCTGCCCGGGTTTGCCAGGCCAGGGCCAGAGCCGGATGGAGGACAGGAAGCCTGGGCCTGGAGCAGGTCTGAGCAGCCGTCTCCCCTCAGGCCCGGTTCATGCTTGATTTTATGTCTTACGGTGCCATTGGTAGGGAGCTGTGCTAAGCTCTGGGCCCTGGTGAGGTGAGGGTGGCGGGTGCGGGGGGGTCAGCCACATAGTTTCCGAGAGCACGGCCCCCTCCCGCAGGACCACAGCAAGAACCCTGTGGGCGTGGCCTGCACCATGGCCCACGAGATGGGCCACAACCTGGGCATGGACCACGATGAGCAGGTCCACGGCTGCCGCTGCCGGGAGCCCTCCGAGGGCATCCACTGCATCATGGCAGGCAGGATTAGGTGAAGGCACTGGGCCCTGGACAGCTGGGGGATGCTGGGGGTGCGAGGCTGGTGGGGAAGGGCCGCCCCTCCCTGACAGGCCGTCCCCTCAGCTCCAGGTTCCCCAGGATGTTCAGTGACTGCAGCCAGGCCTACCTGGAGAGCTTTCTGGAGCAGTCACAGTCCACCTGCCTGGCCAACGCCCCCGACCTCAGCCTCCTGGTGGGCGGCCCAGTGTGTGGGAACCTGTTTGTGGAGCGTGGGGAGCAGTGCGACTGCGGCCCCCCCCGAGGTGCGCCCTTGCCCCCCCACCTGCTCGCCCGCACCCGCTTGTCCCGCACCTGACCCTGTCTGCGTGGTGCCGAGACGTCTATCCCTTTAGACCGAGGTGACTGCCCACAACCACACGCGGAACCCAGGGCTCCGTGGATGTCCGAAGGGGTCAGAGGGAGGGAGCGGCTGCAGGACACCCCAGTGGTCAGGGGAGGCTGCCGGCCCATCCCGCCCTGTGCAGCCTGCCAAGGCCTTTGCCCTTTGCTGTTGCCCCAGGAATGCCAGAACCGCTGCTGCAACTCCACCACTTGCCAGCTGGTCCAGGGGGCCCAGTGTGCACATGGTACCTGTTGCCAGGAGTGCAGAGTGAGTGCAGCCTCCCACCAGGGACCCCCAGAGCCCACGGTGGGGAGGTGGGAGGGGACCCCCAGAGCCCACGGTGGGCAGGTGGGAGGGGACCCCCGGAGCCCACGGCAGGGAGGTGGGAGGGGACCCCCGGAGTGCACGGCGGGGAGGTGGGAGGGGACCCCCGGAGTCCACGGTGGGCAGGTGGGAGGGGAACCCCGGAGCCCACGGCAGGCAGGTGGGGAGGGACCCCTGGAGCCCACAGTGGGAGGGGACCTCCAGAGCCCACAGCTGGCAGTGCAGCCTCCCACCAGGCACCCCCTGGAGCTCACAGTGGGAGGGGGACCCTCAGAGCCCACGGTGAGCAGGTGAGAGGGGACCCCCAGAGCCCACAACTGGCAGTGCAGCCTCCCCACCAGGGACCCCTGGAGCCCATGGCGGGCAGGTGGGAGGGGACCCTGGGACGCAAGGGACCAGGCAGCTTGCGTGGGCCTGTCCCCCGTGGTGAGCTATTCTCTGCTGGGCCAGGTGAAGCCAGCTGGTGAGCTATGCCGCCTCCAGAAGGACACGTGTGACCTCGAGGAGTTCTGTGACGGCCAGCACCCTGAGTGCCCGGAAGATGCCTTCCAGGAGAACGGCACGCCCTGCTTCGGGGGCTACTGCTACAACGGGACCTGCCCTACCCTGGCCCAGCGGTGCCAGGTCTTATGGGGGCCAGGTGAAGTGGCACAGAGGTGGCTCGGCAGGGAGGCCACAGGCCTTGCCACAGGCTAACCCCGCTCCTGGTCCCACAGGTGGGCACGCTGCCGAGGAGTCCTGCTTCTTCTACGACATCTTACCAAACTGCAGGAGCAGCCGGAACAGGTGAGCTTTGAGACCAGATTCCCCTGAGCCCGGGATACGTGATGTTCCCACAGCTGGGCTAGCTCCAAAGGGCTCTCCACAAAGGAGTCCTGCCCCCAGGGGGTCTGCCCTGGACCCGTGAACCCCAGGCTCAAGTGCGCCGTGTTGTGGGAGGGAGGTGGGTCACCGTGGCCCCAGCCTGCCATGGGTCCTGGCCCCTAGCACATGCCTGGGAGAGCTGGCCCACGACCTGCCCTCTGTCCACAGGGCCGACATGTGTGGCACTTTGCAATGCCAGGGCGGGCAGCACCCCCCGGGGCGTAGCTCCTGCATCCTGAATGTCATATGCCATGCGCTTACCACAGAGGGTGGCACTGCCTACGAGCCAGTGCCCGAAGGCACCCAATGCGGACCGGAGAAGGTGAGCTAGTGGCTCAGAGGCTGCCCCATCCACAGGCATCCCGAGCTTGTGCCCCATGTGGGCACGGTGGATGTGTTTCTGAGCTCGGCAGCTGCTTGAAACTGTGGGGAGAGTTCTCTCCACACTTCTAGAAGAGGCCGAAAGGTTGCTGGGGTTGGAGGTGCGGTTCTCAGTTCATCTGATGGCCACCGCCGGCTGCCACACGCCCCAGGAGGGCTGTTTCCAGGAGCTCCGGGGTAGGCAGCCAGCAGATAGGCTGAGGCATGGCCACCCTGGACTTGGTGACCACAGCCCACCCTCCAGCTTACTCAGCGGTTCCAAGGGACACTGATGGGGCAGGGGTCCAGAGCAGCTGCCTAAGAGACATCTCCCACCCCCAGGTTTGCTGGAAAGGACGTTGCCAGGACTTACACGTTTACAGATCCAGAAACTGCTCTGCCCAGTGCCACAACCACGGGGTACGTGTGGCCTCTCGGGACAGTGCCCCTGGGGCCGGTGCCGGGGGCAGCTCTGGTCACAGAAGCCTAAGGCTGGCTGAGCCCAGCGTATCGTACCTCTGGGGGTCTTGGTGGGGCCTGACTCAGGGCTGAGGCCGGCCTGGTGTCCTCCATGGATGGAACCTGTGTGGTCACCGGCCAGTGGGCAGGGGCTACTCAGCAAGGCCTTGCGGTCAGTGCATGAGAGTGGGGGCCCAGGGGCCCTCAGTGGTGGGGCTGGCCCAGTGCCCTCGTGCTGGATGCACAGGCCCTGCTGCCCCTCAGGGTCCTCACCGGGATTGGCCCTGAGCCTGGCCGTCCCCACAGGTGTGCAACCACAAGCAGGAGTGCCACTGCCACGCGGGCTGGGCGCCACCCCACTGTGCGAAGCTGCTGACGGAGGCGCACACAGGTAGGGCTCCCTGGCCAGCGCAGGTGGGGCTGGGGTCCAAGCTCACAGGCCCCGAATGGAGCCCAGGCCGAAGCCGTGGGCCTGGAACCTGGTGGTGGTCACAGTGCCTGTTTGCCCCCACGGACGTCCCCCCCACAGGGGTAGGCAGAGCCTGTCTGCCCCTCAGGCCGATGTGAGAAGGGGAGCCCTGTCCCAGGGGGAGGCACAGGGGCTGTGGGCAATGTCAGTGCACGGCTGTGAGCTGAGACTCCAGTTCCTCAGCCCAATCTTCCAGGCCCTCCTCGGCCCATTTCCACCCAGCGGCCACTGGGCACACGGTTGTGCGGAGCGCCAGGCCTGGGAGGCACAGCTGTTCCTACAGCAGTGTGAGCCCAGGGCCGCCCTGGCAAGCTCTGCCGCCTGTCCCTGGTGAGCTGGTGCCGATGTAAGGTGCCAGGTCCTCCTTGAGGGGCCCACAGGGCAGGGCCTGGGGTGCTGAGGAAGGCTGTGGCTCTGGGAACCTCCCCCGGCCCCTGCCTGAGGCTGTGTGTCCCACAGCGTCCGAGAGCCTCCCCCGTGGTCGTGGTGGTGGTCCTGGTGCTCCTGGCAGTTGTGGTGGTCACCCTGGTAGGTGGCGTCATGTACCGCAAAGCCCGGAGCCGCGTCCGGAGCAGGTGAGGGTGGCGGCGGCTGTGAGGGAGGGTGGTACGGGCGTCGGGTGTCGGCTGTGGGGGAACATCTCTGCTGCCGGAGGGAGGAACGCCCAGTATGTACCCACGGGGACACCACGGACACCCACGCACCTCCACACCTGACGCTGTGACGCCCCCAGTCGGGGCTGAACTTGAAGGCCACTCC
This sequence comes from Ateles fusciceps, assembly GCA_036589455.1. NCBI lineage: Eukaryota > Metazoa > Chordata > Mammalia > Primates > Atelidae > Ateles > Ateles fusciceps. The sequence continues at coordinate 2,752,838 of JAZHEH010002481.1, read as the reverse complement.
TGGCTCCATTTGGCCAGCGCTGCTCTGGACGTTGCCTCTCCCAAGGCTGGGCCAGGGGACGATTTCAGTGACAGGTTGGGTGTGTAGCGAATCCAGAGAGGCCCGGTGGAGCCACTTGTACCCTGATCCAGCCCCATGAGCACCCCCCCCAGTTTCCTGCTGAGCCCTGGGTGTGAGGCTCCACGATGAGCCCTGCTCTAGGGACCTGGACCCTCACGCAGCAGGAGACGCTGGCCCCGCAGCCTCCAAGCACCTCCCGCCCACCTAACTGGGGTCCCCAGGAGATGGAGGGGTGTCCTGCCTCTTCAGGGTCTGCTCCGTCTCCTGGGCTTGTCTGTCTCAGAGGTCCTGTCTGCAGTGATGTCTCTGTTTGCAGCCTCTCGGGTCAGCTGGAGCTGGAACAGACTCGGGGTGTGGTGCTGGGGCCCTGAGGCCAGACACTGACCACATGCCCTGTGCTTCCTCCCCAGGAGCGCGGCCCCCAAGACCAACATGGGACGCTCCAACCCCCTGTTCCACCAGGCATCCAGCAGTGCTCTGGCCAGGGGCGGGGCTCCAGCCCCAACGAGGGTCCCCCAAGAGCAGGTCTCCACCACCCACCTGAGCCAGCCTGCTGGACACCCGGCCTCTTCCATGCCCCTGAAGAGGCCGCCCCCTGCTGTAAGCAACTCCCCTGGTGGGTTCGTGGGGCTGAAGGCAGTGCCCAGGCCCCATCCTGCGACCCCAAGTGCAGCCGCAGCTGGCAGAACCCTTTTGTGAAATTTGCGCAGGGACGGCGGGAGCCCGAGGCCCAGGGCAGCTGCGCTGCTGGGAACACTGAGGCTTTGGGACTGGGTGCTCCTGGGCCCCCTTGAGCCGTGACAGAATCAGAGCTTGAACTTGAACTTGGTACTGTGAGGCCAGAGGACCTTCCCGTCCTCAGCAGAGCCCACCTGAGGGCAGACACAAATGCTCTTGGAGGAAAGGGTGGGGCCCTGTGAGCTGTGCAGACCTCTCCAGCACACGTGAGAGGCGGAACCTGGAGTCCTGGAGCTGCAGGTGCAGCGGGGGCATGGGGTGGGGCCCCAGTTCTGACCCAGGCTCTCGGCCCTGTCTCCTCCAGCCTCCAGCCGCTGCGTCCAGCACCCCCTTCCCAGTTCCTGTCTATACCCAGCAGGCGCCAAAGCAGGTGAGCAGCGTGATTGGGCAGCGAAACCGTCGGAGGGCGTCCAGGCCTTGCTGATGGGATTGGGGTCCCTGCACTGCACCGGGGCCAGGGACCTCCCAGGTGGCCCCTGCTGTACACTGAAGGCTGCTTAGCTCAGCCTCATGAGGACATCAGACTGAAAAGCAGGACAGCAAGTCCTCAGGGAGGCAGCAGCTCTGTCCCGCCCTGCACTGGGGCTGGTTTGGGGGTCCTGGGCTTCTCCTTCAGCTCAGACTGTTCCGCTCACCAAGCCCCTCCCAGGGCTGAAGTTCCAGCAGATCCGAGGGTCCCTGGGCCCTGCAGGACAGATGGGTGGGTGGGCTCAGGGCAAGGCCATGTTGCAACGCTTCCCCTGGCTTTGGGGGTTTTGAAAAAATCTCTTAAAACCTGAATTGTTGTATCGAGGGTTAACTCCCAGGCCTCCATGTCACCCCAGGGTTGGGGTCCTGCCCCTGCGCCCTGGCTCCCATCTCTGCGCTAAACTTGGAGCCCTTTTGGACCCTGTCGGGACAGCCGGTTGGCCTCAGCCCTGGGGGAACTGCTGTGGCCGTGGTGGAGAAGGACCCAGGAGCACCCTTCCTGGGGCCACTGGCTCAGCTAGGGCAGCAGAAAGGGCCAGGCTCTCTCTCAGGGGCCTGGCACGGAGTCCCAGTGGCACCATCAAGGCCACCTGGCATGGCTGGATATTGTGAGCAGTCTCTGTCCTCAAAAAGGGCGGGACTGTGGCAGGCAGGTGGGGGGCTCTGGGGTGCATCTCCAGGGACCTCCTTCCACAGAGGTTCATGGTCAGCTTTAGGACGGGGGTTGTACAGGGAAGACTGGGCCAGCGAGACCTTGTCCTCTGGGTAGAGGCTTTTTTTTTGGTTAACGTTTAATTTTGAACAAATTTTAGACTTATGGAAAGATTGCAAAAATAGCCTAGAGAATCCTGCATGCTCTTTACCCGGCTTACTCCTGGGTCAGTGCCTGCATGTCCACGGGGCGGCCACACAGCTGAGGGGCCACGTCATAGTGCCACGCACTTGGTGCCACCCACATGGTGCTGCCCACGTCACAGTGCCACCCGTGCGGTGCCGCCCACTGTCTCTGGACACTCTTCTCTGGCCGTGGTTCCCCCGGCACTGGGCCCCAGCCCCTCTGCCTTTCCTCAGCTGGGGTTTGTCCTGTCCTTTCCTTGTGTGGACGAGGGCAGTGCTGTGGGCAGGAGCAGCACTGGAGGCATCTTTCCCAGGGCACGGCCCAGGCCTGGCCACGTGCAGTGTCAGTCACGGGTGATGCTGTCACGGCGCAGACCTGGTCACATGTGCGTCGGTCATGGGTGATGCTGACACGGCGCAGGCCTTGTCACATGTGGCATCAGTCATGGGTGATGCTGTCACGGCGCAGGCCTGGCCACGTGTGGCGTCGGTAACGGGTGATGCTTACGGCGCAGGCCTGGTCACGTGTGGCGTTGGTCACGGGTGAGGCTGACACGGCGCCTGGCTGGGGCAGCGTCCATGGATTTTCCCTAGAAACCCCCGTTGTCTTTGTATAGTTAGCAGATGCCTCGGGGGAGACACCTGAGACTCTTTAAACCTTGAACTTGGACCCACGAGCTCTGGGGAATCTTGTCTGCACCAGTTGTTCTGTGCTGTTTGCCTAATAGTGATTTTCTATTTTTCTCTTTCCAACTTTTTTTTTTTTTTTTTGAGACAGAGTTTTACCATGTTGGTCAGGCTGGTCTTGAACTCCCGACCTCAGGTGATCCGCCCGCCTTGGCCTCCAAAGCGCTTGGATTACAGGCGTGAGCCACCACGCCCAGCCTCCTTTTTAACTTTTTATTTGAACTAACTTCAGACTTATCTGTGAGTTGAAGAAATAGTCCTAGAAGGGGTCTGGACAGGCAAAACAGGGACCTGGGCGGCAAAGATTTCTGGCCACGGAAGTGATAGTCGCCAGGCGCGAAGGTAGGTGAGGCAGAGGCTGCAGGAGAACTACAGGAGGGAAGTCGCTCACCCTCACGCCCACCGGCCTCCCCCGGCTGCTCAGCAGGGTCCTTTGGAAGCTGCTGAAAACTGCAAATGCTCAGCCTGCCCAGGCTCCGGGTGACGCGGCCAGGAGTGGGTGCCACAGCTCTGTGCGCTGGACGTCCAGCCTCCCTACCACGGGAAAGCTGAAATGCAAAGAAACACGTTTTAGTTTTAACTGTCAGCCTTTGAGCTTCCAAAACCCCACATTCCAGCAACTTAAGAGCTCTTCAGGACAGGCACGGTGGCTCACGCCTGGAATCCCAGCACTTTGGGGGGTTGAATCAGGAGGATTGCTTGAGCCCAGGGGTTCAAGACCAGCCTGGGCAGCATAGGGAGGCCCTGTCTCTACAAAAGATAAAAAGTTAGTTGGGTGTGGTGGCTTGTGCCTGTAGTCCCAGCTACTCAGGAGGCTGAGGTGGGAGGATTGCTTGAACCCAGGAGGAGGCAGCTGCACTGAGCTGAGATTGCGCCACTGCACTCCAGCCGGGGCGACACAGGGAGACCTGTACTCAAAAACATAAAGGAAAAAAGCTCTTCAAGGGTAATACGGGGGTCGGGTAGGGGGTGTGGAGGTGTGGCCGGAGCTGAACTGGGCGGGTGGGCCAGGGAGGGGGCTCTGCCTCTGCCGGCTTCATTCTGTGGGTGGCGCAGCTGGGAGAGGTTTCCTGTAGTGAGCTTAGTGGGGGCGGAGCCTGCAGGCCCTGGGGGGGTTGGGGGGGGGCAGAGCATGGCCTGTGGTGAGCTTGTTCCAGGACAGAGAAGGTGGTGGCTCAGGTTAAGGCCGGGACTGCCTGGTGCCCACGTCAGCTGTGTCTGTTTCCTTCCCAGGTCGTCAGGCCGACGTTCACACCCCCGGTGCCCCCAGTCAAACCTGGGGCTGGCACAGCCAAGCCTGGTGCAGCTGAGGTGAGGCCCCAGCTCACACCAGGTGGGGTCCGCTGGGGGGCGTGGCCTCCCACTGGCTCACGGTGGCACTGCCCTGGAGGGTGGGGTTTTCCTAATTATCTGTGGATACACCTTCCCCGTGGTGCTAGGGAAAGGTGGTGGGCATCCTGTGACGTCTGCGCTGCCATCAGGGGACTTCCCAGCAGACGCTGCCCGCCACCCTCCAGCTGTCGGTGGTGCCTGACTTTCCCCCGCAGTGAGTGCAGGGAAGAAAGTCTTTCCTCTGTGGCAAGCAGGCTGTTAATCCTGTGGCTGCCACGATTGCCAGCATGCAGTGGGCCCTGCTGTTGGTGGATGAACTAAGAATCTACATTTTAAGAAATGTTAAAGGAAGTAAAATTTAGTTATGCCTTTCATAGCAGGTTTTCAGCATCTGTTATCTCTTCCTTCTCCCAGGGGGCTGTTGGCCCAAAGGTTGCCCTGAAGCCCCCCATCCAGAGGAAACCAGGGGCCGGAGCTCCCACCGTGCACTAGGGGCACCTGTGCCTCTGCGTGGAATTTTGAAGACGTTGCAACAAAGCAGCCCACCTTGCGGCATTCCAGGGCCCAGCAGGGCCACGCAGCCCAGGACTCCAAGTTTGCACACTCAGCTGCTGTTCTGACCTCAGGAGTACATCCAGCTGAGAGACTCCTGCTGTCCAGCCCCTCAGCCACTCCCTTCTCCCACCTTGGCCACGCGTAGCCCCAGCCGCCTACAGGCATCAGGCTGGGATGAGCTGTGTGCCTGTGGGTGCACGTGTACGTACGTGTCTCCAGGAGGCCACACACGGCCCCTCCCGGCCATGCCTGCCCTGCCCTGGGGCCTGCTGAACCCTCTGCCCTGGGGACCCCATTCTGGGCAGCGCAGACATGGGGGGATCCCCAGAAAGATCCCATCCCGGGACCGGGTTCCCCTGGATGCTATTCAAGAGGGTGTCAGTGAGCAGATTGCACCTCAAGACTCTGGACTGCAGACCCCCTGATCCTGGGGCCCGTTTCCCGTGGGATGTGAGAGGGACAGCCCCAGCTTCGTGTGTGTTTAAGCTTAGGAATCACCTTGGTGGCAAGGGCTGCGTGGGGAGGGTCAGCTGTCTTGTCCAGTTTTCTTCACAGCTCAGATGTGCGTTCAGCAGGGCTGAAAGCTTTTATTCTTTAATACTGAGAAATGTATATTTTCCTAATAAATTATTGACCAAGTTCTAAATGACGGAGATTCCTGTTAGATCAGCAGGGAAGGGGCGTGGGTTTCAGTTTACCAGATACAAGGGTCGGCGTTGGTAAAATGCAGACTGCAGATAGATCAGGCCAAGCCCTTTCACCTCCTCCCTCCCTGGATTTCCCCACCCTGAGGAAGCAGCCCCGCCACTCCCTCAGCGACTGCCCGCGCCCCACTGCATCTCCTGGCCGGGGCCCCACCCGCCACCCCACTGCCACGTGGGCTCCCGCACGGCCTCCACATGCTCCCGCCCAGCCACCCAAGCGCCGCCTGGCCCGAGACTTTGGCAACGACGGTGGGTGCACACGCGTCTGAGAAGCTGTGGAGTCCGAGGGGTCCCCCGTGGCCAGGGCCTGCACCCTCCACCCCAGGAAAACCGGCAAATGGCCGGAGGCACCCCTCCCGGTTGTTCGCGCTGACACCCCGGAGTCTGGGGCTGTGAACCCTGCTTCGCCTTTGCTACATCGACTCAGCCGTTAGATCTGTAGGATCCTGGGACTCCAGCGTGCACATGGTCCCACCACGAGCCAGCAGTGCCCAGCCCCAGTGCCACATCCCGTGGGCCCCCCAGGGCATCCCCCGTGGGGCTAGGCTGGCCCGCATGCCTCTGAGGAGGTGGCTTCTGCTCCTGGGCGCCTGGGCAGCCAGTCCGAGTGGGAGATATGTGTCTGGTGCTGCCCCAAGGAGGCCTGACCTTGTCCATCTGTGTCCCCCTCAGCCTGTGGCCCAGTCCCACCCCCCACGGGCGCTGCCTCCGGGTGACTGCTCTGAGGCAGAGCCCTGAGCTGACAGCACCCATTTGTCACGCAGGCTGCCAAGCCCCCAGCTCCCTTCAGCACAAAGAATGAGAGTGTTCTGAGGGGCAGGCCACGGCACTGCAGAGGGTGGGCCGCTGTCTCTCAAGCCCTCCAGCCCCCCATACCCTCCCCCCCTCCTGCCTCCCCCCAGCCTCCACCACCCCATTCCCTCCACGGCTGGATTCAAGACTGGTGTCTGCCTTGCAGTGGGAACCCAGCCGCCACCGGCCAGAACACACAGACCCCAGGCTCCAGGTGCTGCTGGAGGATGAGGAGCGGGTGCTGGCGCTCTGCGGGAGGCAGTCGGGGTGCCGGTGATGTGGTGCCCTTGCTGCCTGGACTCCCTGTGGCTGAAGGACTGGGAAAGCGCATGTGCGGAGCCCTGCAGAGAGGACATGGTCTTCGTTGTGCCCAGCCATCCCCAAAATGCAGACATTTGCTGAGCACCTGTGGGCACCAGCTCTTATCACCTGGGGGTGCTGGCTGGCAAGCCTGCCTGCTGCCCTGCAGCCAGAGCTGAACCCCTTCTGCCAACCCCAGACGCACAGAAGACAGCCAGAGGGCCAGGGTCCTGGGCAGCACCACCTAGCCCAGACTCCACATAAGCACTTAGATATGCAGTCCACACCTGGCTCTGTGGGTGCACATGTGGATCTCAATTCACACCTGGATCTCAGTTCACACCTGGCTCTGGATGCACACCTGGCTCTCAGTGCACACCTGGGTCTCAGTTCACACATGGCTCTGTGGGTGCACACCTAGATCTCAGTTCACACCTGGATCTCAGTCCACACTTGGGTCTCGGTGCACACCTGGATCTCAGTCCACATCTGGATCTTAGTTCACACCTGGCTCCGTGGGTGCACATCTAGGTCTCTGCCCATACCTGGATCTCAGTGCACACCTGGCTCTGTGGGTGCACACCTGGATCTCAGCTCACACCTGGATCCTGGGTCTGCGGGTACACACCTGGATCTCAGTTCACACCTGGGTCTCAGTTCACAACTGGATCTCAGTGCACACCTGGATCTTAGTTCACACCTGGCTCTGTGGGTGCACACCTGGCTCTCTGTCCACACCTGGCTCTCAGTGCACACCTGGCTGGCAGTGCACACCTGCTTCTCAATGCATACCCAGCTCTGTGGTGTAAATGAGCCTTGATGGGCTCCATGGGCCTGTGCCTGGCTCTGCAGGTGCACACTGGCTTTTTCACCAGGGGTCTCCAGTTCTCCTGCATGCAGGAAGCTCCTTGCCACACCTGCCTTCTCCAGCTGCAAACTGCAGGGCCCTTAAGGGATGTGCTGGCTTCACAGAGACACTCACTTCAGGCCTGCTGGGTGGCACATGGCCACATCCGTGAGAATCTCTCCCCACCCTGGCGCCTGCCTCGGCACAGTGGCCATAGGAGAGGTCGGCCGACTGCCTCCCAAACCTTCCCATACTGGAAGCACAGACCCAGCCAGTCTCCAGCAGCAAGAAACCTGACTTCCACCGCATTTGGAAAAGCTGAGCTGCCTCAAATGACGTTTCCCAGGTGAAGCCCAGCAGTGCCGGCCACATATGGGCAGAGCTGGGTGGCGAGGGGGGTGCCGGCGCTCAGCAGCTCCAGCCAGACCAGGGTCCCCCATGTGGAGCCAATGCCGCTCCCAGCCATCCCCCACAGCGTCCCTCGCTCAGAGACAAGCCGCAAAGGGCAGGTGGCCTCGAGGTGAGAAGCGCGGCCCTGGTGCTGGGCCTCTGCCCGAGGACACAGGAGGGCACCTGCTCTTCATGGCCCTCCATGGCCCAGGCCACTCACTGTCCCTGCCGGGGGGTCCCCCGCAGACTCCTCCAGGGCACCCCACCTGACCCCACTGTGCGTCTCACAGCAGCAACGGCTAGCCAGGGCACCCTGTGGAGTCGCCTTGGGTTTCATAACGCAGCTATGATTCACACTGCCACATGTGGGCCACGGAAGCCCGGCTGGGATGCCAGCAACTTCCCTTCCTGCCACCACTTCCTCTCTGCCAGGTTGCGGTCAATCTCAAGTCACAAAATGACGCCGCTTTTCTGCCTTCCCCCTGAAAACAACTCATCCAGATTCAGGTGCCCGCTCAGGAACTGTGATGTCATCATCATTTCCGAGAGCCCCTTTGGCCCCGAGGCCCGCTGGGTAAGGCCCCTGCACTCTGTCCTGTGTCCTGGCCACCACCTTGAGGTTCTGCCCTCCCCTGGTGCCTGGGCCAGGGCTCAGCCCCTGCAGATCTCAGGAAGGAAGTTCAGGGCCACAAACCTCAGGAGGATTGCAGAGCCGCCTCTGGGGGTGAAGTCAGCTGAGAGCAGCCGCTCTCCTCCGTGAGTCAGAAGGCAAGGCCCCCCTCCCCCCCCCCACGGACGGCTGCTGCATGGTCCTGCAGGGTGGCTGAAGCACAGTCTCCTCCACCCACCATCTCTGCAGCGCATGTGCTGAGAGGGTGGCTTCCCCAAAGACAGCCCTGGTCCGCTGTGGTCAGCCACCCAGGGCCACCTGTTCCCAGAGCCCTCGTCTCGAAGCCAGACCAGAGCTGCCTCGAGGAAGGGGCCATTCCCAGGGGGAGCAGCCCCTCAGTGCATGCCACTGTGGGCTGGGGAGAGGCCACGGCCGGTGCAGTCCACAGGGTCCACCGTCTCCCCCGTGTCAGGGGGACTGTGGGTCCTGGCTCAGGAGTCTGGGTCATGCTGGGTCCTGAGCATGTCAGGCTGCCAGCGGTGCTCCTGGAATCAAGAGCAGGGAGAAACTTCCCTGAGCCAGTGACCCCTCAGAGACGGGACTCCTACAGCACAGACCTCAGTGGTCCTGCAGCTGGGCTGGGCAGGAAGTGCCAGGGAACGGCTGGGCCAAGAAGTCCGAGCCAACCCAGGCCCAGGCGGCTTCTGTTGGGAACTGTGGTGGCGCCAGGCCCCGCCCTGCCACCTCAGGCGGTGATGGGACAGGACACAGCTCAGCTCCAGGGCCCCCACACACTTCTGCACACCCAAACAGGAGTGCGTGCCACGCTCAAGGAGCCTGCTCCCTCCAAAGAGCCAGAAGCAGGCCCCATGCCAGGGACACACCACAGCCAAAAAGGCAGGTGCCAGGAGACCACACGCCAGACGCCACAGGCAGGACCAGCTCACCCCCGAAAAAAGACAGACCCTGAGGAGGCCTCTGTGGGGTCCCTAGGGTGGCCAGGGCCTGGGTGGCGTGAGGCTGGTGCTAGAAGGTGTTGAAGCTGGGAACACTCTTCAAGGAGTGTGGACCCCATCCTGGCTGAAGGAGAGCTTGTCAGGGCGGGACTCGTCTTTGGGAGGTGCCGCAACCCCTGTGCAGGGTACCCTGACTGAAGAGAGACCACCAGGCCACACGGGACCCCGACTGAGGAGAGACCACCAGACCACGCAGGACCCCGACTGGGGGAGAGATCTCCAGACCACGTGGGACTCCGAGTGGGGAGAGACCACCAGACCACACGGGACCCCGACTCAAGAGAGGCCATCAGGCCACATGGGACCCCGACTGGGGGAGAGACCACCAGGTCACACTGGGACCCCGACTGGGCAGAAGCCACCAGACCACGCAGGACCCTGACTGGGGACAGACCACCAGGCCACACGGGACCCCGACTAGGGAGAGACAACCAGGCTACTTGGGACCCCGACTGGGGAGAAGCCACCAGGCTGCCCCGGAGTGGGAGCCAGGACCTCAGCACTGGGTCCCCGTAGCAGTGCCGTGCCCACCCCAGACGCTGCTGAATCCTGGCCTCCCCCGGCTCTGGGTGTGTGCTGGGGAGGGGCTGCTCTCTTCCATCTCACCCCGGCCTTGCCCTTGGCCGGCAAAGATCCCAGAGGACAACGAGACCCTTGGGAGGCTCCCTGGGCTCAGGGGTTCTGAGCGCCCGCACTGGGACCTTGGGCGGCCGAGATGCCACAAGCCTTCTCCGTCCTGCCCTCCAGCACCCACCTGCACCAGGCAGTCTCCCTGCCCACGTGACCAGCTAGGAAGCAAGTGCCCTCCAGTGGGAAGGAGAGCAAGGACTAAAAGGTTCCGCCAGGAGTGGGGGAGTGCGAAGAAATTGGGAGGAACTGTCACAGCGGAGGAGGAGTGCAGGCCCAGAGCAGAGGAGGGGTGGAACCAGCAGTGAGAGGCCAGGAGGGGGCAGGGGAGGTGGAGAGGCGCTTTCCTGGGTGCAGCTGGCTGGAAAAGTCCCAGACCTCCCAGAAGGAGCACGTGTTAGAATTCCAGGACTCGGGGAGGGAAACAGCAGGACCCGGACGCCCTAGGGGTGTGCTCAGCGTGTTTCTCATCGGGGAGGTGGATGTGTGTGCCCCTCATGTCACCTGGTGTTTATTTTTCGTGTGTGAAATATAGCAACACTTTTAAGGCAAAAGCACCCTAGGGTCACAAAAGTTGGAACAAATGGGAATGGATGGTCAGAAACTGGTGAGTGACATGAGCCATGAAATTTACTTAGAAAAAAAGCCCTTACACACAATACGATGTTGGGTAGATGAAGGAGAAGAAGTAAAAATGAATTTAAAAAATCTCTTACAGCTTGTATTTTTGTTTTTTGTTTTTGAGACAGATCTGGCTCTGTTGCCTAGGCTGGAAGCAGGTGGTGCGATCACGGCTCACCGCAGCTGGCGCCGTCCTCCCACCTCAGCCTCCGGATCGGCGGGCACCACCAGCACCTGCCACCACACACCGCTACTTCTTTTCTTTGCCTGCTTTTTATCTTTTTTTGAGACAGGGTCTCACTCTGTTGCCCAGGCTGGAGTGCAGTGGCGTGATCTCAGCTCACTGCAACCTCTACCTCCTGGGTTGAAGCTATTCTTCTGCCTCAGCCTCCCATGTAGCTGGGACTATAGGCGTGAGTCACCACACCCAGCTACTCTCTGTATTTTTAGTAGAGACGGGGTGTCACCATGTTGGCCAGGCTGGTCTTGAACTCCTGACCTCAGGCGATCCGCCCACCTCAGCCTCCCAAAGTGCTGGGATTATAGGCGTGAGGCATCATGTCCAGCATAATTCTTTCCATTTTTTGTGGAGATGGGCTCAAGCGATCCTCCTGCCTCAGCCTCCCACAGTGCTGGGATTACGGGTGTCAGCCACTGCGCCAGGCCACAGAGCTTTTTTAGATCAAGCTGTAAATAACTTTAAATAGTAGTTATTAGCAATGAAAGCACAAAGGGGTAATTAGGGGAGAGGCCACCCTGAATACGTCTGGGGGAGGCGCTCGTGTGGGGGAGTCGGGACTCAGAGCACCCCTCCGCTACCTGGGCTCGGCTGGACGGAACCACCAGCCTGATACATGGTGACTGCTTTTGCTGACAACACATATATGTGTGGTGTGTAGTGTGGTGTGTGGGGTGTATATATGTGTGATGTGTACATGTGTGGTGTGTGTGGTGTGTATACGTGTGGTGTGTACAGGTGTGGTATGTGGTGTGTATATATGTGTGTTGTGTGGGGGTGTATACATGTGTGGTGTGTACATGTGTGGTGTGTGTGTTTTGTATATATGTGTGTTGTGTAGTGTAGTGTGGGGTGTATATATGTGGTGTGTATATGTGTGGTATGTATACAGGTGTGGTGTGTGGTGTGTATATATGTGTGGTGTGTACCTGTGTGGTGTGTGGTGTGTATGTGTGCTGTGTAGTGTGTAGTGTGGGGTGTATATATGTGGTATGTAACTGTGTGGTGTGTGGGGGTGTATATATGTGTGGTGTGTACCTGTGTGGTGTGTGGTGTGTATGTGTGCTGTGTAGTGTGTAGTGTGGGGTGTATATATATGTGGTATGTACCTGTGTGGTGTGTGGGGGTGTGTATACATGTGTTGTGTGTATGTGTGTGGTGTGTGTGGTGTATACATGTGTGCTGTGTGTGGTGGGAGGCACGTGTGCCCGGTGGCCCCAGCTCTTGGCGAGTTGCTCCTAGGGACAAAGCCTCCTGAACAAAGCGGCTCTGGCCCCTCCGCCGCTGTGGCCTTGGAGGGCAGATGATAGTTCCCAGGGCCCAGCAAGTGCTCCTGATATGTGGGTGTGCTGGGGAGAGGAGAAAGAAAAATATCAAGAAGCCGCGATTATCTCCTCTGAGGGAGTCACAGACACACAGCCTTGAAATGCCGGCCCTGAGCTTAGGGCAGGGCTCCCAGGGCCAGGGGTTAACTCTTTGTCTCCCCCCTCTCCCACCGGAGGCGGGGGGCTGCCTAGGGTGGCTCAGCTAGCGCCTGGCCCACCAGCCGCTTGAGACCATCCCAGACCCTGCCAGGGGCCAGGCGGTGGTCAGCCTCTGGGCACAGGCCCAGCCCTGCATCTCCTCTATAGCCGGCCTGGAGCAGATCCCAGGGCCTGGCCCCCAAGGGGACCTCCCATGGGGGCCCAGAGCCTCAGGGGCCTCAGCCCAGTCACTTGGCCACACTGGCCTCTGCCCCGTGCTTGGGGTAGCCCCAACAGGCCTCAGGTCCTCACTCTGGCCGGGGTCCCGGGGAGCCCCCTGAGGACAGAGGAACCAACCTGGGTCCTTGTCACTGCTCCAGCAAAGGTCCTCTCCACAAACTGGGTGTGGCGCCACCAGATGTAGCAAGTAAAAATTCAGGACACAGTTAATTCAAATTCAGCTAAACAATGAAAACACAGAGTGTGAATGCATCCCAAATAGTTCATGGGACACATTTATCCTGAGAAACGGTCCGTGTTTCTCTGAGATGTGACACTCACCCTGTGTCCCATGTTATTCCGGCGCGGCTTCCTGGGCTCAGCTGACCACCACACAGTGGGCACCCCCTGAAGCCGCCGCACAGCCCCAAGTTTCATTTCTATTTTATTTATTTTTTGTGGAATGAACAGTCTCGAGCATACTAACCCAGCGTTCTGGCAAATGTGCCCTGCATGTAGCCACCTCCTCTTCAGGCCACGGAACATTCCACGGGGGTCCTGTCTCCCCATGTAGCCACCTCCTCTTCAGGCCACGGAACACTCCACGGGGGTCCTGTCTCCCCATGTGGTTTGGCCTGCTCTGAGGAGGCCCAAGACCCTGCGTCTGCTGCTTTCATGAACGAGTGTCATGATTTTTTATCTCTGCGTATGAAGGGGGACTTGGGACTCGGAGTGGTTCCCATTTAAGGGCCTTCTTTATTCTCCTCCTTCTCCTTCTTTTTCTCCTTCTCCTCCTCTTTCCTTCTTCCTTCTTCTTCCTCCTTCCTTCTTATTCTTTTTTTTTTTTTGAGACAGGGTCTCGCTCTGTCACCCAGGCTGGAGTACAGTGGCACCATCACAGCTCACAGCAGCCTTGGACCCCTGGGCTCAGGTGATCCTCCCACCTCCACCTGGTGAGTAGCTGGGACCCAGGTGCATCCACCACACACAGCTAATTTATTTTTTAATTTTTTGTGGAGACAAGGTCGCACCACGTTTCTCAGGCTGGTCGCAAACTCTTGGGCTCAATTGGCCTTCCTGCATCAGACTCCCAAAGTGCTGGGATTACAGGCTGAGCCACTGCACCCGGCCCAGAGCGTTCTTACTGAAGTCTTTCTGGGAACGGATGATTTCATTCTTCTTGGCAAATGCCTAGGAGTGGAATGGCCAGGTCATACGGTGGACATGGGTTTCATTTATAAGACTCTGCCTGTCTCCGAGGAAACTGTACTATTTCCAGCACCTCCTTTGACAGGTGGGGAAACCGAGGCCAGGAGCAGTCGGCTTCACTCTAGGCCTAGGCGGCTCCTCTAGGGTCGCCACTGACATTGCCTGGCCTGCAACTCAGGTGAGTGGGCCCAGCACATAAGCTGGGGGATCTCCTGACTCCCAGGATGGTGGCCCTGGGGGGTGGGGGCCACAGGGCAGGGTCAGGAGCAGGGAGGGATGGGGTGCCAGGTGGGGATGGGCTGCTGGCTGGGGTGGAGTACAGAATGGGAAGGTCGGGGGTGCAAGGTGGGCTGGGCTGTAGGGCAGGGCTGGGTGCAGGGTGGGGCGGGGTACAGAGCAGATGGGGTGCCGTGTGGGAAAGACTGCTGGGTGGGGGGGGGGCTGCAGAGTGAGATGGGCCAAGCCCCTGATTCAAAGGGGTCCAGACTCAGGGTGTGGCCAGTGTAGACTGAGGTCTCTACGTGCCACGCAGGAGGAGTAGGCCATCCCCTTTGGGAACTTAAGCAGGGAAAGTCCACCAAGTGTTAACAGTGGGCTGCCTTTGGCTAGAGACAGCTGCAGGGACCCTCCACCCCGCCCTCCACCAGGCCCCTCGAGGAATGGAACGGAGGGAGTGGAGCTGCCCGAAGGCCACCCGTTATCACCACCAGCTGCGTGCCAAGCACGTCTGCCAGACCCACAAGGACCCTTTCTGTCTCTGGTGGGGGGGGAGGGGGGGAGGGAGGGAGGGCAGCCAGTGTGTCTGGTGCGCAGGGACTGCTATTGGGGTCCGAGGTGCCAAGGGAGTGTCTGGACCCAGCTGCAGGGCCCCTGCCCAGGTGACCCTCCTGACCCTGCTGATGTGAGGACCCGGACAGTCCCAGAGGTGCTGGCTGCAGGGGCTGGCGGGGCAACGCGAGGCCCAGCGGCGGTGGGAAAGATGCCTGGGTGGGGGAGTCCTCTGCCTTCAGGCTCCTTCACCCCCTGCTCCTGCAGAACCCCGCAGGGGTCCCCCAGGCTGGGGGAGCCAGGCTGTGTGGCCTCCAGATCATGAGGGGGGCTGCCCCCTCGGGCCTCATGTTCCTGCTTACAGGCTCAGGTTTCACTCAAAGGAGCCACAGGGAGCTCAGGACGGGGCATGTGTGTGGGGTGATCCTGTCAGGAAGCCTGGGTCCCTCGGCTCTCAGGGGCTGACCTTTGCCCCGAATCCCTCCCTTCACCTCACAGAATCCCCCGAGGGGTCTCAGGACTCTCCAGGGCATGTAGCCAGGATGGTCAGGCGGGGACCGAAACCTGGTGCCTCAGCCACCACCACCTGACCAGTTCCACCTGGCAGCCCCCCGACCAGCTCCACCCGGCAGCCCCCACTCCAACCAGTTCCACCCGGCAGCCCCCCCCCCCGACCAACTCCACCCAGCAGCCCCCTCCCCGACCAGTTCCACCCGGCAGCCTGAGCCCAAGACAGCACCCAGCACCTCACAGCCTGCCCATAGCCTTCTGTGGCTCCCTGCAGCCACGGGAAACAGAGGGTGGGTCTGTGCCCCTGCCCCACAGCAGTCACCACAGCTCCCACGCTCTGGCCAATGAGGTCAGCAGGAAGGCAGGCCCTGGGCTCCTCCACACCTGCAGAGGCCACAGAGGTGGCTGTCCTCACACCTGCACGCAAGCCCGACCCTCCCACCCCTGGTTGCCCCGTTACACCTGTCTGGAAGTTTAAAGTGCCTTCCCATCAGCAGGTGTGTGTTTATAACCCAAAGAAGGGAAAACAAAGTGAAGAACTTGGCGATGGCCTCGAGTAGCCCAGGGCCTCCCCCGCTGCCTCTGTCTCTCTCTGTGTCTGTCTCTCCGTCTCTGTGTCTCTGTCTCTCAGTCTCTATCTCCTCATTGTCTCTGTCTCTCTCTGTGTGTCTGTTTCTCCATCTCTGTCTCTGTCTCTCAGTCTCTGTCTCCTCACTGTCTCCATCTCTGTCTCTCTGTCTGTGTCTCTCTCTGTGTCTCTGCCTCTCCTCCTTCCCTCTTGCAGAACCGAGGCCGGGAGCCCAAGGTGAGTTTGCGCCGTGTATTTCCCAGAAGCCCTGCGGGGTAGCTGGAAGGGCTGATGCCAGGTGGAGGCTCAGAATGGCGGCTCTGAGGCAGCCTTTTGGGCCCAGCCCCCCGGAAGTGTGATGCCGGAGCTCTCTGTGTAGGTTCCAGGTGGATGGAAGAGTGGGGTCCCTCCCTGCCAGTGCCCCAAGGACCCTTCCTTGGATCTGGGGCCCTCATGGAGGTGGGGATCATGAGCATGTGTGTGAGCATGAATGTGTGAATGTCCGTGTGTGTGTGTGCATGTGCGTGTGAGTGTGCCTAAGGGAGTGTGAGCATGTGTGAGCACGCATGTATGTGCGTGTGTGCATGTGTGTGCCTGCGGGAGTGTGTGAGCATGTGTGAGCATGCATGCATGCTCACACTCACAGTCCCACAGGCACGCACACACTTGCACATTCACACTCCCTTAGGCACACACACATGCAGACACGTGCGTGTGTGCATGTGTAAGTGTGCCTAAGGGAGTGTGAGCATGTGTGAGCAGGCATGTGTGTGTGCACGTGTGTGCGTGTGTGCCTGCGGGAGTGTGTGAGCATGTGTGTGAATATGTGAGTGTGCCAGCAGGAGTGTGAGCATGTGTGTGAATGTCCATGTGTGCACGTGTCTGCATGTGTGTGCCTGTGAGAGTGTGAGCATGCACGTGAATGTGTGTGTGCATGTGTGTCCATGTGTGTACATGAGTGTGCCTGCAGGAGTCAGTGTGAACATACGTGTATGAATGTGCGTGTATGTGCACGTGAGTGTGCCTGCAGGAGTGCGTGAGCATGCCCGTGTGGATGTGCACGTGTCTGCGTGTGTAAGTGTGCCTGCAGGAGTGTGAGCACACGCATGTGAATGTGCATGTGTGAGTGTGTGTTTGCCTGTGGGAGTGAGTGTGAGTGTGAGCATGCATACGTCAGAGCTCCACGTTACCTCCTCCCCCAGAAGGCAGCCCTCAGCCTGCCAGCAGGTGGACGGAGTCCCACCGGCCCCTCTGTCCCCCACTCTGGGCCTCTTTGCAGGGGTCCAGCCCTGAGCAGGGCCCGTCCCTAGCCCCGTGCCCCCACCCGGAGGGCTTCCGTCCGACTGATGCGCTCATCCCACCCTTCTGTGGCCGTGGCAGGTCATAACCATCAACTGCTTGGCCTGGCATGCCAGTCTAAGGTTTGCACAAGGGGATGGGCAGAAGCTGCTCCCAGCTGGGGGTCTGCAGAGCTGCCTGGTAGGCAACTGGGTCATTGTCCATCGTCCCTACAGTCCCTATGGCTCCTCTTGCTCAGCAGAGCCCACTCCTTCTTCCCCAAAGGGGGGTCCTGGCCACCTCGGGGGCCACCAGGAGGGCACTGCCTGGTCTTACAGCCCCCACCTGGGCCCTGGTGCCCTGGTGCACCTCCCCCACCGAGGGCTCTGCCTCTGCCATCCAGGTGACAGGAGACTCTGGAGCACAACAGGCAAGGGTGTGTGTGGGCACATTGTGTGCGTGTCTCCGTGTGCGTGTCTGTGTGTGTCTCTGTGTGTGTGTCTGTCTCTGTGTGTCTATGTGTCTCTCTGTGTTTCTGTCTCTGTATGTGTGTGTGTGTGTCTGTGCATGTGCCTCTGTGTGTGTGTATCTGTACATCTGTCTCTGTGTGTGTCTGTCTCTGTGTTTCTGTGTCTCTGTATGTGTGTGTCTGTGTATCTGTCTGTACCTCTGTGTGTCTCTGTCTCTGTAGGTCTGTGTGTGTCTTTGTGTCTCTGTGTGTGTCTACATGTGTCTGTCTATGTGTGTCTCTGTGTGTCTATGTCTCTGTGTCTGCGTGTGTCTGTGTGTGTCTCTGTCTCTGTGTCTCTGTGTGAGTCCCTGCCACAACTGGGTGCTGTGTGGGGCCAGTTCTGAGACCCTGGGCCTATAGATCACAGGTGCTGGAGCCAGAGCCTGCACAGGCTGCCCAGGGACGTTGAGTCTCCCGGAGAACTTGGTCACGGCAGACGCCTCCAAGGCCTCAGCCTTGCTCCTTTGCCAGCCTCCACCTGCCCATGTCTGGGGGAGAGGCCACTGGCTGGAGTTGAGAAGCCCGGTCCCCTGGACTCCTGTGGGCAGGGTGTCTCTGGCCGGGGTTCAGGAGCCCCGTCCCTGGACTCCTGTGGGTGTCTTTGGGCCTTTTGAGCCTGGGACACAGGGGCAGCTACAGGCCTGCAGGAGCTCTGCTGCCTACCTGGGCCTCTTGGCTGGGGGCTTCCTGGCCCTGGGAGAGGGTGGGTGTCTGCCTGTGTGGTCTCACTCTGTGTGGGCAGCTGTGGGTCTGGCCAGCTGTCCCTGGGGGCCCTCTCCCTGTGGCCCTGAACTCTTGCCCTCAAGGCTGCAGAGCCTGGCCCCTCTCCACATGCTTAGGGGCTCTGTGGCCCGGGGGAAGGCTCTGGGCCTGACTGTTTGGACCAGCATCTGCCTGACGCTACGGACCCTCAGGGGGCCCCAGCTGTGGAGGCCGCCTGCCCTGGGGGGTGGGGCCTGGTTCTCCGTGACCGGGACAGTGCTGGGCGCGCTGGCTGGGGGTTCTGGGAGCCCGAGCCTGAGGTACTCTTATTGCTGAGCTGAGCAGGCCCAGGAGGGAGAGATGGCCCCTTCCCCGACAAGCGACTCTCCCCACGTGTGCGTTGCTGGCCCCTGACGCATGCAGAGGCGCACGGGGAGATAAGGGCTGGGGGAGGGCGGGTGGCCAGGCTGGCCCCGTCCCAGCCCCCGGCCCAGCCCCCGGCCCGCAGCCCTCGCCTGCACACCCGCTGGGCCCTGGGTCAACACTCTTCCATAGCAGGTCTTTGTGCCCCACTCTGGCAGGTGTGGGGGTGGGACGGGGTCCTTGGCACAGAGCAGCACTCTGGCAGCATGTGACGGCGGCTGCCAAGGTCTCCCTTGCGCATAAATGTGGAGCTCGCGAGGCAGCAGCAGAACTCTGGCCAGGAGAGTTCTCCGCCACCCACCCCAGGCTCAGCAACACTCATGGCCCACCCAACGCCGGCTGCCCAGGAGGCTGGACCGAAGGTGAGCTGAGGCCCAAGGCGCCTCCAGACCCCGCCCGGGCTTGCCTCTGCCCTCCTTACTCCCACAGGACCTCGGCGCCCACCGCCCACCAGGCCTCAGTCGTCTCGGACTTCTCCCTCCCGCGCGGCACAGGACCCTGCCTGAGGACAGCCATCCCCCGGTGCTGAGGAGCCGGCCCCGCAGAGCCACCCGCCGTTCCTTTTTCCTATGCATATACTTCTTTGAGGATCTGGCCTGAAGAGGTATAGGGCATGGGAAGATGGGGGCGGTGGGTCCTTCACGCGGCACCTGCACCAACGGCACCTGAGTCCTGACTGCCGACTCCGCCTGCTCCCTCCCTCCCAGCCCGGGAGCCTTGGGGCCTTGACCCCCGAGTCTTTGGGGCAGAAAGGGGCCAGATATTCCAGGACTAGGCAAACGTGAGACGTGTGCTTCTGTGTGGGTCCTGGAAGTGCCTGGGGGGGGGGATGTGGCCCAAGCCTCTCCCCTGGGCTGATCTCAGCAGCCCCCGAGCTGGGGCCCAGGATGAAGAGAGGAGGGCTGGAGCTGGGCTGTGCCCCGTGACCAGGCTGACGGGAGATGGGGGGTGGACGCATTACGGGAGGTGCCGGGACAGGCCTGGGCACTGGAGCTGCCTGGGGGATGGGGCAGTGCCTGTCGGGGGGAAGCAGGGCCGGGAGTTTGGGGTCCGGGCTCTGGCTGGGAGGATCCATGACTTGTTCTTTGGAAATTGTCTTTGCAGACGACACCGTGTGGCCCGTTTCTTATGTATGCGGGTGCTGGCGCGCCCAGGTGCCCCGATGGGAGTGAGGTGTGGTGGGGGCTGCGAGCACTCTGGGTCCGGTGGCTTTTGCTGCTTTTTTTTTTTTTTTTGAGACTGAGTCTTGCTCCTTCACTGGAGAGCAGTGGCGAGCTCTCGGCTAACTGCAACCTCCGCCTCCCGGGTTCAGGCAACTCCCCTGTCTCAGTCTCAGGAGCAGCTGGGATTACAGACACCTGCCACCACACCCGGCTAACTTTCGTATTTTTAGTGGATGAGGTTTCACCTTGTTGGTCAGGCTGGTCTCAAACTCATGACCTCAGGTGATCCACCTGCCTTGGCCCTCCAAAGTGTGGGGATTACAGGCGTGAGCCACTGTGCCCGGCCAGCTTTTGTTTTCTTACCCCCTTCATTACTTTTGTAATCATAGGTATAAGTTGATTTTCTGGCCAGACATTTCAGTAGAGTAATTTCATTTAAATGTGTGAGGTGTGGTCAAGTTTTGACAATAAATACAAATTTAGATAAAGCTACTCTGTGGTGTTGGTGTTTCTCTCACTCTCGCTGGGCGGATGTCACAAGCGTGGGCTTAGGGGGAACTTAATTAAAAATGTGTAAACATAGGGGGGATGAAAAGATTCCCAGGTCTTGGTCCGGGCCTGGTCTGGGCACAGGCCTGGGGCCACCCTTCTGATGGCCAGGGTCACCACAAGTCCAGAGCCTGGTACCCGGCCAGCAGTGCTGGGAGAGCCCAGAAGTGCGGCTTGCTGGGGTGAGGGGCACTCGTCTGTCCTGGGCCGGGCGACCCTGTGGCTACTGGGCCTCCAGGATGACCAGCGTGGGACTGCAGTCTTGACTTCCTGAGGAAGAAAAATGGACAGGGGGGTCCTCATCAGCTCAGTTTGAAGAATGACTATCAGCTGCTGTCTTCAATGGAGGCCTGAAAAAGAGTCCGGGAGGCCCACCCTCCATCCAGAGTCCTTGTCAGCCTGTGGGGCCACATCTGGGTGTTTGAAGGCTGCAGAGACTTTATCACCAATCAGCTCAGCAAACCAGCAACGAGCTGGCTGAGCTGGAGGCCCCCAGGTACCCCTTATCAGAGGCTGCCTCCCCAAGCCTAGCCCTAATCCCATCTGATAGTCACCTCCTGCCTCCCTCACAGCCTGAAGCCTGGGGTGTCCAAGGGGAAAGATCAGGCAGCAGGCAGACAGGTGGGGTGCTTCCAGCTGGAGGGTCTCCGGGCCACACGTGGAAGGGCAGCCACACCCCCACCCCACAGGCTGGGCTGCTCCCCCCCCCCCTGGAGAAGGGTGGAGGTTGGCCTGCTGGGGAGTCTCTTCCAGGCCTTTGAGTCACTCTCCACAGGACCTGAACATAGGGTTTCAAATCCGCACAGACTGAAGCAGGTGTCACGGTGCTGCGATGCATGGACATGCAGTGGCGTGCTGTTACTCACAGACGGTGCCCGCAGAACGGCAGGTGCAGGCATGGCTGGATCCAAGGAGCCGAAGGCTCTACCTCACTCTGTGTGTAGCCTGCCTGGCTCTGTCCCCCGAGGGCTGCGGCGTAACCAACAGCGGCTGCTGGGCTGCGAAAGGAGAGGGCCCCCTCTCCAGCATGGTGCCTATTTCCCCAGAAGAGCTGTGGTTCTGGGGGCCGTGCCCTCCCTGGGCTCTGGGCAGGCTGAGATGGATTGTGCACTCTCGCCTGCACTGCAGGGTAGGCAGCGTCCTGGGCAGGGAGAGGGGTGAATCCCCCCCAAGAAGGCAGGCAGGGTTCCTAAGTGTCAAGCCCCTACAAGGGTGGCCATCTAGCTTGCCAAGCCAGGCCCATGTATCAGGTCCAGTCCGCTGAGACCCTGCTGAGGGCATTGGCGGCAGCACAGGGACCAGGATGGGGCTGCAAGGCACCCTGGACACGCAGGCCTCCTGACCACAGCCCCCTAGTCCTGAGGCCCTCATCCTGTGAATGGTGGGTGGGGCCAGGGGCACCTCGGAGGAGCCTGCCCCATGTCACATCGTGGCTTCTGTGGACAGCCAGGCTGGGAACAAGGGTCCTCCTGGTGTGGGAGAACAGGGAGGCCCCCTGAGACCCTGCTTTGGGGAGGACTCAGGAGCCCCAGGAGGCCCCTGAGAAGCTGACCATCACTCCGGGGCAGGAACGGAACCTTTCTGAGGTGGGGGGTGACAGAGCCTCCCCGCCAGGCTGCAGAGGCAATGGAAAGAGGGCCAGCGTTTCTGGGCAGTGCCCCCAGGTAATTCTTCCCTTTTTTTTTTTTTGAGATGGTGTCTTGCTCTGTCGCACAGGCTGGAGTGCAGTGGCCTGATCTCAGCTCACTGTACCCTCTGCCTCCCGGGTTCAAGTGATTCTCCTGCCTCAGCCTCCTGCGTAGCTGGGATTACAGGCGCCCACCACCACTCCCGGATAATTTTTTATTTTTAGTAGAGACAAGGTTTTCACCATCTTGGCCAGGCTGGTTTCGAACTGACCTTGTGATCCACCCACCTTGGCCTCCCAAAGTGCTGGGATTATAGCCGGGAGCCATCGTGCCCGGCTCAGGTAATTCTTCTTTTACTGGGGACTGTGCAGGGCCCTGCCAAACCACCCTAAAGGGTGGCTGAGGCCTGCTGTTGTTCGGCGAGCCCGCGTTGCTCCATGGTTCCCGGGGTGGCCTGGGAGGCCCTGACCTCCCCACCTCTGCTGCTCTCTCACAGCCTGGGAGCTGACAAGTCTGGGCTCAGAAAGGTATCGAGTCCTGGGCCCCGGAACAGAAGCTGGGGACAGCAAGGGGCCCAGAGTCCAAGCAGCCTCTTCCCTGCAGCTTCCTGGATGCTCTCAGGTGCAGAATCTAAAAGGGAAGTGCTCAAGCCGGGTGGACTGACTCCCCGCAGATTCAGCAGTGAATATTTTGCCATGTTTATAGCATGCTGTTTTTTGAATTATTTGAATGTCAAGTTCAGATCTGAAGCCCAGGGTGCTGCCTCTGGAGACAGGGTGTCCTCCACACCTGGGGACACGGACCCCTCCCTAGCACTGTCTGTGAGTCCCTTGCAATCTTCCCACCAGCTCCGCAGGGCTGTGCTTTCCCACGCTTCTTGGTCACGGCTCACGTGGGAGCCTGCGGCTGTGTCTCCCAGCCTCTGCACCAAGGCCACCCCGTCCTCTGTCCTGGAGGCTTCCGCAGCCCAGCTGAGTCCACTAGGTCCCTGAGGGTTCCTGTCAGCCGCAAGTTAGACTCGAAGGCTCCCAGAGATTCTTGGCGGGACTATTTCACAGCGACTGTACCTCCCACCTGATCCCTCGGGGAGGCAGCCAGCATGGCCCTCATCTCCATGCGGCTGAACAGCTCAGAGGGAAAGGAGGGGTGAGCAGGAAGGTTGGCGGCACCCAGCACAGCCCTGGGCGGCTCCACAGGCAGCCAGAGCTCCCTGTCCACACCTGGGCCCTCAGCCTCCCCGTCCTGACAGGTCCCACACCTGGGCCCTCAGCCTCCCCCGTCCTGACAGGTCCCACACCCGGGCCCTCAGCCTCCCCGTCCTGACAGGTCCCACACCTGCGCCCTCACCTTCCCAGTCCTGACGGGTCCCACACCTGGGCCCTCAGCCTCCCCCGTCCTGACAGGTCCCACTCCTGGGCCCTCAGCCTCCTGGTCCTGACGGCTGCTTGGGTTACAGAGGATAAGGCGGAGGTGACAAAGGAAGTCCAGGGCTTGGAGGAAACACATGACATGCACACAGCACACCACACACACGCACAACACACACAACACAGCACACATTCACTGCAGACATGACACAGTACATATTCACTACACATGCACACACAGCACACACAAGTAGTGAGCACAGTACCCCCCCACATGCACACGACACAGCACATTCACTACACACACATTTGACACACATGTGCACATGCACAGCACCCCCCACACATGCACACACTCGACACACGTAGCACGCCAGCACAGTCCCCCTCCCCCCCACATACACACACAACACGTCTCGTCTCTGTCCGGGATGTGCAGGTGTCTGCCCTGCTGCCCTCCGCCCCAGTGTGCCTGGGAGCACGGTCTGGGTTCCTCAGGTCTGCCTGGAGGCTGGCACTGTTGAGTGGGGGGATAGGCTTGCTCCCAGCACATGGACGGGCCAGCAAGGGCTAAGGCACCAGGCTGGCTGCAGAGGGGCAGACTGGGAGAGGAGCAAGGTTAGGATCCCCCCGATGCCTGTCAGATGCCCACATGGGGATGTCGAGTGGGGTGGGGCAAAGAGCAACTGGGGCACCGTGCTCGTGGGGCGGCTGGGGCGCCGTGCTCGTGGGGGCAGTAGGGGTGCCGTGCTCGTGGGGGCAGTGGGGGGTGCCGTGCTCGTGGGGGCAGTGGGGAGCACTGTGTTCGTGGGGACGGTGAGGGGCGTGCACTTGTGGGGCCCTCTTTACATGGCCACAGCTGACTCCCACTGCAGCCTGACGGGGGACAGGAAGGGAGGTTTGGAATTCCCGGGTGGCAGAGCCCTCCTTCGGTCCCAGGGCCTTGGGGATCCCTGGAACTCAGGGTCTGGGTCCCTGCTGGACACATGGAGCCCGCCCTGCTCCTCTGCCTCCCGGACTTTGCCTTCCTCCAGAGCTCCTTATCTGCAGGATGGAGTCAGGCCCTAGGAAGGCCCAGCTCAGCCCCGAGGGGCCTGTTGCCTCGTAGGGTCCAGTGTAGTGGCAGGACCTGAAGACATCACCAGCTCAGGGCCGTACTCACAGGGGGAGTTCAGGGACCAAGGCCGAACGGTGTGTGGCTCGGAAGCCTTTCCTGAGATCAGGGCTGCGCACTTGTGCTTTTTATCAAGGACAACGTGGCCCCAACCACAGCCACACATCAGCGTTGTCCAGGACGCACAGCAGCTCTTCCACTCTTTCCTGGAGTTGTATCATAACAGCACATGCTGGTTCTAACGCTTCCAGCAATGCAGAAATGCGCAAGGGGAAAGTGGCACTTGTCGTGGACACGGCGACAGGACTACACTTTTGTTTCTGGTGGGATGCCTGGGTAGGTTTCACAGGTTGCCTTGCAGTCCGGCAGGCTGAGCCCGTCCACCTGGGCGCCTGTGCTGCCTGCCTCCGCGGCACTCCAGCGCAACGTGGACCAATGCGTGCTTTTCTGAGCTTGTGTGTGCAGTCAGGAGTCTGCACCCAGAATGGTCCATCCACAAGGGACGGTCCTCCCGGGGAGGGTTTCCGTGCCTCCCATGCTAGGCACTTCTAGACTTACTGCAGGATGTGCTGTCCTTGAGTCGCTGTTTTGTCCTGAGGCTGCTGTGAGGAGGGGGACAGATGAGCACAGGCTGGAGGGTAGGGATAAGCAGGACAGCTTCAGTCCAGGCACAGCCGTAGACGTAGGCCCCGGCTGCCGGCTTTCCCCGGCCACAGAAGAGCAGCCTCCAGCAGGCTGCAGGCGCAGTCCTGGCTCACGCACAGCCCAGAGCGCACTGAGGGGCCCCAGCACCCACCTTCACTTTCACCTTTGTTCTCTCCGACTTTCCAGCTTTGGGGTCCTCGTGAAGAGGGACGCAAACCACAAGGTTATAAATATGATACCTGCATTCCCTTCCAACCCTTCATGGCTTTCTTTTCACACACAAAGCTTACAACCTTTACTTTTTCCAACTGGAAAACCCGTTTTTCCAACACTTTTTAAAAAACAAATTATCCTTTTACCATATGCTGAAAGTGCTACCCTTAACAAGCCCACGCTGCATATGACTCTGTTCACTGACCCTTCATTTACTTCCTAAACTGACCCTTTTGAAATCTTTCAGCGAAGCATGGCCTTTAATATTCTCCAGAAATCTCCAGAACCTTTGCGTGGGTCAGGGTGAGAGGTGCCACCACGATGTAAACAGAGCAGCTCTGTCCTCCGGGCGGGCGCCAGGTGTGAGCTGCACAGACCACGTGTGTGTTAGGTGCGGAGTCAGAGGCGCTTCCTCAAAACGCAGCCCCTGTCTGAGGCAGAGCTCACAGGCGCCAGGGCCCCATAGACAGGGCTGGTCCCCGAGTTTGCACGCCACGTCCTGGGCTTAGGGGGTGGTACGCCAGGGGCTGCCTGCAGCAGGACGCCCAGGCAGAGGCCAGGGCCTCTTGTTCCACTTGGCAGAGATCCCAGAAGGAGCCCGGGGCCAGCATCAGAGCCTGGGGCCCGGGCACGGGTGCCCAGGGGCACAGCAGCTGCAGGCCACTGGCCAGGCCAGGAGATGGTGAGTGGAGAGCCAGGGGCACGTGGAGAGACCCCGAGAAGGGGCTGCTCAGCTGGGCATCCTGCACCTCCCGTTTGTGCTTCATCCGGTGATTCTGAAACCTGGTTTTTACCTGTAGGAAAACCAAGACGGCAGCACGGGTGAGAAGAGGCCACCGGCCCACCCTTGCCCACCCCAGTCTGCCCAGCCCACCTCACCTGGACCTCTGAGAGCTGCATGTCCCTGGCCAGCCTCTTCTGTTCCAGAGGGCCCAGGTATTGGTGGTGCCGGAAGACGCCCTCCAGGGTGCGGACCTGCTCGGTGCTGAAGGCTGTGCGGACGCGGGGGAGCGCGCCAGGGCTGTGGCTCCGTACTGAGCCCTGACGTGGAGGGTAAGGGCATTTGGCTCCACACGCCACCCACAGGGCAAGCTCCCCTCCCCACGGGTAACAGGTAACCAGACAGCCGCGCTGGGGCAGGGCCGGCCTGGGCAGATCTTCTCACCTGACTGTGACCAGCAACGCCGCCTCCTCCTCCCAGGTCCAGTTTGGAATGGGGCCCAGCAAGGTGGTTCAAGGCAGGAAGCAATGTTAACGGCACTTTGGGCCTGACCCCTGCTCAGTTCACTCCCTTCTGCCCCATCCCACACTCCCCTTCCAGAAGCTGCTTCCCAGAACACCCTTCCCTGACCTTCCAGCCAGGTAAGGTAGAGTCCATTATATACAAAGGCCTGGGCCCCACCCAGGGAGCTCGGTCTCCATCCGGCTCCTCGTGGTGAATCCCCCAGGCCCGCCTCGGTCACGTCTGTTTTCTAATTTCTAAAGGAGGAACGGGGGTTGGTGCTAAACAGCCCCACAAGGTGGCCTGTGGATCTGGTCTGAGTCCCAGGAAGGAGGCCAACCTGGTGAAATGGATCAACATTTAACGCGAGTCTGACCAAAATGCTCACGGGTGTTTCTGCGAAGGGAGTGCATTCTACAGTCTGTCTTAACGCTAACCTGAAAGCATGTGGCAGACACGGAAAGCAAATGCCTTGCGTCGGGGAGGCCTGTAGGGGCCAGCACCAGGAGTGGGTGCGGGGTGGGGCGGGCTGGCTTTTTTGGGGTAGGGCAGGTTAACTAGCTGCGGAGAACACCTTTACATTTTCACCTCCCTGAAGCACAAGGTTACTCCATAAGGATGAGACTTAAAAATGAAGCACAAGGCTTCTTCTGCCGCTCCTGGTGCTGCTTGTGTGCTCGTTTGGTGCGGACCTGGTACCTCTTTTGTGAAGCGGCAGCTGAGGAGACTCCGGCGCTCGCCATGGCCGATGAAAAGCCCAAGGAAGGAGTCAAGACTGAGAACAACGATCATATTAATTTGAAAGTAGCGGGGCAGGATGGTTCTGTGGTGCAGTTTAAGATTAAGAGGCATACACCACTTAGTAAACTAATGAAAGCCTATTGTGAACGACAGGGATTGTCAATGAGGCAGATCAGATTCCGATTTGACGGGCAACCAATCAATGAAACAGACACACCTGCACAGTTGGAAATGGAGGATGAAGATACAATTGATGTGTTCCAACAGCAGACGGGAGGTGTCTACTGAAAAGGGAACCCTGCTTCTTTACTTCAGAACTCTGTTCTTTAAAGACCAAGGTTACATTCTCAATTAGAAACTGCAATCTGGTTCCACCACACCCTGACTACTACAGTATCGTTTTCTCTATTCTTTCATTTTCCCCTTCCCCATTCCTTTATTGTACATAAAGTAACTGGTATATGTGCACAAGCATATTGCTTTTTTTTTTTTAACAGCCAATGGTATGTTTTGATTGACATCAAGTGGAGACGGGATGGGGAAAAATACTGATTCTGTGAAAATACCCCCTTTCTCCATTAGTGGCATGCTCATTCAGCTCTTATCTTTATATTCCAGTAAGTTATTTTGCTCTCACTGTTTTAACAAAAAAAAAACAACATAAAAATCCTTGCATACCTTGTTTGATTGGAGACTTTTAATGTTTTTCATTTATCATTGTAAAACCAAGGACAATTTTATAACTTTTTTGTACGTAGCTGTTACATGTAGGGCAATCTGTCTTTAAGTAGGGGTAAATTACTCTAAAACAAAAAAAAGAATCCTAGATAGTTTTCCCTTCAAGTCAAGCGTCTTGTTGTTTAAATAAACTTCTTGTTTAAAAAAAAAAAAAAAAAATGAAGCACAAGGTTACTCCATAAGGATGACTTAAAAATGAAAACTTTCAGTGTCAACCCCACTTTTGACCAAGTACTACCTTAAACCTAAAAGCCGAGATGACGTCACAAAGACTAACAAACAAAGACTAACAAAGGCGGACAACCTTTGCTGTCAGCAGACCACAGAGCACCTCTGGGACAGACAACTGCAGAGTTTCTGCAGGCCTCAGTCACGGCCGCCCCTGCACCAAACCCACAGCACTCTAAGAAAAGACAGCTGGGCCGGGCGCGGTGGCTCACGCCTGTAATCCTAGCACTTTGGGAGGCCGAGGTGGGTGGATCACCTGAAGTCAGCAGTTCAAGACTAGCCTGGCCATCATGGTGAAACACCATATTTAAAAAAAAAAAAAAGACAGCTGTACTCCAGGAGGCCTGGGACCGGCTTGAGCCTAGGTGCTGCGGGGTTGGCAAATCACTGGGGCCCTCGGGCTTCCTTCCCGATGGCCGAGGGGCTGGAACACCAGAGGAACATGGCCCAAGCCTGCCCTGTGTTTCGGGGCGGTGCCTGGAATTGGGGCAGGAAAGTGCAGATTGGGATTCCTTGCGGGGTCCCTCATCACCAGGCTGGGGTGAAGGACGGGGGGCACAGCCCAGGAACGGGGTGACAGGACAGGCAGGGGAGCCCACCGGAGACTCAAGGAGAGAAAATCCCCGTCAAGGCTTTGGTTCCTAGGGAAGCTGCGCTCCAGTAAGGGCGCAGGCCAGGCCCTGGCTGGTCCTCAAGGAAACGCCCAAGGCCCTGCCCTAGTCCGCAGGCCACCGCCGGGGGATGCAGCCGCCTGGGTCCTGGCCTCTCCCCCACTCCCATCTCCACCTGGCAAGGAAGAGACCCCCCCCATCCGGACCTACCAGCCACGGTCCTCTGCGGCGCAGGCAGATGTGGGGACCTAGCCTCCTCCATGCTGATGGCCTGAAGGGTCTCCCGGGTAGCGGGTGTCTGGCCGAGGCCAGGGAGGCGTTGGCAGGCCTGAGGGTGTGGGTCGGCCCCGGGCAGCTGCTCTGGGAGAGCCAATCCACCGAGCCAAAGCTGGAGGGCTGCCGCGGGCCACGAGGTGGGGGAGGAGGAGAGACGCATGGCGTCCAGGTGGGCCGGAGGGAAGGCCGGGCGGGGCTGGCCAGGCGCTGGAGGCACCGCGGGCTCCCCCATTTACACGCCCAGGAGGTGGGGCGGGAGCCCGGTTTGCTTGGACGGATAATTCCCAGATAAGCAGCGCCTAACTGTCTCCATTCAGAGGCACAAAGGAGGCCGTTCACACCTCCCAGGCTCCGAGATGTCTGGGGGAGGGGCGGGGCTGCAGGCCTGGTCAGTGGAGCGGTGAGGGTTCGGGAACCGCGAATTCCTTTCCTCTCTCCCAACCCCCACGCCGTAGGCCGAGGCCGTAGGCAGGGAAGAGGGTCCCACTCCCACTCGGGCGCGTCCCGAGCGGGGCCCGGCGACCTCTCCTTTCCGGGAGTACGCTGGAGCGTGTGTCCAGCCCGGACACCTGAGCGCGAGCCGGCTTCAGGCTGGGAGAGTCCGGGCGGACTCGGCCAGTGCCCGCGTGCGCCGCGTCCAGGCCGTGCGTCCGCGCAGGGCCCGAGAAAGGAGAGACAGCGGAGGGCCCCGCGGAGCGGCGCGCGGGGCGGGAGTGTCAGGAGGGCCTCGCGCTCGGTGGACTCGGCCGCCTCCAGCCCCGGCCCGGATCCTCTGGGGGACTCGCTTCCGGGCATTCTGGCGCGCGTGGCTCCCCGACCCCATCCCGAGCTGGAAGAGCTCGCAACTCCGCTTCGGCTGCGCGACTGGCGCGCTCCGGCCAAGCCGGGCTGTCCCCACGATGGCCAGGGCGGGGACAGAGCCACCGGGGACTGTGGAGCGCAAACCTCAAGGGGACGGTCACCGCGGTCGCTGCTCCCACTAACCTCCCGCCCGAGCTGCCTGTGTCCGCGTTCTGGGCGCCGCGCCGGTCCCGGAGAACCGGGGGCGCAATGTCTCCAGCGCCCCCGGGTCGCCTGCGCCGTAGGGTGGGACGCGGCCACGCCCCGAGCTTCCGCCTGACTTTGCGCCACGGTGTCCCCAGGGTTCGCGCTCCGGGTCCGCTCTGCGTCTCCCGCGGCCGGAGTTGGGAGCGGGCGCAGGTCTGGCCCTCGAAGCCACGCAGGCGCGCAGACGGGGTCCAGCTAGCCGCCCAGATCCCCGGCCGGGCCCTGACGCCGCCGCCTCCGCGCCCACGCAGCCCGGCGGAATCAAAGAGACCGCAGGCCTCGTCCCCCCAGTAACGCCCAACGCAGCCTCCCGAGCCTCCCGGGCAGAGAAAGAGGGAGGAGCCCAGGAGGTGGGCGCTGGCGGGACCTCCGCGGGGAAGCGATCGGCGGCTGACCTGAGTCCCAGGCGAGGGGTCGGGGAACGGACCACGCCGCCGCTGACCCGGGTCTTCCTTGGACCCTGCACCGGCCCAGTTAGGTCCCTGGGCCCTCAAGGGGGAGGCTGGCGGGGGCGGGGCGCGGGGGGCTTTGGACTTGGCGTCTGGGAGTGAAGTAGGCGGGATAGGGGCCCGGAAGCCGTCCTAGACCCCTCCCCATTTCGTCTCCGGAGAGACCGGGGATCGGCAGAGTGTGCGGGCCAGGGGCGGCGAGGGCCGGATGCCTGCGGCCACAGGGCTGGCCCCGAAGGTGCCCCCGGGGCGGGTCCCCAGCCCTGGGGCGGTGGGGGCGGCCCTGCCACGTGGGAGCAGAGGCTGTGAGGGTGGGGGCTGCGGCAGGCGGTGCCTCAATGTGGAGCAAAAGACAGCACCCTCCATAACCCTCCAACACAGAACGTTCGACAGGCAGGAAAAAGGCCTAGGAGCATCCTTTACATAAGGAGGAACGCCACAAGCTGGATTTGTGAAACGCCGGCACCAATACCCGTTCCAGCACCCAGTCTTACCCTTCTCCATTTCTAATTTCGGGGGGGCCCCTGGTGTCTGAGCCCCCTTCTGCACGCCGTTCAGCCCTCCCACCCCCAGCTCTGCACGGAGACCCTCCCAGTTTCCCAGCTCCCCCCGCCACCACCTCCACCTGAACCGCCCCCTCCGACCCCCCCCAAGTACGAAGGCATCCTCGCCTCCACGCAGCAGGATCAGACACCCCCTCCGTCCTGGGCCCCCACCCAGGCCCTTGCTGCGGCCGGGGCGGCCCCTTTCTCCTACCCAGCGGCCCCACAGCGGAGACTCAGGCCTCCCCGCCTCCGGCAGCCCGGGCCCCTCCCCTCCACCCAGAGGCCGCTCTAGCCCGGGCCTGGGGTCACCAAAGCCTACGCCTCCAAGCCTCCGTCCGCCCCCGGCTCTGGGACGCGTCCTGGTGCGCTGCCCTTGCTGAGAGTCTTCGGCGCCCCTCTGCCTCCTTCCTTCCGGCGCCCCCGGGTACCCAGCCCCGGAGAATTGGGCCCCGCGCGCCCCAGAGCGTAGTCCCCGCGGGCACCGCCCAGACCCCCACCGTCGGGGACCGGGCGGGGTAGCGCTGGGCGGCGAAATCCCGCGTCACTCCCAGGCCGGCAGCCCAGTCTACACACAAGGCCCGGAGCCCAACTAGTCCCCGAAACGGGCTCCTCCCGCGGCCCCGGGCTCAGGGCAGGCACCAGGCCCAGCGCGTGCTCCCGCCGGTTCAAGACCACTCCGCTCCCGCTGGCCCCGTCACGACTCGCTGGAGCCTCCTCGGGGACCACCTGAGGGAGAGGCCTCAACCCTTCTCCAACACCCACCCCCGCGGCCTCTCTGACACCCCCACGCGCTCCCCTCCCCATACCCCCATGCGGGCCCTCCTCGACACCGCCACGCGCCCCCCTCGACAACCCCAGGCGCCCCCTCCCTGACATCCCACGTTCCCCATGCACCCCCGCTCCCTGACACCCCCAGACGCCCCCCTCCAAGCCGACACCCCCACTCTCCCCCGCCCCCTCCCTGACACCTCCCACATCCCCCTCCCCCGACACCCCCCACGTGTGCCCTTCCCCGGCACCCTGACGTGCCCGGCTCCTTGACACCCCCAGCCTCCCCAATCCCCCTCCCCGGACACCTCCAGGCTCTCCTCTCCTGGACATCCCTATGCAGCGCTACCCTGCACTCCACGCCCCCCCCCCCACCCCGTCCCCGAAGACCCCATGCGCCCCCACACACCCGTCCACTGGACTGGTCTGGGCGTCCTCCTCCTAGCCTACAGGCCCGCCTCTTCCCAGGCCCTGCACCATTCCAGCCTTCACATGTTGTAGGGGTAACCTGAAGCCACAGCTACTTGGCCCCGCCGACAACCCCTCCCACCCCCACCTCTCCTGTGGTCTGGCTCCTGCCGATGCCACGCCCCCCATGGCTCACCCCCACCTTAAACACCCCTCTATCCTTCGGAGCCCCCAGTTTTCCTGGTTGGGGTAAGGGAGGTGTGAGGGTGGGCGGCTCTGTGGGCCTCATGCCGCCCCAGCCGGGCATTCAAGTGGAGTCCACTGAGCGGATGAGGGTGGGGGACACTCAGGCAGGCACAGCTCCCCTGGAGGCTGCCTGGGAAGGGCTGCTCAGGGCCCTGCTGCCTCTCCCTGCGTCTCCTGTCCTTCCTTGGGGCCCTCCAGGGACAGAGTGGAGGCTTTGGGAAGGTCAGGTGCCCCTTCCGGCTGCCTGCAGGGGCGACAGGGAAGGGACAGACTCAGTTCCAAGAGGTTTGCAGGGGCCACTGGCCTTGTTTGCGGGGTGGGAGGTGTCCAGCAGGCCTCCTCTGGCCAGCACCCTACTCACAGGTTGAGGGTGAAAGCCCCAGCCATGGGCACCAAGGTGGCCAACAGTGACCTCAGGCCTGAATCAGCTCCCACTGGACACTGGCCCCACAGCCTCCTCCCAGGACACGGGACCAGCACCAGGGGCGCTGGGCAGGTGTGGGAGCTATGGATGCACCTGTCTTCTGGCCGCCTCAGGCATCTCTCTGGCCTTCACCTTTGGTCACAGCTCTGAGAGCAGATGCTGCATGGCCTCAGGTGTCCCCCGACTCGCGATGCCCCCCTGCCTTCCCCACAGGTGATCAGTGAGCGGGTGATTTGCAGGCCTGACCTGGTCTGTGACCTTTTTGCTGGTGATTCAGAGCCATGCCGGCCAGGACATCTGCAGGCGTGTGGCTCCCGCATCCTCCCCAGCGTGCCCAGGCCTCTGACGGGGGCTGGGCCAGCCTCACGGACCAGGCGTCACACAGGTGCAGCAGAGTGAGACGCCGGAGTCACTGCTGGAGGTGTGGGATGTAACAACTAAGGCATGTGCGGCGATTTAAATTAAATAAAATTAGTTAAATAAAAAAAATTCAGTTATGAGGCATGGTAGCCCATGCCTGTGGTCCCAGCTACTCAGGAGGCTGAGGCAGAAGAATTGATTGCTAGAGCCTGGGAGGTGGAGGCTGCAGTGAGCCGTGATGGCGCCGCTGCACTTCAGCCCGGACAACAGAGATTGACCCTGTCTCTGGTGGAGACACTGGCCAGAGGGGCCCACCAAGCCTTCGGTCATGGGGTGGAATGTTTCTGTAACTCCACAGGCAGTGAAAACAGTGGTAAGTCAGGTGCGGTGGCTCACGCCTGTAACCCCAGCACTTTGAGAGGCCGAGGCAGGAGGACTGCTTGAGCCCAGGAGTTTGAGACCAGCCTGGGCAACCTAGCGAGACCCCCATCTCTACAAAACAACAAAACAGTCAGTGAAAGGTGCAAACCTCACCTCCACTGGGATGGCACTACTGAAAAAACACCAACCCAGAAAACAGCAAGTGTGGCGAGGAGGTGAACGTGGGAGGTGCTCTGGGGACTCTTGGTGGAATGCAGAACACTGCAGCTGCTGTGGGAAGGGGCTTGGTGGCTCCTCCAAAAACTATCCATGGAATTGGTGTACAAATTCCCCTTCTGGGTACACAAAGAACTGAAGACGGGGTTTCTGAGATATTTGTACGTCCACGAGCACAGCGGCTGAGCCGTGGAAGCAGCACAACTGTCCGTCAACCCACCACGGAGGAACAGCGAAGACATGCTCCCTCCATACGTGGCGTGTGATTCAGCCTCAGAAAGGAAGCAAATCCTGCCACACGCTACAACATAGGTGGACCTAGAGGATGTCACGCTGGGCGAAACCAACCAGGCACAGGAAGAAGACTGTCTTCTGTGTGTTATCTGGAGTGGTCAGATTCATAGACAGAAAGCAGAAGGGTGTTTACCAGGGGCTGGGGGAGGGGAGGTGGGAGCTGGTGTTGAAGGGACGAGTTTCGGTCTGGAAGATGGGGTGAGTTACGGAGATGGATGCAGTGATGGCCGCACAAGCCTCTGAACATCCGTGACAGCAGCGACCTGTGCACTTAGGAGTGGCTGTGATGGCACAGTTAGGTCAGATGCAATTTACTACAATTTTTAAAAAGAGGCAAATCTGCTGTCCAGGGGGCCCTATTGAGACCACAGGGGCACTGATTTGAAGAGAGGTCTTGGGGGACCCTGTCTTGCCCTAGTGATCGGTCATGGGGCAAGGTGAGCCCAGCCCAGGGCCTGGTCCAGAGGTCTGCGTACACCTGGCCATACACAGAGGACCCCCAGCCTAGGCCAGATGGCACCAACAGCTGGGGCCTTGCTGCTGGGTCAGCTAGAGGGACCTTGGGAAGGGCAGGCAAATGTAAAGACGCTAAAGAAACCAGCTAAGGGCCTGGGTGGGCTCAGCCAGCTGTGCTCAAACACTGGCTCCATTAAACAGCACACAGGCGACTAATCCACAGAGCCAGTTGTTTATTTTGGAGACAGGCTTTTTTGCCCAGGCTGGAGTGCCTCATGCGATCACAGCTCACTGCAGTCTTGACCTCCGGGGCAAAAGTGATCCTCCTGCCTCAGCCTCCAGCGAGGCTGGGACTACAGGTGCGTGCCACCATGCCCAGTTAATTTTTGTATTCTTTGTAGAGATGGGGTTTTGTCATGTTGCCAAGGCTGGTCTTGAACTCCTGAGCTCAAGTGATTCTCTTGCCTCAGCCTCCCAAAGTGCTGGGATTACAGGCATGAGCCACCATACCCAGCCCCTAAATTGATTTTAAACAGCCAAAATATACTCCCTGCACCAGATTACAAAGCATTAGAGGTCCAGGGCCTGCGTGTTCAGATTCATTATTTTGATACCGGGCTCAGGAGGATCACAGCACATGACCCTCACCCTACTACCTAAGCAGGAAGGCAGATGAATTCCGCTTGGTGCCCTTAGATCGCTCCCGCTTGGAGAGGGCAGAGTGTCCAGTAACCGGGTGAGAGGGTGGCACAGCCCCCACACTTAGGGTGTTGGTTCGTTTGCTGGGATGAGGCTGTCAGGACCTGGGCGTGCTGTCAGGCATGACCTTCTGGAGTGACGGAGTCATGTAACGTAGGGTGTACTTCAGCTGTTTCAGACCCCACGGGGCCCCCAGCCTGTGACTGTGACCTTTGGGGGCTGTGTACTTGAGGGGGGGATGCTTGCAAGCTTGGCTCATCCAACAGGTTTTTAGCAGGTTGGAGATTCTCAGGAAACACAGCAGGGTGGAGCTGAGGACAGACTTTTTTTTTAGTCAAGGTCTCACTTCGTTGCCCAGGCTGGACTGCAGGAGCACAATCAGAGCTCACTGCAGGCTCGACCTCTTTGCTCAAGCCATCCTCCCCACCTGTTTCCCCAAATAGTTGAGATTACAGGTGCACGGTACCACGCTCAGCTAATTTTGTGATTTTTTTTTTTTTTTTTTGAGACGGAGTCTTCTCTATCGCCAGACTGGAGTGCAGTGGCACAATCTCGGCTCACTGCAACCTCCGCCTCCTGGGTTCAAGCGATTCTTCCGCCTCAGCGTCCTGAGTAGCTGGGACCACAGGCACGTGCCACCATGCCCGGCTAGTTTTGTGTATTTTTAGTAGAGATGGAGTTTCACCATATTGGCCAGGATGGTCTCGATCTCTTGACCTCGTGATCCGCCCACCTCGGCCTCCCAAAGTGCTGGGATTACAGGCGTGAGCCACCGCACCCGGCCAATTTTGTGATTTTTAATAGAGCTGTGGTCTCGCCATGTCGCCCGTGCTGGTTTTGAATGCCTAAGCTGAAGTGATCCTTCCACCTCGGCCTCCCAAAATGTTGGGATTACAGGCGTGAGCCACCGCACCCGGCCAATTTTGTGATTTTTAATAGAGCTGTGGTCTCGCCATGTCGCCCGTGCTGGTTTTGAATGCCTAAGCTCAAGTGATCCTTCCACTTCGGCCTCCCAAAATGTTGGGATTACAGGCGTGAGCCACTGAGCCTGATCCAGAGTGCTTTTTTTTTTTGAGACAGTCTTGCTCTGTCGCCTGGGCTGGAATACAGTGGTGTGATATCGGCTCACTGCAACCACTGCCTCCCGGGTTCAAGCGATTCTCCTGCTTCAGCCTCCTGAGTAGCTGGGATTTTCGCGCCACCACGCCCGACTAGTTTTTCTATTTTTAGTACAAACAGGGTTTCACCGTGTTGGTCAGGCTGGTCTCAAACTCCTGACCAAGTGATGCCCCCCCCCCCCCCGCCCCCTGGCGCCTAGGCCTCCTAAAGTGCTGGAATTACAGTGATGAGCCAGCGTGTCCGGCCTGTGATTTGAATGAGGTGAGCTTGGAGTCAGTTCTTGCAGGCGTGGTCTCACAGGCCTCCCCCTCAGACCTGGACAAGGTGTTCATTCCCAGGAGCTGCCATCAGCTCCTGCAGGACCTATTCTTCCAGGTCCTCAGAAAAGCAAGTGCGGAGGGAGCTCCAACCCTACCACCCATTGGGATCCCCAGCCCCATTTAGCTGCATGGCCCAGGGCAAGCCACTTGTCTTCCTGGATGGGCCTGCTAATTTGCAGGCATTGTTATGCTAGTGGGATTCCTCCAGGCTACATTTGTATCTCCGGCTCCACCCAATCCGCCTTCTGACTCAGGGGCCCTCTACTACTACTTGGAAAGATGCCTCCTGGGCAGGTGTGCTTCAGTTTTCTCAAAATTGCAAGGACCCTGCTCTTAGCCTCTGCCCAAGGATCACACCCCAACCGCTCAGCGCTGCCCAGGGCCCACCCCAGACCAGGACCACCTCCCTGGAGCTGTGTGGCTCCTCCTCCTTGTTTGTTTCCAAGGACCTGGGAGAGGTCAGCAAGGTGGCTCCAGACTGCCCGAGGCTATGGGAGGACCTTGGAACGCCCCTTGCTACTCA
Source organism: Ateles fusciceps (assembly GCA_036589455.1). Lineage (NCBI taxonomy): Eukaryota > Metazoa > Chordata > Mammalia > Primates > Atelidae > Ateles > Ateles fusciceps. The sequence continues at coordinate 2,715,615 of JAZHEH010002481.1, read as the reverse complement.
GGGGTCAGTGGGAGTTCTCTGCTGGGCAGCTTGGAGGCCGCCTCTCCCCCACACCCCTGCACCGAGTCAAGAGGTGGGGTCAGCCTCAGTTTCTCTCCAGAACCCAGCGAAGCCCACCCTCCCCCTCTGTCTTACTTAGTGGGGCTCCCCAGGAGGGGCAGGGAGAGTCTGTCGTGGCCTTGAGAATCGCGTGTGTAACCAGGACCCAGCAGCAGGCACCGTACTCACCCCCCCGGTGGCCTCCTGGGGCTACATTAGAGTGCGCTCCACGGAGCTCCGTCCACGCCTCAGGAGCCAGTGGGAGTCCCTCCCTATGATGAGGGCGCTGGAGCCCTGCCCTGCCCGTTGCAGCCCCTGCGCTCCCTCCCAGCATGGAGACCCGCACCCCTTCACAGCCCAGAGTCTAGGAAAACAACGCTTTTATTGAACATACCTAGGAGTGGGGGTGGGAAGGAAGCAGAAGGGATCAGGGCAGAGGGGCCCCGGCCTGGAGAGGGGAGGCTTGCCGCAGCGGGCGTCACTGGTACGGGTCCCTGAAGACCCCTCGCTCAGCGGCCGCACTGCCCAGGATGAAGCCCACGGCCAGGGACACGGTCTGGTCGAAGGCGCCACGCAGCTGCTCCACGTGCTGGTTCAGGGTGAGCAGCTGGTCGCGCAGCGGGCCCAGGATGCCCACGATGTCGCCCAGGTGTCCCAGGGTCTGCAGCAGGGCGGCGTTCAGCGACGGGGGAGCGGCCGGAGGGGGCGAACGGTCCTCGGGGCGGCCGGGTGGCGAGCTCCGGGTCCTCGCGAGTTGGGTCGGGGCTGGCGGCGGCGGGGAACTGGGGCCGCGGACAGGCGCGCGGTCCCCTGGGAGGCAGGAGTCGAAGGCTGTCGGGGCGGGGGTTGGCGGGAGGCCGGGGGGCGCGGGCGACATCCGCAGACTTCGGCGGGGACGGGCTGAAGCGGAGCCTCCATGCAGGGTCCGCGTCGGGGTCGCGGGCGGCCGGCAGCTGCGCGGCGCCTGGGAAAGCGGAGCGGGCGGTCGGGTGGGGTCTGGGGGCGCGACCGCCCCTCCCCCGCCGCCCCCGCAGCCCCTAGGCCCCCGCCTACCTGGTACGCTCGGAGCGAGCGCGGGCGCGCTGGGGGCGGGACGGCGGCCGCGCTGGGGGCGCCCGGGCCCCGGGGGAGCGGCGGCGGGGCCGTTTGTGCCCGTTGTCGCCCAGCAGCCCCATGAGCTGCCTGATCTGGTCGTCGAAGGGCCCGGACGGTTGGCCATGCGCCTCGCGGAACTTGTCCTTGAGGAACTTGTAGCGGCGGCGGCACTGCGCAGGGGTGCGGCGCACCTGCTGCCGGGCCAGCGCGGCCGACACGCGGCGGTAGGTGGGAAGCGCCTGGCGGCGGTCCAGGAGCAGCGCGCGCCACACGCCCGGCTCCAGCAGCGTGTCCAGCAGCAGCTCTGTCTCCCGGGCGCTCCAGGGCGTGCGCTGCGCGGAGCCCGGGGACACCGGCGACATGACTTCCCCCCAGCGTGCTCGGCGAGACGGGCCTCCGGGGCGGGGTCGCCGGGGCGTCCCCGGGAGGCCGCGGCTCGGGGTCGGGGCTGGTCGGCGACGGTGGCGCGGGGGGCGCGAGGGGCGGCGGCCTCCGGGGCCGGAGCAGCATCCCGGGGCCGGGCGCGACGCGCTAGGATTCCGGGCTGCGGCGGGAGAAAGAAGGCGGGCGGCGCCCGGGCCGCCCAAACGCTCTCTGAGCCTCCGGCGCCGTCGTCCCGCCGTCTGAGGCGGGTCTACGCGACCCTCCCACCGCCGGCCGCCCCGCCCCGCCCCCGCTCGCCCCGCCCCTCCACTCCGCCCGCCGGGTCCTAAGGGGTCCATCGCGGCGCCTCCGCTGGTGGCCTGCGCCGAGAAGACTCAGAGCAGAGCCCAGCTGCCGTCGGAAAGGGAGAATCTGCAGCGGTTCTGTTTTTAAAGCCGTTTATGGAGGTGCCGCTTGGCAGCAGCGCACCTGAGCGCCGGCGGCTCCGTGCGTTTTACGCACGTGCCGGCCTTCCCCGCCGCCCACGTCCAGGGGTGCACGGAGCCCCACCCGCTCCAGAAGGCGCCGGCGCCCCTGCGTCCCGCCCCCTGCGCCGCCCCCGCCACCCCCGCCCGGATTTAGCGCCTCCTTGCGAGGGGGTCCCGGTCCCCAACCCGGTCCGGAGCGGTGCCTGCGGGTCCAGGGGGCAGGTCGGAGGAGAAGCCGCGGCCAGGTGCGGGAACGGGTGTGGGGAATTCACGCGCTCTACAGAAGGCGCTTTTCGAATCTGAACTTCTTAAATCTGCAAGCGCGTCTGCAGCCCACATCCCCCAGGACAGGAAACGCTGTTCCCATTCGCCACGCGGCGCCGTGCCCCTCCGTCTCCTGGTCCGTGGCAGTTTCTCGCGTCCCAGACACTGGGGGAGGACTGGCCAGGTGTTTTGTTGACTGTTCCTCGACTTGGGTTTGCCTGGTGTCTTCCTGCGGCCAGGCTGGGGCGCTGGGTTTTTGGGAGGGAGGCGCAGAGGTCGGGGGCCGGTCTCGCCCCCTCCGGTCATGTGGTTGAGCCCCGGCGAGGTTCCCCTCCGTGCTTAGGTGAGGGCGTCTGCTGGCCTCACTCACCAGCTGCCGCTTCTCCGTCCCTGCTGTGGTCACTGGAATCCGGTCCCCCAAGTCAATCCCCAGCTCATGGGGAGAGTATCTGGCCCCGCCTCCTGGAGGCGTGTCTGTATTTTCTGGGGATTCCTCTGTAACGAGGCTGGTCTCTCCCGGCCTGTTGGTTTATCTGCTCAGTCATTTATTTCTATAGTGTGGGCTGGTGTATGTATATCTTATCCTTTAGGTCATAACCCGATGCTGTTGTTACTTATTTTAAAAGTTCTGTTTATTTTTATTTTTTCTTGTTCTGTCACCCAGGCTGGAGTGCAGTGGCACGATCACAGCTCAGTGTAGCCTTGAACTCTTGGGCTCAAGTGATCCTCCAGCCTCAGCTTACTGAGTAGCTGGGGCTACAGGTGTGCACCACCACACCCAGCTAGCTTGTTACTTTTTGTAAAGACAGGGTCTTGCTTTGTTGTCCAGGTTCACCTTGAACTCCTGGGCTCAAATGATCCTCCTGCCTGGGCCTCCCAGCGTGCTGAGATTACAGGCGTGAGCCCCTGCGCTTGGCTGTTTATTTTTTTGCTCAGATTGTTCCCAGCTTTGGCCACTGAGACTCTTCTCACCACTTCCTCTCTCTCCTGTGTCCTGTTGAAACCCCGCTCCCAGCTCCCCTGGCACAACAGGCTGCTCCTGCCTCATCTGGTGCTTTGCCAACCCTGGCCCTAGAATCAGCTTTTCAGACCTTTCTCCAGAAATCTGTGGTTCCTGGCCAGGCACTTATACAGGGGGCTCATGCCTGTATTCCCAGCACTTTGGGAGGCTGAGGCAGGCAGAGCTCCTGAGCCCAGGAGTTTGACACTGACCTGGGCAATAAAGTGAGACACCCCTGTCTGCAAAAAAATTAAAAATAGCCGAGTGTACTAGCATGTGCCTGTAGTTCTAGCTACCTGGGAAGCTGAGGCAGGAGGATGTCCTTTTTCTCAGGAGGTTAAGCCTACGTGAATCGTGATTGCCCAACTGCACTCCAGCCTGGGTGACAGAGCAAGACTCTGTTTAAAAAAAAAAAAGGTTTGGGTGTAGGGGCTGACGCCTGTAATACCAACACTTTGGGAGACAGAGGCGGGAAGATCACAAAATCAAGAGATCGAGACCATCCTGGCCAACATGGCGAAACCCCGTCTCTACTGAAAATACAAAAATTAGCTGGGCATCATATGTGTGCCTATAGTCCCAGGTGCTCCGGAGGCTGAGGCAGGAGAATCGCTTCAACCTGGGAGGCGGAGGTTACAGTGAGCGCAGATCATGCCACTGCACTCCAGCCTGGGCAACAGAACAAGACTCTGTCTCAAAAAAATAAAAAAAAGGCCAGGCGTGGTGGCTCAAGCCTGTAATCCTAGCACTTTGGGAGGCCGAGGAGGGAGGATCACCTGAGGTCAGGAGTTCAAGACCAGCCTGGTCAACATGATAAAACCCCATCCCCCACTAAAAATACAAAAGTTAGCAAGGTGTGGGGCATGTGCCTGTAATCCCAGCTACTTGGGAGGCTGAAGCAGGAGAATTGCTTGAACCTGGGAGGCGGATCTCAAAAAAAAAAAAAAAGATTTTTAATAACTGAGGGTTGAGGGTGCTAGTGACATCTGACGGGTGGAGATCAGAGATGATGGTGCTCGGGACCCCAGTGCAGACTGGCCAGCTCACAATGTCAGCTGCCGTGCACAGCTGGGAAGCCTGTCAGGAGCCCCTTCGAGACAGAGTGGGCAGTGTGTGATGGTGTGAGCTGGCCATGGATGCACACGTGTGACCATCGTTAGAACACACAGGAGTTCATCGGGGCCTCTGACTCTCGTCCCTCGTGGTCGGCTCATCCTCGCCTACCCACTTGCTTTTCTGGGACTGCTTTTGGGAACTGGGGGAGCCTGGCTCCCGCACATACAACGGATTTGTTCTTCAGCCCTGATGTGGGTAGAAGTTGGCTTCAGAATTGCTGACTGCGTGCCTCTGAGAAGCAGGTTTGCTGCCAGAGCGAGGTGTCTGTGTGTGGGCCTCCGGCCTTGCCTTGGTTTCCCTGGTTACTGAGGTCGGCCCACTCCCGTTAGTGAGGTGGTGTTACCCAGCCTGCGGTTGGGGCTGCCAGTCAGTGCCTACCATCCGCCCTGGGGCTCCCCCACATCCTGCTTACCAGAGAGTTCTCAGGTTTTTGTTTGTGTTCTTTTCAGGTTGTTACAAATTTATTGAATGTACTGTGCCGAAACTCGGGGTTAAAGATCCCTTTTTCGAAAATAATTCCAGAATTTGGGGGTGTGGCCCAGTTGAAGGCTGACGTGGGTCACCCTGCCCCTGGGCATTGCTGACTGGCTGGTCCAGGGGCAGACATCTGGCCCAAGCTGGACCCATCCAAATCCTTCTCTAAGATTTGCCAAACCGAACCCAAGGAGGGGCATCCAGGCTCCATGAGCTTTTGACAAAGGCAGAGAGTTATGCATCTGCCATCCTGAACCACACAGAACAACCCATAAAAACAGAGAAGAGACTACAGAGAACAACCCATAGAAACAGAGAAAAGACTACAGAGAACAACCCATAAAAACAGAGAAAAACCACACAGAACAACCCATAAAAACAGAGAAAAGACTACACAGCACAACCCATAAAAACAGAGAAAAGACTACACAGAACAACCCATAAAAACAGAGAAAAACCACACAGAACAACCCATAAAAATGGAGAAAAACCACACAGAACAACCCATAAAAACAGAGAAAAACCACAGAGAACAACCCATAAAAACGGGAGAAAAACCACAGAGAACAACCCATAAAAACAGAGAAAAACCACAGAGAACAACCCATAAAAACAGAAAAACCACACAGAACAACCCATAAAAACAGAGAAAACCACACAGAACAACCCATAAAAACAGAGAAAAACCACACAGAACAACCATAAAAACAGAAAAACCACAGAGAACAACCCATAAAAACAGAGAAAAACCACACAGAACAACCCATAAAAACAGAGAGAAACCACACAGAACAACCCATAAAAACAGAGAAAACCACACAGAACAACCATAAAAACAGAAAAACCACAGAGAACAACCCATAAAAACGGAGAAAAAAAACACAGAGAACAACCCATAAAAACAGAGAAAAACCACAGAGAACAACCCATAAAAACGGAGAAAAACCACACAGAACAACCCATAAAAACTAGTAGAAAAAACCACACAGAACAACCCATAAAAACAGAGAAAAACCCACAGAGAACAACCCATAAAAACAGAGAAAACCAGAGAAAGCCAGCAGAACAACCCATAAAAACAGAGAAAAACCACACAGAAGAACCCATAAAAACAGAGAAAACCAGAGATACAACCCATAAAAACAGAGAAAACTACACAGAACAACCCATAAAAACAGAGAAAAACCACAGAGAACAACCCATAAAAACGGAGAAAACCACAGAGAACAACCCATAAAAACAGAGAAAAACCACAGAGAACAACCCATAAAAACAGAAAACCACACAGAACAACCCATAAAAACAGAGAAAACCACACAGAACAACCCATAAAAACAGAGAAAACCACACAGCACAATCCATAAAACAGAAAACCACACAGAACAACCCATAAAAACAGAGAAAAACCACACAGAACAACCCATAAAAACAGAGAAAAACCACACAGAACAACCCATAAAAACAGAGAAAAACCACACAGAACAACCATAAAAACAGAGAAACCACAGAGAACAACCCATAAAAACAGAGAAAAACACACAGAGAACAACCCATAAAAACAGAGAAAACCACAGAGAACAACCCATAAAAACGGAGAAAAACCACAGAGAACAACCCATAAAAATGAGAAAAACCACAGAGAACAACCCATAAAAACAGAGAAAACCACAGAGAACAACCCATAAAACAGAGAAAAACCAGAGAACAGATAACAACCCATAAAAACAGAGAAAACCACACAGAAGAACCCATAAAAGAGAACAACAGAGAACAACCCATAAAAACAGAGAAAAACCACACAGAACAACCATAAAAACAGAAAAGCCACAGAGAACAACCATAAAAACAGAGACAAAACCACACATAACAACCATAAAAACGGAGACGAGACGTGGCCTCTGTGAAGTGCGCTGTGTGAAGGGCAGATGGAGCTGCGGAGAGACGCTCACATACTTGGTCACGAGAGACCGAGGACCTGGGGCCAGGAGCCCTCGTCAGCGCTGGCAGGAGCACACATGGTGCAGGCCTGTGGGGCTGGGCCTGCCGTGCACCCCCACATGCTCCCGGCGGGCCTGCCGTCACCCCCCCCCACAGTCCCTGCCGTGACCCCCACAGGCTCCCGACGGGCCTGTCGTGACCCCCCACAGTCCCTGCCGCGACCCCCACACGCTCCCGGCGGGCCTGCCGTGACACCCCACAGGCTCCCGACGGGCCTGCCGTGACACTCCACAGTCCCTGCCGTGACCCCCACAGGCTCCCGACGGGCCTGCCGTGACACCCCACAGTCCCTGCCATGACCCCCACAGGCTCCCGACGGGCTGCCGTGACCCCCCCAGAGGCTCCCCGACCGGCCTGCGCCGACCCCCCACACGCTCCCGCCAGGCCTGCCGTGACACCCCCGTAGCCCCTGCCGCCACACCCCACACGCTCCCGGTGAGCCTGTCGTGACCCCCCCCACAGTCCCTGCCGCCACCCCCCACGCTCCCGGCGGGCCTGCCGTGACCCCCCACGCTCCGGACGGGCCTGCCGTGACCCCCCACACGCTCCGGCGGGCCTGCCGCCACACCCCACACTGCTCCTGGCGGGCCTGCCATGACCCCCCTACAAGCCCTGCCGCCACCCCCACACGCTCCCGGCGGGCCTGCCGTGACACCCACACGCTCCCGGCGGGCCTGCCGCCACCCCCCCACGCTCCCGGCGGGCCTGCCCTGACACCCCGCAGCCGCCTGCCGCCACCCCCACGCTCCCGGCGGGCCTGCTGTGACCCCCACACGCTCCCGGTGGGCCTGCTGTGACCCCCCCCACATGCTCCCAGCAGGCCTGTCGTGACACCCCACATGCTCCCGGTGGGCCTGTCGCTGACACCCTGGAGTCCCTGCCGCGACACCCCGACACGCTCCCGACAGGCGTGCTGAGGAGAAGCTGGGACGGGACGGGGCGCAAGTGCAGACACAGTGGGAATTCCCGCCGGCCCCACGGCACCCTGTGAATATGGACGGCGCTGGAGCAACAGGACCTTTGTGGTCAGTCGGTGAGCGGGTGCCATCGCTCTTTACAGCACAGGAGAGGACCTCACGGGGCAGGAGCCAGAGCAGTGAGGCTCATGGGGTCGCTGGCTGTCAGTTCTCCAAGAAAAGTCCTGTGCTCAGTGGGAGCTAAGTTTATCAGAGCCACTGCCATGGGGGTCTGGCCGGCACACCCCGAGGGGGGGCGCGGACGCACACATGATCGGGACCCAGGGCCACCTGCCTGGGGCAACCCTGCCCATCACGGCAGGACTCCACCGTCTCCTCATCCAGGCTTTCCTGGGCCTTCCTCCAGGCAGATAACCTCGCCGTTCATCACAGGAACTCATCAGCTCTTCACAGAAGCATCCACAGCTTACACCCAAACCCACCCTGAAGTCCTGCCCTTGAGCCCCCTCCTTGCATGGTGTCCACCAGTCTTAAACTGTGACAGTGGTGACAGTGTCCTTTCCAGGTTAGATGCCCCACCTGCAGCAGCTCTCCCCCTGGCCTCTCTCTTGGCTGTGGTCAGAGCTACAGCGAGCTTGCCCTGTGATCAAGGGTACCTAGCCCCTGATGGGGGAGCTTGCCCTGTGATGATGGGGACCCAGCCCCTGATGGGGAGTTTGCCCTGTGATGAGGGGTACCCAGCCCTGACGGGGAGCTTGTCCTGTGATGACGGGTACCCGGCCCTGATGGGGGCCTTGCCCTGTGATGAAGGGGACCCAGCCCTACGGGGAGCTTGCCCTGTGATGACGGGGACCTAGCCCTACGGGAAGTTGCCTTGTGATGACGGGGACCCGGCCCTACGGGAGCTTGCCCTGTGATAGGGGTACCCGGCCCTACGGGGAGCTTGCCCTGTGATGACGGGGACCCAGCTCTGTCTTGCCCACAGGCTGTTGGTGATGCTCAGCTGCCAGCCGGGAACCGGCTGGGGTGGGCAGAGTTTAGGGCAAGTTGACCCAAGAGCAACTGTGGGCTGTGCAAATAGCCTGAAAGCACTGACAGATGCCTGTCCTGATTCTGGATGAAGATACTGCCCATCCAGTGTGAGGGACGTCTTTTTGTCAACAGGAGGGCAGGCGTGGATGTGCTCACGTGCACACGAGCGTTTCAGGGTATCCATTCTTCCAGGCTATTTGCAGTCTTCACCAAAGCAAGTGTTTCCTGCACCAGCAGCACACGCTTGCTCGTCCCCATGGTGGGGCGTTGTGGGGTATCTCTCCTGGCAGGGCCTGAGTTTCCACACACGGGGCAGAGCCAGGCCTTTCTCAAGGCATCACAGGGCGTTGCTGGGGACCGGCAGGTCGGTTTTCAGTCCTGGGTCGAGTGCGTTGCACGCCTGGAGTCCTGGGGCGCTGGTAAGGAGTCTTCGCGTGGCCATGAAGGAAACCAGCTGAACCTGCAGAGGTGACTTTGGGGACCCACAGAGTGACCACACCACAGGGGCTCGGTAGAAAGGACTTTATTTACAAATCGGTGCTACAGCACCAGGAGCCATGCACACAGTGGAGCTGGGGCCTGAGCCGCAGCTGCCCCTGGGAAGTCAGTCCTGACCTGGGCGCCCCCATGAAGTAAGTCCTGACCTGGGCCCAGTCACCCCGCTGGGAAGTAAGTCCTGACCTGGGCCCCCCGGAAGTAAGTCCTGATCTGGGCCCCCTGGAAGTAAGTCCTGACCTGGGCCCCCCGGGAAGTCAGTCCTGGCCCGAGCCAAGTCATCCTACTGGGAAGTCAGTCCTGACCCGGGCCCAGTCACCCCCACTGTAAGTCAGTCCTGACCTGGGCCCAGTCACCCTGCTGGAAGTCAGTCCTGAGCCCCCCGCTCACTCCGGGAAGTCAGTCCTACCTGGGCCCCCCACTGCCCCCCCAGAAGTCAGTCCTGACTGAGGGAGCGTTGATCTGCACCCGACACTCTTTGTTAAAGACCGAATCTGAAAACGCGGGGCGTGGGTCAGCAGAGCATAACCCTCATAGAAAACCCTAAGAAAGAGTGGATGTGAACTGCGTTTGCGTTTGCGTTTGCGGGACCAGGACGCCGACTTCCTCTTGTGTTACATTGGAGCAGGGCCCGGATGTCGCCAGGAAATTTATGTGGGAAGCGCATCTTGACATGAAAAATGCAGCATTTTGTCGCAGGTAATGGTTTTCCTAGAGCTGGCTGCTCTAAGGAATGACTTTCTAAACTCAAAAGCACAACCCTGGGTCTTGCGGTGACTGGCACAGTGAGAGCCACGGAGCTGGGGTGGTGCTCGGGGCTCTGGCCACCCGGCCACAGAGGCCAGTGTGGATCTAACTGTGCAGGTCTCCCATGCCCCGGCCTGGGAGCTCCACACCAGCTGCCCAGGGTCCAAAAAACCTGTCTCCTCTGGTGAAGTGCGAGTGTGTGGCGAGCTGCGGAGGCCATGGGCAGGCTTTGGGGCGGGTGGGGCGGCGGACAGGCTGTGGAGGCTGCAGGCCTTGCACGTGCATGGCTGTGGAGGCTGAGGGTAGCAGTGGCCTCTGGGGTATGAGATGGGTGGGGCACTCTCTGGGTCACCGCCGCACAGAGCCTCCACCTTGGAGCTGCTGTGACGGTCCTTTCTAGGAGGCAGGGCTTTGCCCAGGGTGGGGGGCTATTTTAAGTTGGGGGCCCTGAGCCATGGGTGAGGGGCCCAGCCCAAGGTGCTTGCTCCAGCAGGAGGCCTCAGGCACCTGGGGGTCTGGGCTGGGGAGGGGCATCAGGCAGGGGAGGGGAGGAAGGGGTTCTGGGGTGTGGGTGGAGGATGAAGGCAGGCAGGGTCTCAGACAGGAGGTCTCAGAGCCTGGGAGCTTCAGTCGGTATGGAGGTCTCAGAGTCCCCCGCTCTGAGCTGCGGGTGGCATGGAGGTCTCAGAGTTTTCCTCCACCCCCGGGAGCTGCGGTTGGCAGCATGGAGGTCTCAGAGCCCCCCCCTCCCTGGGAGCTGTGGGTGGCATGGAGGTCTCAGAGCCCCCCCGCCCTGGAAGCTTCGGTCGGCATGGAGGTCTCAGAGTCCCCCCCCCGCTCCGGAAGCTGCGGTCGGCATGGAGGCTTAGAGTCCCCCACTCCAGGAGCTGCAGTCTGCATGGAGGTCTCAGAGCCCCCCCCACTCCAGGAACTGCGATCGGCATGGAGGTCTCAGAGTCCCCACCGCGCCCACCCCAGGGAGCTGTGGTCAACATAGAGATCTGAAAGTCCCGCAGTTGCAATTGACATGCAGCTCAGAGGCCAGCTTTGGTCCTCGGTCGCTCAGCCGACCTAGGCTGGCCCAGAAACCCGCTCAGGGAGCAGCTATTCCGAAGTTGGCAGAGTCGAGGTGGGGGCTCTTGCTGTTTGGCGGGGGAATTGCTGGGAACTGGGTAAGAGCCACTTATCTGTGTGTGAGAGGCGCAGACAGGCACAAAACTCCTGGGAAGTTCAGTCTCTCCTTTTCATTTTTAAATTTAACTTTTTAATTCTAGCAGAAACACGCAAACCTCCAAGACTCTTGTGCCGTCCCAGCTCTGTCTGCTGGGAGGAGACCAGCTGTGCCTGTTCCCATGGGGTCCCCTGAGCCTCCATCTCCCCGGTCTCAGCTCCCCCAGGGCCCCGGGGGAGGAGGGGCCTCACTAGCTGTGGCGCCTGAGACTCGGCTCCTACCTCCTGGTCTCCTGCTCCCTCGGAGTCGGGTTCAGGTCTGGAATTCCACACTAGGCCCACGCTTGAGCTTGGCTACTGGAATGTGGCCTTCACCCTCCGTAGCTTGTCCTGAATCTTCCGTGAGTGCTTCTCGCTGGGGACGTGGTGGAAGTTGGCCCTGCTGTCTGCGGCCAGCGTGGAAATGTTGGCGCCGCTGAAGCGGGTGATCCTCTGCCTGAGGTATGACTGGAGCTTGGGGTCAGGGCTGAACGTATAGGGGTTCTCCTGGAACGCGTGCACCTGGCTCACCACCTTGGCGATGTTTCTTCCGTCGGGGGAAGAAGAGACGTTAGTTTGCATGGGGCAGGGGCGCAGCTTCCCCGGGCAGGGATTCCCCCTCAAGTTCTCAGGAATCTTTTGCGCTAAACCTTTTCACCGCGTAAATACTGAAGGGTGGGTTTTCTGTGTTTATTGACGGGGCGAAACCTCATGCCACTGCTCAGACCTTCCTGTCGGTCTACCTGTCCATCCGTCCACCTCTCGTTCACAAACGTTTATGGAAACCCCATAGGGTCAGGCTTGTCCATGCTGAGCCTCCCAAGAGGGGTAAAGGCCAGTCAGCCACAGGGGCTGCACTTGAGGGACGAGGCAGGCAGCGGACGCTGCTGCCATGTGGAGCGTTCACACCTGGGAATCGCCATGGCTGTGGCCCATGGCCGGTTTCCTGGGAGAGCTGGTTGTGGACAGTGACCAGCTGTAAACCTCTCGTGCCATTTTCTTTCTTTGGAGACAGAGTCTCACTGTTGCCCAGGCTGGAGTGCAGTAGCACAATCTCGGCTCACTGCAACCTCCGCCTTCCGGGTTCAAACAATTCCTCTGCCTCAGCCTCTTGAGTAGCTGGGATTACAGGTACCAGTTACCACGTCAGGTGAATTTTTTTGTATTTTTAGAAAAGACAGGTTTCGCCATGTTGGCCAGGCTGGTCTTGAACTCCTGGCCTCATGTGATCCACCCGCCTCAGCCTCCCAAAGTGCTAGGGTTACAGGCATGAGCCACTGTGCCCAGCCTACCTTAAGTTTTTAGTTCTCTTTTGCTGACGTGGGTTTTCGGATTTCTTACAATGAGTGCACATTTATGGCGTATTGTAAATACTGTTTTTAACTTGGTGGCTATCTAAGAAGGAGACCTTGCATGTATCAAGTTGGGGATCCATGGACACCTGGTCCACTGGGCACTGCTCCCCAAGTGAGGCCGTCTTCCCTGGAGGAGGGTGGAGCTGCCATGGCCTGGGCAGCCTCCTGACCATGTGTGGACAATGGAGAGACGAGAAGAGACAGGAGGGTGGGAGACTATGTCTCGAGGGAGGGAGTGAGGCTGAGCAGGGACTGAGGGTGCCTGAGCCCGTTGGTCACAGGCCTGAGCCTCTGAGGAGAGGCTGGGCTGTGGCTTCCTAGTGGAAGAGCCTGTGTGGCCAAGGGGGTGTGAGCTGTGGGTCGTGGTGGTAGGTTCTATAGCCAGCCCATCTGTGCCTCCCAGGCGGCATGCAAGGTCACTGGCCCTGGGTGCTGGGCGGGACAGCAGGACACAGGAACAGGCTGAGGACTGATCATGGGTCCCACGTGGGTGTCTCTAGGGAAAGGGCTCTGAGGGGAGCAGGGACGTGGTGGCACCCAGAAGTCAGGGCAGATTGGTGCCAGGCAGCCACAGTGCTGCAGAAACCCTTGGGTGGGTGGAGAGTGTGGCTGCGTGGCAACACGGGTCCCTAGAGACCACGGAGAGAGTGTGGGGACCATGGACACCAAGAGAACAGGAAACGTTCTGAATTTGCAGAGGAGGCGGTGGCTGGAGGTCACCCTGGGGAGAGGGGGCTCTGAGGCCGCAAGGGCCAAGTGAGAGGCAAGGTACTCAGGCCTCTGAAAAGCAGGGACAGGAGGAGAGGTGCCACCTGAGCCCCTCCCTACCTGGGGGGTGCGGCCACCTGAGCCCCTTCTCACATGGGGGTGCGGCCACCTGAGCCTGCCCAGCCTGGGGGTGCAGCAACCTGAGCCCCTCCCCCACCTGGGGGTGCAGCCACCTGAGCCCCTCCCCCACCTGGGGGTGTGGCCACCTGAGCCCCTCCTCACCTGAGCTTGCTCCACCTGTGGGCCCCGTTGGTCATGGTGAAGCCGCCGGTCTCTAGCTGCTGGATGTGCATGGCCAGGAGGTGGGCCGAGGGCAGGGTGGGCTGTGCCCGGAAGCGCCGTCCTTCCATCAGACACAGGCTGTCGCTCTTCAGGAAGACCTGGTGGTCCAGCCAGGGCATGGGCCGGGGAGAGACAGGGCGAGGTCAGTACAGGAGCCAGCCGGGGCCGGCCTAGCCCACCCATTCCCAGTTGGTCCTGTGTTCTCACACGTGGGGGTACCCGGCACTCTGAATTAGCTTCCAGTCACGAGTGACAGTGGACTTGGCTGACACCTGCAGGCTCTTACATGAGGCCCTGACAGCCACTGGAGGCTTTGTGCCTCCTGCTACCGAAAAGGGGAGTCCCTTTCCTTGCTCTCTGCTGGACTCCAGGAAAGAGCCAGGTGACCCGACTTCCCCAAATGAGACCCAGGCTGGTCGGTTAGGGGCCCGCGTCTGCGGTCCGGCAGGGACATGCAGGAGCCCTCCTGCCTCTGGAGAGCTGCAGCTGGGGCTGAGGCTGGGCTCGGACACTCAGGACCGGTGCGGGTTGTGGCTGCTCTGGGGTTCGTCTCTCTCATTTTGGGGAATGCCCAATCGTTTCCAGCAGCGCTTCCTTGTTCATGATCTCACGAGGCCACCCCTGCCATCCTGGAGGAGATCCAGGTGGGTGAAGCTCAGGCCCCAGCCGCAGACCTCAGTGCTCTGCTGTGGGCACCTGTGCTCTGTGCGGGGACCTTAGACCAGCAAGGCCCGTGACCAAGCAGGCGGGACAGCTTTGCACAGGTTGCAGCGGAGGCCCCGCAGGAGACGACTCCTGGGCCTCACAGTGAGGCCACCCCGGCCGGGCCACCTGTGCACACCCCGTGGCACCTGTGTCTGGGTGAGTGCGGCAGGTGCTACAGAGTGGGTCGTTTAGGAGAGGGCCCGGCTGGGTGAAAGCCGCCCAGCCAAGGAAAGTGCTGGTACCTCCACGGCTTTCAGCTCCTCCATGACCGCTGCGATCTTTGCAGGCAGAATTCTCCAGGCCTGAAATGTTAGCACAGGTGAGACTCCAGGGCTGAGCCGGCGCCCACCCCGCACCTTGGGGCCCCGAGGGCACGCACAGGGGACTGCCTGACGGCCGGGTGCTCCAGCCCACCCAGGATCTGCATGGCTGTCGCGAAGTTTCTCTGCTCGTAGCAAGATTTCGCAATCAGCAAAAACTTGGACAGCAAGTTCACCTGCAGCTACAACGAGAAAAGGATACGTTCAGCGACTTCTGGTTTAAGATGAACAAAGGGAGCATTTGAGAACCTGTTAAAACCACCCAGCTTCAGGACAGGAGAGTGTGTGCTGCTCGTGTGTGGAAGGGAAGCAGCCATGTGGATGCAGGTGAGTGGGGCCGAGGCTGTGGATGGGGCTGGGCTGGTGGGATGGGCTGGGCATTACTCGAAACAAAACAAAATAAAAGCAATGTCTGAAAAGTGGAAAGATTTGAAAATACGACCAGCCTCATTTCTCAAAAGCAAAATTGTGCCAGGACGCCCCTCCCCAGGCATCTTCGGGACTGGGAAAGGTGTCCCCACCCAGGGAGAGGCAGACGGGGAGCCACAGGCAGCTCCTTGCCCTCCACCGAGTCCATAGCAGGAGCATTTGGGTGCAGTCCAGGGGTGAGTGCTTGGGTGCCGCAACCTCCTCCGTGGCTCTGTGGCTGGCGGTGATGGCGGTGATGACCCTGCTGGCTTTGGTGGGAACACCCCATGATCTTCTCCGTGGCTCTGTGGCTGGTGGAGATGGTGGTGATGACCTTGCTGGCTTTGGTGGGAACACCCTGTGGGTGGCAAACACCCCCCCCAGCAGGATTCTGATTCTGAGCCGTCCCGAGTGGCTGCGTCTGAGATCCAATTCCAGGGCTTCAGGAAGATTCTGGAGAACTCAGCTGACCCCCTCCTGTTGGAGCACCCTGTCCCTGAGGGATCACCCGGGCCTGGGCCATCCTTCCACAGAAACCAGGGCTGCAGAGTCCAGGGACGCCGGCCCCGGCTCCACTCTTGTTTTTTTTTTTTTTTGAGATGGAGTCTTGCTCTGTGGCCCAGGCTGGAGTGCAGCCTTTCCTTCAATTTGTTCAATAAAAGCTGGTGCCAACCTCCGCTTCCCGGATTCAAATGACTCTCCTGCCTCAGCCTCCCAAGTAGCTGAGACTGCAGGCGTGCGCCACCACGCCCGGCTAACTTCTGTATTTTTAGTAGAGACGGGGTTTCACCGTGTTGACCAGGATGGTCTCGATCTCTTAACCTCGTGATCCACCCGCCTCGGCCTCCCAGAGTGCTGGGATTACAGGTGTGAGCCGCCGCGCCCGGCCCCGGCTCCACTCGTCTACAGGGACCCTGTGCAGCCGAAGGCCCCTCAGATGATCCCGGGCTGGTCCTGACCGCGGCCCCAGCTCTCCTGCTTGAGCGCCTCGAGAGGAGCTTGAGAAGCATCTACACTCTCTGGGCATCAGTCTGTTTCTTCATCGGTTTAAGTAGACGCAAAGTATGTAACCTTCAGATAAAACTGTTCCACACACTTTTTCTGTCTTCACTTTTTAATTTTTAATTGTAAAAAGTATGTAATAGAGGCCCCACCACGGTAGCCTCTTCTAAGTGTGCTCTCAGCTGTGCTGACTACATCCCCCTCTGGGCAGCTGATCTCTGCGGCCTTCCGTCTTCCCAAAACGAACTGTGCACCCATTCAGCACCGACTCCCGCCCCCCGACTCCCAGCCCAGCGCTCACCCTGCCACTTTCTGTCTCTCGTGACCAGCTCATTCCCCTAGCGTAATTCCCTCCAGGTTCATGGTGCCGTGGCAGGTATCAGATTTCCCTTCCTTCTCAGGCCGAGTGATCTCTCAAGGTACGCAGAGGCCACATTTTATCTGTTTGCCCCTCTGTGGATGTTTCAGTGCCTCTACCTCATGGCTGTGGTGTTCCATACTTTTATTAAACAAATCAAATGAAATAAAAACCCTATTCTGCTTTCAAACTCACCATTTTATTTTATCAGTTTTTTTGAGATAGGGTCTCGC
The DNA here is from genome assembly GCA_036589455.1 of Ateles fusciceps. NCBI lineage: Eukaryota > Metazoa > Chordata > Mammalia > Primates > Atelidae > Ateles > Ateles fusciceps. Next base: position 2,698,947 of record JAZHEH010002481.1, on the reverse strand, counting down.
CCTGTCCCCTAGACTGCTGCGGTGCGATCTCAGCTCACTGCAACCTCCGCCTCCTGGGCTCAAGCGATCCTCCCACCTTAGCCTCCCAAACGGCTGGGACTACAGGTGTGCGTCACCGGCCTGGATACTTCTTTATATTTTTAGTAGAGATGGGGTTTCACTGTGTTGTCCAGGCTGGTCTCAACTCCTGGGCTCAAGCGATCTGCCTTCCTTGGCCTCCCAAAGTGCTGGGGTTGCAGGCATCAGCCCCTGCGCCCAGCCTGTGTTTTCTTAGTGAGAAGTTTTATGTGGTTTCTCCTGCCCTTGATTTCCCCTCCTTCCTCCAGACGTCCGAACGGAACACGCCAATCCCTGAGCACGTTCACTCACCACTCTCGCCCTCTGTGCTCACATTCTGTATTTTAACAATTTTCTGGAATCCTAAATTTACAAACGTGAAGCTCAGTCTCCTGGGTCGTTGTGACATCACAGCCACTGACACACAACACGTCAGGACACGTGTGTCTAGCATTCTTGTTAGACGGAGGAGTGCGGTGCTTTCAAAAGTGGGTCTCGGTGAGCTCCGTCCTGTCCTGCCTGGTCTGCGGGGCCTGTGCTTAGGGACCTGCTGTTCCCTTTGTCAACAGTGAGGTTGCTGCAGTGCTGAACTCTGTCACGGTGATGCTGGGCGCTGGCAGCCTGGGGTGTGAGCCTGCACGGCTCCTGCCAACCCTGAAGACCTGGACACGGGAGCGTGACCGGGACGAGTGGCCGTCCTGGAGGCCCTCAGGCAGGCAGGGCATCCACAGCTCGAGGTGGGCCTTTGTCAGGCTGGGAGGGGCCGTCCCCACCTGCCAGGGCAGCTCGAGGTGAAGGTTTGCCTGGAATGCTGTGGTTGGCCGGGTGACTGCCAGCTGTCCTCATTCTCATCCTCATCCTCACGAACCCGTCCACAGCCCACGTATGGAGGCTCTGGTGTAGGGCAATCATGTCTTGATGTCCCTCACGAAATCGTGGAAACCGTGGATTAGAGCAAGCGGGGCAGCCAGGCTCCCCTGTTAAGTATCCTGCGCAGGTGGGCCGTGCTCATCGAGCCCCAAAGTTGGAAAATTCTCAAGGAGGAGAGAAGGCAGCGTCTCTGCACTCGCTCACGGGCCCCAGGGTTGGCTGCGGGCAGGGGGGGGCTCGCGTGAAGGAGTAGTGGGAAGGGAAAAGCCCTGTGGAGGCTCCTGGCCCTGGCCTCAGCCCCTGCCCCTGCCCTCGGCACCTTCGGCCCACTCCGGGACAACAGTGATGGGTTTGTGGCCGGGAGCCTATTCCTTTGTTCCTTGGGCCCAGTTTGCTTTCAGGGAGCTTCGGCCTAGGAGGGGGTGGACCCAGGGCCAAGGCTACCACCTCCCTGCTGTGGGGGGAGGGGCCACATTGCACAGAAGGAGTCCTGCGGTCCTGAGTCTCATGTGGAGCGGGACCTGGCCACCCCAGCCAATGAGGCGAGGCCCGGCTGAGCTCAGGTGAGATCAGAGGCCTCTGTCATACGGCATCCGTCCATCCACTGGGTGAAGGCGTCTGCTGGGGGAAGGAGCAGACCCCCTGGGGCTGGGGGACTCTGGCCTCCTGAGCAGCTGTGGACCCCAATGCCTCCCGGGCAGGGGAGCACAGTGCCTTGCCTGACAGCAGGTGGGGCGGGGCGGGGCGGGTCAGGAACTCCCCGTCCAGCCCAAGGCCCACAGGACCTGGAAGAGGCTGAGACTGGGCCCCGGTGCTGGACCTTCACCTTGACCTTGGTCAGACCACAGAGCCGTCATTCCACAAACTGAGTGAGAAGCCACAATGAGCCTTCGGCCGGGGCGGGGGAGCCCAGGGTGGGACGTCAGACGTCACAAACCCTAGCCCAGGGGCTAGGCTCAGGCACAGAAGGGATGGGGCCCTGGCGTGGGGTGCTGTGGCAGAACCCAGTGTGTTGGGGGGTGCTCTGTGTGTGTGTGTGTGTGTGTGTGTGTCTTTTGTGAGCACAGGGCAGTGGTAGGTGCAGCTTGTCCTGAGTCTCCAGGAGGCCTGTAGCTGAGGAGCACGCACCATTGAGAGGAGCGGTGTCCAGCTGCAGATGTGGATGTAGCTGTGGACGTGGCTGTGGATGTGGGAGTAGCTGTGGACGTGGCTGCAGACATGGCTGTGAACGTGACTGTACACGTGGAGACGTGGCTGGGACGTGGCTGTGGCTGGGCATGTGGAGATGTGGCTGTGGCTAGGCATGTGGAGATGTGGCTGGGATGTGGCTGGGACATGGCTGTGGATGTGGCTGGGCATGTGCAGACGTGGCTGGGATGTGGCTGTGGATGTGGCTGTGGACATGGCAGGCAGTGCTAGGGGAGATGCCTCTCCCCTCAAGCCTTGGATCAGGTGTGGCTCCGAGGGACACAGAGTTGGGTTCACTGCATTGGGGGAAGGTTCAGGCCACGGCCTTGCAGGAGGTGCCACCACTCCTGGGCAGGTGGACCCCACGCCCCGTGCTGGCCTCAGAACTATTGGGTGCCCACCTTGGAGGTATGGCTAGTCACAATCTCGGCGGCTACCCAGGTGCTGACATCATCTGCGTTTCTTAAAAGCTGTAACAGATACTTGTCTTGAATGTAATTGGGCAGAAATAAGCTGCAGGTTTTGGCCGAAGAGACTCGGAAGAGCTGGCTCTGGAAGAGAAACACGGCACCTGTCACCCCAGAACATATGCAGGTGTCCCGGCCCCAGAGCTGCTGTTGCAGAGCGGGGTGGGGTCTGGCCATGCGGCTGCTCTGACTGGCAGACACTGCTGTCTCGGGTCTCTGGAGACACAGGCATCTCCTGCTGGTCAGGAGCACCCACGATACTCTCACGGGAAGCCCCCGAGACCCTCCGTCACCACTCCCAGCCGAGGGCCCCGGACACTCACCTGGGGATGGCAGTGCTCTTGTCCATGACGCCCAGAGCCCGTGAGTTCAGGAAGTGGACCGGGTGGCACTTTTGGAACAACTCCTACCAGGACGTGGAGAGAAGAGGTTCAGGTTACCAGCCTTCAGAGCCTCGTGGCCAAGGCTGGGTCCCAGGGAGGGTGGGGCTCTTGTGGGGGCCATCTCTGCAATCCCAGGTTCAATGCCCACCCAACAGTCTAAAGAGGTCGGCCACAGGGCTCCCCATGTGCTCGGGCCGCAGGGCTCCCAGTGTCCAGGCAGCCCCTGTGACAGCAGGTGGGATCATGAGGTTGGCATAACTGCCGTCACCTGCTGTGTGATCCAGGATGGCAAGGCCTGGGAAGGGGCTGCCGGAGGGCTGGCTGTGGCAGAGGTGGGGGAAGTTGGGCAGAACCCTGGCAGCTGGGTGGGGGCACAAGAAGCCGGGTTGGCCCAGCTCCCGCAGAGAGGCTGGGGGGAGAGACTCGGCACCCCATATGGCGCTCAGGCTATCCTCTAGTGCCTGTGAGGCCAGAGTGCTGGGCAGAGGCAGGCCCAGACCCTGCAGGCAGTGCTGTCTGGAGAGGAGGACCTGGCTTTGCTGGGACCAAGCCCCTGCTGGGGCCTCCCATTGAGGCAGCAGCCACCCAGACCTGTGCGCCTGGCAGCCGGCCCCTCCCTGCCTGTCAGTTCCTCTGGGAGGGCCCTGTGGGCCCCGAATGTCCCTGGGGCGGGTGACCCTGTGTGGATTCTCACCCTCCTCACCTGCTGCAGCAGCGTGAGCTGGCTGAAGAGCTGGTGGGTGCTGTACTCGGTCAGGAAGTAGGGCCCCTTCTCACTGGTCTTGGCGCAGGACCCATAGAACTCCTCGAGGAAGCAGGGCTTGGGCAGCGCCGCGGCGATGGTGTACGGGCGCTCCTTGTGCAGCGGCAGTACCAGCCCATTGCCCCGCGGCAGCCTCCAGGGGAAACTCTGCAGGGCAGGCCGGGCACTGAGAGGCCCCTCCGGGTCAGGGGTCCAGGGAGGCAGGGCGGGGTGAGGACCAGGCCAACCCCAAGCCCAGCACTCTTCGGACTGGCCCAGCCAGAGCCAGAGAGCGGCCTGCCCACCCACTGCCACACTGGCACAAGGATGCCTGTCCTGGTCATTTCAGCAGGTCCCCCATGGCAGGACTGCTGAGGTTTAATGGAAAGGCCGTTCATCTCCCCCACACTAGTTTCTTCCACCTAGTCTCTGGCCAAGGGTCAGGAAGTTGGGGTCAGTGAGTCACAGCAGGACCCTCCTCACCTGAGAGCCTGGGAGAGCACAGGAGGTGCCAGCCCAGTAGGGCTGCCTGGGACTGGGAACATGGAGGGTGTGACCACGAGTGTGTGCGGGTGCACATGTGTGGATGTGTGTGAGGGTGCACGTGTGTGAGGGTGCACATGTATGTGTGTGAGGGTGCACACGTGTGGATGTGTGAGGGTGCACGTGTGAGTACATGCACGTGAGGGTGCACGTGTGAGAGTGCACGTGTGTGAGGGTGCACATGTGTGTGAGGTGCACGTGTGAGGGTGCACGTGCGTGAGGGTGCACATGTATGTGAGGGTGCATGTGAGGGTGCACATGTATGTGTGTGAGGGTGAACATGTATGTGTGTGAGGCTGCATGTGCAAGGGGTGCACATGTGTCTGCATGTGTGGGTGTGTGCAGCTGTGCACACAGGTGCATGTGCGTGTCTGTGTGTGCATGTGCATGTCTGTGTATGCATGTATATGGATATGCACCTGTGCACGTATGTGTGTAGGTGTCTGCATGCACAAGTTGTGTTCCTGAGGCTGGGCTCAGGGGGCCACATCCGCCTGTCCAGGGAGGCCCTCCCCTGGGAAAGAACCCCACCTTCCGGGAGAGGCCGTCCTCCGAGAGCCTCTTACAGAGGACGTTGAAGGGTCTGGCGTCCTCCTCCGCCTCCTTAGGGTTCTCCAGGTCTGTGCCTCGAGGGCTGCCCTCGGCCCGCCGGTCAGTGCCCACCTCCAGGAGGCCCAGCAGGTGCTCTGCGGAGCTGTCCAGGGGTAGGATCTAGGCAGAAGTATGGTGCATGGGGGGTCACTGCCACCTTCCGGAGGAGGGTGGCACCTCCCCCTGTGGGTGCCCAGGGCGTGGCCGCCCGGCTCAGTGCGCGGTCACCTTGGAGGAGATGAAGTCCTCCAGCTGCCCCAGCAGCCCGCTGTTCCGAGTGAAGTCCACGGTGTAGCAGTCCTCCACCCAGGCCTGCAGCACGCACAGGCTCCGCCTGTAGATCTTGGTGAAGGTCGAGGTGGGGTCCTGGTGGGCCCTGGAGGCAAGGGGGGAGCTGCCTGAGCTGCCAGGATGTGTGAGTGGGGGCAGAGGCCCGGGGGCTGTGCGTGGCTCTCCCGAAGGGGCAGGGCAGGACCAGGCTCCACATGTGCAGGGGGCTTAGGGGGCTGGGGGTCTTCTGTGGGTCCCTCCCCCAAGGCAGGAGCTGACTGGCTGATGGCCTGAGGTGCACAGGGGTGCCCAGCCTGGGCGTGTGTGGGCCTGGGCAAAGGGGCACATGGGGTGCCCTGGGGGTCAGCAGGTCAACCTAGAGAGAGGCAGAGCGCCTCTCCCTTCTGCCCACCACCTCTCTCTTGACCCCAGCTGCTGGCCATGGGTGCAGAGGGAGGCTGGGGGCTGACAGGACCCTCCGCTTGGTGTTCCTCGAGCTGACCTGCTGACTCTCCCTGCCCTCCACTTTCCTCCTAGTCAGCAGGAAGAGACTCCACTCCCCAGGTCACCTCCCAGGGCTCCCAGGCTCCCAGGCCACTGCCCTCCTGCCCCGGTCTCTTTCTCTGTGTCCCTGTGTGTCCTCGACCTCCGGCCAGGTTTCCCCTGGCCCCTCAACCCCCGGGAACTGCCTTGGCCTTCATGGCAGCTAAACCAGGCCCAAGGGAGCCCGCCCTGCCCCGGGAAGCTCTGGCGGGCGTGGAGCTGTGGGCGCGGTACCTGGACAGCGTGCTGTTGATGCGGTCGAGGAGGAAGTGCAGGAAGTCATGGGGCGTGCAGAAGTAGCGGAAGGTGTAGAGGAACTGCTGCACGTAGCCCTCCAGGAAGGCGTCGCTGTGGGGTGGGGCGGGCAGGGCGGCAGTGAGCAGGGGCCACGGCCCCATCCCGGGCTCCACTAGTGTTCTGGGGCGTGAGTGTGTGTGAATGTGCCTTCTCTGTGCATGTCACTGTCAGGAGAATCCCCAGAGAAATTAAAGGGGGGGGACAAGGATGACATCTGAATTCCCAACCCTTCCCAGCACTAGGCTTTTCTGAACGTGGCCTGTTCAGGGGCTCGTGGCGCCTCCACTCGCCGGGCCCGTTGGCCTGGGAAGCCGAGGGGAGCCGGTGCCTTGGGCCGGGCGCAATGCTGCACACTCAAAGCTTCTGGGTCTTCACCAGGCGAAACCGGCCACCCTCAGGAGACACTGACCAGAGCCCTGCACGCGGGTCAGGGACCGTCCCAGTGTCCTGGGAGCCCGGCCACTGTGGTCAGGAAGGCGAGGCCTGGCAAGGCGTCCTCCCACACTGGAGGAGCCTCGGGCAGGAGACGGGGGTGGCTCTGGAACCAGGGGCCTGGTCACCCGCTCACCTGGGGCCGAGGACACAGGTGGCCACAGCTCAGGCCAAGCACTATACAGGCCCACACACTACACAACACCCCACAACCACACACCACACAGGTGCTCACGTGCCAGGCAATACCCCATCGCCACCAGCTGTACAAAGTGAGAAAGCCCCTCGTGCCCACATGCACGGCCAGGAGACCCTATGCCACACACCACACACGTGCCACACATGCCACACACCACAAGTGTACACACACATCACAGTATACCCCACAGCACACAACACACATGTACCACACTATACCCCACACCACACACCACACATGCCACACACCACACGTGTACACACATAACACACTCTACCCTACACCAAACACACACGTGCCACACACACCACACACCACACAGGAACACACACACCACACTGTACCCCACAGCACACAACACACACATGCCACACACCACACATCACACACTATACACGTACACACACACACTATACCCCACACCACACACGTACACACACATAACACACACCACTATATCCCACACCATGCACATACACACCACACTATACCCCACACCACACACCACACACATGCCACACACACCACACATCACACACTATACTTCACACCACACACCACACTATATACCCCATGCCACACACCACATGCATGGCCAGGGAGATGCTCCTTCCGTGGAAGCACAGCGCTCACACTCACGCCTGCAAGCCACACAGAACGCCACAACCACAGACATGCACACACACACCTGCATACACACACTACACACCACACATGTACCACACTATACACACCACACACGTGCACACATGCCATGCGATACCCCACAACCATACACCACACACAATACTCCACATCACGCACAGTACATGGGCACACAAGCCACATACACTGCCCTGCACATGCACAGCACACGTGCCTACCACACCACACAATATCCCACAACCACACACACACACCACACACTCCATACAAGCCTAAATACACATCACATTTGTATACTCCACATGCACAATACAGCACATCACACAACAGCCCGACACACCACACACGCACACACAAGTATACCAAGAACACGCCACGCTGCACGCATGCACAGCCACGCACACAGGTACGTCACACAACACCCTGACACACCACACATGCATACACAAGTATACCAAGAACACGCCACGCTACACACATGCACAGCCACACAGAGGTACATCACACAACACCCTGACACACCACACACGTGTACACCAGGAACATGCCACACTGCACACGTGCATAGCCACGCACACAGGTGTTTTCCACAACAGCACAGAGACCCTGTGGTGGGTGTGGCAGTGCCTGTCTTGCGGATGAGGAGGCTGAGCCCTGGCTAGTAGGTGGCCCCACAAGAGCAGGGGCAGCTCACCTTGGGGTAACGGAGTCGGGGGGAGGCTCTGTTCCTCTCTAGAGGGTCCTTGGGGTAACGGGGTCAGGGAAGAGGCTGCTGTCCCTCTCTAGAGGGTCCTAGGGGTAACGGGGTTGAGAGGAAGAGGCCACCGTTCCTCTCCAGGGCCTCCCTGTCCTCACTGCCTGCTGGCCTCCTTGGTGTCCTTGCTGGGCCCCAAGGGGCAAATGCTCCTCTGCTCAGAGAGGACCCTTGGGGCTCCAAAGTGGTGTCATGAGGGTCTCATAGCCAAGATGGGGTGGACCAGTCACTGTCCGGGAGGGGGCCCCTCTGGGAGCAGGTCGGACCAGTGGGTGCAGAGCTCCCGGTGCCTGAGAACAGGGTGCAGCCAAGGCCCCTGCAGGGCAGAGAGGGTGAAGGGCGAGAGGGCGGGTGGGGCGGCCGGTGGTCTGGCCCTGTGGCCTCGGCAGAGGTGAGAGGACCTGTTGGGTCCTCCCTGCTGTGGGTGCACGCACACCAGTGTTTATGGATCGGGGTCTCGGGAGCCAGTGCACACACCGAAAGGGGTGATGGCGGAAACCCGCAGCCCGACCGCATCCCTGGGCCACGAGGCTCCTTGCCGGCTGTTCTGACACGGTGAGCTGGGCGGAGTCCAGGCCACATCGCCGAGCTGCCGTGTGTGTGGATTTTTGGAAGCCATTCTGCATGTTAATTATGTAGGGGTGGGTTCCCCAGCACCTTCAGGGACAGGGACTGCCGGGCGCACCCAGAGACCCGGTGCCCAGGCCTCCAGGCAGCGGAGGCCACTCTGGCCAGGGTCTCTGCAGAGCTGCTGGTGGCCCCCACTGCAAGGCGGCCCCCAGCAGACCCCAACACTCGGTGGCCTAAATCCCAGTAAACCTCTTTCTCAGCTAGAAAGTGCACACCCAGCCTGGCGGAGGGGCCAGGGTACGCGCCCCACCGCTTTTCAGCGCCCAGGGTGGCTTCTCCCTTTCCGGGTGAGCTTTCCTCATGACGCACCTAGAGTAGAGGTAGGCCATGAGCCCCAGCGGCGTGCCAGCCTGCAGGACGCGGGCTTTCTGCCGGCCGCCCGGGTGCTTGTTCACGTTGTAGAAGATGAGTGAGGAGGACTCGTCCAGGGGGCTGAAATCCAGGGTGTCGCAGGGCGCGGCTGCAATGTTCACGATCACCGGCAGGGCGCAGGGCTCCAGGCCCCAGCGCTCGGCGTACATGACCTGCCGGCGGACACGGGCGCTGGGTCACCCTGCCCCTCCCCCCAGGGCTTCCTGGCGTTGGGCGCGGGCCGGAATCACTTGCCTGCAGGTACTTCTTGACCAGGCTGAGGAACTGCACCCTGGATTTCATTTCTTCCAGCTGCCCCTTTCAGTTTGGACAGCATGGTCTTGACGTCGGAGCCTGTGGGCAGGGCAGAGTGGGCCGGGGCCAGGCTCCTGCGGCCAGGGTGTCGGACCTGCGCCCCCAAGGCCTCACCTTTGTTCCTCTTTTCCTTCTGCAAGAGCTTCTGGTAGAACTTCAGGGTCTTGCGATAGTTTCTCTTCTCGATCATGAGCTGCTGCTCCAGCTCCTGGTGACGAAACACAGCGCCTAAGCCCCAGGCAGCCGCAACACGTCAGCCACATCCAGGGCCAGGCCCCACCCCGCTGGGGCTTCCCAGGCCTTGGAGATCAGCTGCAGGGGCAGCGTCCCATAGAGACCGGCCCACACAGCCAGCGAGGCCGGTCCCTGCTTGGGCAGTGTGGGTGGGGGCTTCTGCTGTCCCCCAGCTCACAGGGCAGTGCCCAGCACCCCTCACCAGTCAGGCCCTGTGGGGAATGCTCAAGGGACAGTGGGCACCGCTGTGTGGCCACCACCTGGGGCCCTCAGTAGAACCAGACGCCACCCAAGTCAGCCCCAGGCTCTCCTGCCCAAGCAGGTGGGGCTGTGTCACCTCTGGGACCCCAAGCGCAGGTTGCGAGGCGGGGGCAAGGGGTGTGGGGGGAGGGGTGCAGGGGGGGAGTATGCAGGGTGAGGGGTGAGGGGAGAGGGTGTGGGGGGGAGGGTACGGGGGAGGGGTGCAGGGGGGGGAGTGTGAGGGGTGAGAGGAGAGGGTGCAGGGGGAGGGGTGAAGGGGGAGAAGCGGGGTGAGGGGTGGGGGGAGGATGCAGGTGAGGACAGGGCGTGACCTCCCAAGGCGTATCCTGCGTCTTCAGGCGTCTGCCTGTCTTTTCATTTTCTATTTTTATTGACTTTTTTTTTTGTTTTTTAGAGATGACGTCTCGCTCTGTCATGCAGGCTGGAATGCAGAGGTGCAATCACAACTCACTGCAGCCTTCACCTCCCTGGGCTCAAGCAATTCTCCCATCTTAGCCTCCCAAAGTGCTGGGATTGCAGGTGTGAGCCACTGCACCGGGCCTTGCCTTTCTTTTAAACTTAGGCTTAAAGAAGCTCAACCACATGGAGTCCAGCTGTCCTGTGCAGACAAGACCCCTGGAAACCGTCCTCCTGGGAACTTGCCAGCTGGACCATCGTGGTTTGCTGGGCAGCGGCCGCAGGGTTTGCCCCCACCCTTGGTTGCCCTGTAGTGTGAGTGTGAGTGCGAGTGCACGCCCGGGTGTGACTCTCCTGAACCTGCCCAGGGTCTGAGTTCCTGCCTGGAAGATGGAGCCCAGGACCTCATCCCCAGGGCTGTCTCTGTGAGGGAAGGGACTGAGGCCAGACTGGCGGGTACTGACTGCAGGAGCCGGGAGGGAGAGCCGCTGGGCTCTGCCCCGACTGCAGGAGCCAGGAGTGAGGGCTGCTGGGCTCTGCTTCATGCACAGACACCAGTGGGGACTGAGTATGTCCTGGGATGGGATTGTATTCAGGGAGAGGGGGCCCCCTTGTCCCAGGACACCTCCCCACGCCTGGCCGGGCAACCGCTCATCCGGCACTCCCTCTGTCCTGTGGGACGGGCACCTGGCGTGGAGGTTGGAGCAGGGGTGCCCTGAGGATGAGCCTGCCAGGACAGTGACCCCAGAGATCACCCTTCCCCTCCAGGGGCACAGGGGCAGATACAGCCTCTTCCTGCACCTGTAGGGCTTGGCCCAGCACCGAGGAGGGGAGTGATTCTGGGGGGGGGGGGCGGTGCTGGGAAGCCTTAGGGGTCCATGGGAGCTGGGCTGGGGCAGCAGGTCTTCAGCTGGGACTGTGAGGTGCCACAAGGCGGGGGGCACCTGGTGGAGGGCAGAGGTGAGAGGCCCGGCAGCTCTGGCCCAGGCCTCCTGGGAGGGGTTCACATGCCCACGGCCAGCAGCGACCGCCCCGAGGGGTCATCCACGAGGGAGCCTGTCCAGCAGGCTTCCTTCTGTGAAGCACCGTAGGCTCAGATCCACCAGCCACCCCCGCCTCGTCAGCCTGCCAGTGACTCTGCTCTGTTGATAGTGCTTATTTTTGAATTTTGTTTTGCAGAATAAAAAATGCAGGCGATATTTCTATGTAATGACTTGAATCCACTCTATCTGGTGGCTCCATGGAGGCGGGGGCCCCCTGCTGTCTTCTTCCGCGCACAGGTTCAGGGACGGCAGTGGTGGCCCCACGGAGGGCCAGGCTCCTGGCGAGGCAGCGTGGGCAGTGGTCCCGGCTGGCCGTGTGAAGGCCAGACCCTCTACAGAACCTCGGCAGCTAAGCCAGATTACCCAAGCCCTTGGGTCCTGCTCCCGCCCAGACAGGTAGAACCCGCCTCCCACACTGAGCCACCTGAGGGCTGCCTAATGTGCAGTGAAATTAAAATGTCAGGTCCTCAGTCATGTGCGCCATGTTTCCAGAACTCAGCAGCCACACGTGGCTGTTGGCTGCCCTGTGGACAGCGTGGATCTATAATATTCCATCATCAAGGAAGGACCAACTGGGCTGGGCAGGTCAAGTTCAGTAAACGCAGGTGCCCCCAAGGAGCTGTGTTCTGCTTCTGAGGACGGTGGTGACCGTGTCCCCCGTGGCTGCATCATGGGCCCTTGTCCGGCCCCAGAGGTCACCTGCGCTGGCTCCAGCCCCGTCATCCCATCCATTTGTAGAGATGCCGATGTCGGCAAAATCTCCTGGGGAAGGTCTGTGTGCTTTGGGGCATTGGAGAACCCGGAGGGGGTGTCCGTGGCCTGATGCCCGCCTGGCTGGAGTGTGGCTTGGGCAGACTCATCTTGGCCAGCACCTCCACAGCCTCCTTTCACAGCTGGACTCCACATCCACATCAGTGGCGCTGACTCACTGGGAACCACAGGCAGATTCCTTGAGAAGGATGGTCTGGACAGATTTTAATGAGTCTATAGGAGCCAGAATCCACCCATGGGGTGGTAGGGAAGAAGACACAAGCTGGGCTTCACTGGTGCAGACAGTCAGAGGAGGAACCACGCCAGCCACACCAGCCATGCCAGCCACACCAGCACCCTCACCTGACTCTGGGAGCCATGCTTGCTTTTTTTCTTTCTCTCTTGAAGCCATGCTGGCTTTTTCTTCTCTCTTTTTCTTTCTTTCTTCTTTCTTCCTTTCTCTTTCTTTCTTTTTCTTTCTTTCTCTCTCCTCCCTTCCTCCCTTCCCTTTCTCTTTTTCCATGCTGGTTTTAATAGCAGGAGATGCAGATGCCGGCTCCACAGCCCCAGGGAGCCCGCAGTGCTGAGCCCAGCACACAAGGCCGGCTGCAGCGGCCACAGCAGGTGGGGGTCAGCACTGAAGAGAAAACGCCCACCCATTGGCGGCTCTGGCTGCCCCAGAGAATGGCCCTGGCCCACCTACACTGTGTGCTCTTTGGGCTGCAGATGTGAAAATCTGTCTCCAGGTGTATTTTTGCCCTTCCTGTGTTTCTGAGCCTCCTGTTTTGAAACAGACATAGTAGTTCCTCCAAGAGAAACGTGAGGCTGTGGCCACGGGCTGGACTCTGTGCATTGGGAGGCCGAGTGCTCCTCAGACCTGTGCATTTGGGGGCCGAGTCCTTCCTGCTGGACGCCGGGCGTTGGAGCCGAGTGCTCCTCAGGACACCCTGAATCTGGGGGCCGAGTGCTCCCTGCAAGAGTCCGTGAGTTTGGGGGCCGAGTGCTCCTGCAGGATACGGTCCGTTTGGGGGCTGAGTTCTGCCTCAGGACGCTGCGTGTTTGGGGGCTGGGTCTTCCCGCAGGACACTGAATGTTTGGGGCCGGGTCGTTTGGTGTCTGCTGTGCAGGCCGTCCTTTCCCTCCCCAGCCCCAGGGGGAGGCCTGCGTCCTCGAAGTGCCCTCAGGCCCTGTGTGGGGTGTTCCGGATGCAGAGGCTGTAGCACCATGCGGGGCCCTCACATGGTCCAGAAGTGGAAATGAAGTGAACACTTCACAGAGCTTAACCCCGGTCCCCTCCCCTACCCCAAGGAAATGCTGGGTCACCTTCTGGACTGAGTTATAAATGGGGGCCAGGAGGAGGCAGGAGGGGGGCAAGGAGGAGCCCCAGGACGGGTTGGATGCCCAGAGGCTGGGGAGGGTTCCCACTGCAACTGGGGCTCGAGGCAGGAGGCGGTGGGAGAGTTCCCGGAGCCACCTCTGGGCCCCCTCCTGTCATCGACCCTGGGCGCCTGGGCCTCGAGTGACTGCGGGCCCGTTCGGGGCTGTGGGTCACTGGCCCCCCTTGCGTCAAGAGCTCTGCGGGCCTCTCCTGCATCCCGGGGTGTCGTTCTAAGACCTCCTCTCCCTGCTGACCAGGGAGGAGTTGCAGCTGCTCCTGACCCAGGACGGCACCGCTGGCCACAAAGTGCAGGCCAGGCTGCAGCAACCAGGCCCAGCGTGGGCTTGCGGGGCAGGCGTTTCTGGTGTTTTCTTTACCGCAGAGCGAGGCCATGCAAGGCCCAGAGGGCTGCGCCTGCCCCCACGGAAGACACCGCCGGACACAGCCTGATCACGAGCACCGAGGGACCTCCTGGGAACCCACCGCCCTGGTAACCACCAGAGAAAAGCCATTCCCTATCCCCAAACGTGGGGGCACCAGTGCAGACGGCTCAACCCGGAGGGGCCCCAACCGTCTCCATAGCCACGGGGTGGGGGCACCAGGACGGGCGTCAGCCTGCTGGGGCTCTGAGCACACGGTGCCACCTGTCACCTGTGGCGGCCAGGAGCTCTGCTGGAAGGAGGCCTTGCCCTGCCCGTCCCGCAGGGCCGCGGCTTGGGACTCACCGGGCTGTGGGCGTCGGGCAGGGCACCGTCCGCTTGCTGCCACCCCAGGTCCTTCATGTAGCTGTGGACGTCAGCTCCGAAGCAGTCAGCCTCGTAGAAGGCACTGCACCAGCCCGGGCTGCAGCTCTGGAGTCCAGCGGGGCCGGGGGACACGGCTGGGCTGTCCCCCTTGGACCTGGCCGGTCTAGCCACGGCCTCCACATCCAGGACTCCGCCTGCCGACCGCCTGTCTTCATCAGCCTCAGGCTGCTGCACTCTCTCGGCTTTCATGGACCTCTGAGGCCGAAATCCCACTTCGAAGTTTCCCCGGGAGAGCTCGTCTGAGTCCACACCGGACACCAAGGTGGGTGAACAGGGGGCCCAGCTGGCCCTGGCCACGGTTGGCTTCTCTTTTCCTTGAAAGAGAGAGACGCAGGTTATGTGGATGGCGACTCGTGTGCGCGGAGCATGCGCTGGCTGATTATGGGACAGGGCGGTGCCTGGATGAGGAAACCCTTCTCTCCGGGAACCACCTCCGGCACCCCGGACACAGCTGCCGCTCCTGGCGCAGGGGTGATGCTGGACCCTGAACTGCTGCACGGGGCGGGTTAGACAGGCCTCTGCCCAGAGGCAGCCCCTCTCTGAGCCCTCACTCCTTCCAAACTTGTACTGGTCCTGGGGTGGGGCCACTCCCCTGTTCCCACTGTTGCCGCTGTCAAGACTGTGTCCCTCTGCCCCTAACCGTCTCCTCTTTGCTTCTGAGGAAGTTAAAATGTGGCCCCAGCTCTGTTCCTGCTGGAAGCTTCTCCTGTGCAGGGCTTCCCCCGCCATCCAGGACTGCATGGGCCTCACACCGTGGCCTGGCCACCTGGTCTCTGACTCGTTGGAATGGGAATTGGGCCACCAGCAAGCCTGGCCATGACCACGGACAGCCTGAGGGTGACCACGGCCACCAGCTTGTCCCTAACCCCCCAGCCTGCTGGACGTATGCTGGAACTTTCCCAGCCCCGGAATTCACGTGCCCCGGGAGCCCAGGGCTAATAAGCCAGGAGCCAGCCCTGGGGTCTTTCGGCAGCAAGCCCACTTCTGCCTTGTTATCAAGCCCGGGGCTCTCAGCCCCGCCTCTGCCTGGAGATGGGATCACCCCCGACTCCCAGCAGCTCCCTGTACCTGTGGCTGGTGACAGTGACCCCTCTCCCCAAGGCCCTGGGCTCCTGCTCATCCCCAGGAGAGGACGGCCTTTGGCTGGGGTGCCCCAGGGCAAAGGCAGCGCTGTCCAAGGCTGCCGGGACCCTGGGGCACCCCACGATTTGTGGAGAGGACGGAGGAGCAGCCCTGTCGCGGGCCGGCCAGCACTTACCCAGGCGGTGCAGAGAGGGCCTCTTGTTGGACGGGGAGCAGGGCCTGGGGCTGCCCTCCGGCAGTGACCCAGCCTCCTCGGCCGCACTGACAACAAGAATGCATGTCAGACACTGTCCCCGCCCTTGCCCACTGGGAGGAGGCCTCAGTCTCCACGGGGCCAGGACTAATGGCCCACATGGCCATGCAGAGCCCTCGCCAGAGGTGGCAGGAGCCAGTCCCTCCCGGGTCACTGAGGGGCACAGCAGCCGGCGGGATCCCCGGGTCATCAGCTGCTTGGGGTCCCTGGGGGGGCTCTGGAGCAGCCTCTCCGTGCTGCGGGGCGGGGAGCCGGGGCTGAGGTGCGCACACGTGTGCACGGCTGCTAGTTTACTCCACACACAGGTGCAGGAGCTGCCCGGGCCACCGGCACCGTGTCGAGCCGTGAGCAAGGCAACATGGCCCCCACAGTGGCTCAGGGCCGGGCCCTGCGGGTCTGGGGCTGCCTGTTTTGGGTCTCCTCTCCTCCTTCAGGACCTCACTCTGGTCCCTCTGAGCAGGAAACCCTGTGGCCACCACGGCCCAGGCCCCACAGCCTCCCAGAGAGCTCCTGCCCTGTGCCCCCCCACAAACCCTTTCTTCCTCTGGAGGGAACTCAGGCCTGATAGAAAGCTGTGGTCGGCATCAGGACCATGGAGAGGGGCTGCCGGGATGCCCACCCATCTGCCCCGGGGGGTGGCCCCTCTGAGGCAGTGGCAGGACGGACACTGAGGGTTGGGAGGGGGAAGGCTGGGCCCGTGTCAGGGCGGCAGAGCCGGAGCACGGTGGGTGTCAGGGAAGGGCGGGGGAGGCAGGGCTGCCCTGGGCACCCACTTTGTGGAGGGCGACGCTGGTCCGTTCACCACCCGGAAGAGGTTCTGCAGCAGCTTCTCGTCCCAGTACAGGTCACAGAACTTCTCGGAAATGGCGCCACAGAAAGTGGCAAAGGTGAGGTCTTTCAAGGCGAAGATGTACTCCCCTGGTTTTCAAAAACAATGGGGGCAAGTGAGATGGAGGCAAGGCCGCTTTTCTGGCTCCCTCATGGCTGACGAAACGGACAAGGCTGGTCTTGGCTGGGGGGCTAGGGGTCGTGGGGCTCTCCCTAGCCCAGACCTCCTCTGGGGAGTCTGCAGCCCACGTACCCATGATCAGAGCCTCCAGCCCGTTGTCCAGGTAGCCATCGAAGGCAAACTCCTCCTGAATGAGACGTGTGGCCTCCTGCAGCGACGGGCAGGCTGTGCCTCCCTGGCAGTGGCGGGGGTGTCCGCACAGGGCAGACAGGGCCTCCGGTCTGCAGGCCGTGGCCTCTCTGGGACACTGTCCGGGCTCTGGGTGTCATGCTCCCCCGGCAGGGGTGGCCTTGGGGCCCTCTGGCTCCTGGCCTGGGCGCTCGGTGGCCTTGCTTCGGGGAGGCTTGGGTGGGTGTCGAGGGCCGTGGTGGGCTGTGGTGGGCCCCAGGGCACCGGGCCTGAGGCCCCCAGAAGTGACTCCAGGAAGGACCTGCCCAGCTGGCCCTTGCTCTTCGGGCAGCGCAGATGCCTTTGTGGGCAGGGCAGGGACTGGAGGGCTGGGAACCTCGGCCGAGGCTCTGTCTGGCTGGTTTGCTGGGGCCCGCGGTGGAGGGCAGGGGCAGCCCTGGGCTGAGCCACGCTGCACTGACTCCCCCAAGAGGCTCTGGGGCTGCTCCCTGTGGCCCTGGACCAGGCACCGGCCCGTCAGGCGCCTTCAGACTGGGTGACCCGGCATGGGCCTCCGGGCAGAGCTTCCCCCTCACCTTCCCCTCTCCCTCTGGCTGTTCCTCTCCTGGGACTCCTCCTGGGCCAAGGCAGGCTGGTCCCTACGGGAGGAGCCGAGCTCAGCAGGGGCTGCCTGCGCCCGGGCCCCAGCAGCTCCAGGGCGTGGGGACGGAGGCTCACCTGGCCACACTGGGGTCCTGCGTGATGATGATGGGCTTGAAGTGCGTGGCCTTGGAGGTAAATGCCTCGGGCAGCTGGGCGGCCTCTTCACAGCGAGAATGTTGGCTGGGCAGGGGCCCTGGCACAGCCACAAGCCCGGTGTCGCTGTTTACCGGCAGGAAGCCTGGGGACCCAGGGGGCTGAGGGTGCAGGTGGGGCCTGGCCGTGCAGGTGCCGAGGAGTGTCCCCAGCATGTGCCGCATCCCCGGGGTTCACCCCACCAGTGCATGGTGCCATCCCCTCCCCGCACGTCCCTGGGGGCTTCCTTTGTGCTGGGGCTGGCCCCAGCGGGAAGGTGGGTGTGACTGGTGCTTGGGGAAGGGCCAGCAGGTGGGGACAGGCAGAAGACAGGGCCCGCCAGGAGGCTTGGAGGGGCCTGCTGGGAGGGCTAAGCACGGGGGCGGGTGGGCTCTGTGTGGACTCTGGGGGATCTCCAGATGTGGGCTTGGGAGGGCCAGCTGCTGGAGACAGGAGTGAGAACCTGGACTTGAGAAACTGGGAGTTTTGGGAGAGATGGGGGCTGGCAGGGGGCTGCACTGGCCACACTCTGGACTTGCTGCCTGGGGTTCTGGGAGGCGCCCGGCTGTGTCTGTCCAGGCAGAGGCGGGGGCAGGTGTGGGGTGGGGTGCAGGGGCTTGTGGGGGCCCCACCTGGGCCGGGCTCCGAGGCTGGTGCTGCGCTGGGCTTCAGTTCAAACACCGAGAAGGCATTTTGGAGGCTGATGGTCTCTTCCTCCTGGTACACCTGGGAGGAGGCGACAGCTCTGGGCCAGGTGACCATGGCGCTCCGCCAGTGCTGGCAGCACCCATGGGGCCTCCCCGCCCCTCCGCCGGTGCCCGGGGGAGCTTTCTGCTGCGGGGAGCCCATGTGGCGGCCACGCGACCAGAGGTCGACAGCGGCTCTGCCTGGAGAGGAAGCCTTTGGGGGCTCCTTTGCCTCCCAATCCAACTAGGTTTCCGTGGGTTTTGTGAGTGGGAGATGCCGGTACCACCCGAGACTCAGAGCCCACTGCTCTCTGCACCCGGGGTGGGTGACGGCTGCCATCCTGGGGACCCTGCCCCAAGTATCCTGATCCGGTTCCCTGGGGGCCACTGGGGGGCCCTTGGGAGATGGGACCCAAGTGTCCCCTGCACCCTGAGATGCACCCACCCACAGCTTGGTGGGCAACAGAGACTCTGTGTGGGGCTGCGGGGAGCAGCAAGGCGAGGGCGAGCGTGTCTGGGTGGGAGGAAGCTAAGGTGGCGGGGAGGAGGCGCCCCGCGGTTCCAGCCCTGCCCACCTGGGAGGTGGAAGCTCTGAGGTGGGCAAGGATGCTCCGGCTGTCCATGCCTCTCTGCAGGAGGTAGCTGCTGCACACCTGGAGGGGGGAGACCGTCCACGCGTCCCCGACGGGCCTCGGCCACGGCCGCACCCGCCCCACGACACTGGGTCCCCGTCTGAAAAAGCTCAGGCCTGCCATGAGGGTTTCCTGTTTGCTCTGACACCTGACACAGGCCCTGGACAAGCCTTTCTGAGAGCATTTCCTGAAAAGGGTCAGTTGGCCACTGTCCCCCAGGCTCCCTGGGAGGGAAGAGTCCCACACCGAGCATTGGCCACAGACCTGTGGCCTTGTTGCCAGGATACTGCCAGCTCTGGGTCATGTTCACCTGAGCCCGTGCTACCCCAGCCCCTCCTGTTCTCCCTTTACGAGCCCAGGTCCTGTGCACGTGGAATGGAGCTCAGCTTCTCCGACTCTCAGCAGTTACTGAATAAAATCCGCTTTCACTGCTTCGCAGACGTTCAGCTGCATCTAGAGCTCATCCTCCCATGGCAGAGGGGCCCTGAGAGCCCCAGAGGGTCTGAGCAACCTGCCCAAGGTCACAGAGCAGTCAAGGCAGAGACGGGTGGGCCCAGATCCCAACCCCCACAGCCATCTCTGCTGCTGCACACATGGCTCCTCCCCAGGAGGCCCTCCTGATCACTGACACACAGGGCTCCTCCCCAGGAGGTCCTCCTGATCACTGACACACAGGGCTCCTCCCCAGGAGGTCCTCCTGATCACTGACACACAGGACTCCTCCCCAGGTCCTCCTGATCACTGACACACAGGACTCCTCCCCCAGGTCCTCCTGATCACTGACACACGGCTCCTCCCCAGGAGGTCCTCCTGATCACTGACACACAGGGCTCCTCCCCAGGTCCTCCTGATCACTGACACACAGGGCTCCTCCCCAGGAGGTCCTCCTGATCACTGACACACAGGACTCCTCCCCAGGTCCTCCTGATGACTGACACACAGGGCTCCTCCCCAGGAGGTCCTCCTGATCACTGACACACAGGGCTCCTCCCCCAGGAGGTCCTCCTGATCACTGACACACAGGACTCCTCCCCAGGTCCTCCTGATGACTGACACACAGGGCTCCTCCCCCAGGTCCTCCTGATGACTGACACACAGGGCTCCTCCCCCAGGAGGTCCTCCTGATCACTGACACACAGGGCTCCTCCCCAGGAGGTCCTCCTGATCACTGACACACAGGGCTCCTCCCCAGGTCCTCCTGATCACTGACACACAGGGCTCCTCCCCCAGGAGGTCCTCCTGATCACTGACACACAGGGCTCCTCCCCAGGAGGTCCTCCTGATCACTGACACACGGCTCCTCCCCCAGGAGTCCTCCTGATGACTACACACAGGGCTCCTCCCCAGGTCCTCCTCCTGATCACTACACACAGGACTCCTCCCCAGGTCCCTCCTGATCACTACACACAGGGCTCCTCCCCAGGAGGTCCTCCTGATGACTGACACACAGGGCTCCTCCCCAGGAGGTCCTCCTGATCACTGACACACGGCTCCTCCCCCAGGAGGTCCTTCTGATCACACACAGGGCTCCTCCCCAGGAGGTCCTCCTGATCACACACAGGGCTCCTCCCCCAGGAGGTCCTTCTGATCACTGACACACAGGGCTCCTCCCCAGGAGGTCCTCCTGATCACTGACACATAGGGCTCCTCCCCAGGAGGTCCTCCTGATCACTGACACACAGGGCTCCTCCCCAGGAGGTCCTCCTGATCACTGACACACAGGGCTCCTCCCCAGGAGGTCCTCCTGATCACTGACACACAGGGCTCCTCCCCAGGAGGTCCTCCTGATCACTGACACATCAGGGTTTGGCTCCTGCCCCCACACTGGTCCACCTGCTGGGTTCGGGTGCAGGTCCCAGCGGGATGGATGTTAGATCCCAGCCCTGAAGCCTGAGTCCAGCAGGGGGAGACCAGGAAGGGAGGGGCGAGGCCAGTGGAATCCTCAGAGGAGGGTGGGGACTCAGGTGTGGAGGCCACTCTCTGCCCTCCTCCAGCAGGGCCTAAGGGCAGGGGTCCACATGTGGCCACAGGACACCCCCTGCCCCCTCCCTGGTCTCTTGGACAAGCTGGAGAGAGCAGGCATCACAGGTGGAATGCCCGTGGAGGGGGAACAGCAGAGACCCCGTGCTGTCCGCCCACATGGACGTGGCCACGATGTGAATCCCCCACTCTGACCATCGCTTCATGGTCAGATGCAATGGCCGGGCTGACCTCAGAAATGAGGACCTGCATGCTCACCCCCAGGTCAGCGAGGGTGGTCACTGCCCACAGTCCTTGGACCCTGGGCCAGGCCACGACCGCGGTGGTTACCTTAATGGCCTCGGCTGCGGACGGCCGCTCTGGGGCACTGCGCTTGGCCATGTCCAGGAGGAGGGCCTTGAGCCTACGTGGCAGGGCCAGCTTCTGGTTGCGGGGGACGCTGAACTTGGCTGCGGTCCACAGGATGGCGGCCACACAGTACACAGAGGCCTGGGTGGGTGTGGAGAGAACACTGGCGGTGACCGCAGGGCCATGGGTCGCCGTGTCTGGCCGACCTGCCCACCTCGGCACCCTGAGGGGCACCCAGGCACTGCCCCTGCAGAGGGCCTCTCCCCAGGAACCCTCCCCAGCGTCTGTCGGGCCTCACCCTGGACCTGTGCATAGACATCCAGATCGTGGCCCAGGAACCTGCAGGTCCAGCTCCCCCACCATGGTTCTGTCCAAGTTTTAAACACCGGAGGGTGGAAGCCTTGACTCGGCTTTCCCACCGTCCGCTCTCCTTATGAAGGCAGCAGCAGCTCGAGGATCTGAGAATTGGCCGGGACATTCCTGCCTCACGGACCCCGCTCCCGGGGGCCCCGGTGGGTGCTGTGCTGCTATGTGGCTCTCCGAGCAAATGCGCACACGCCTCACCTCTGTGTACACGCGTGTGTTGCTGACGTGAGCGACGCGCAGCTCACAGTTCAATGCACTTTGTGTCAGTTCCGTGGAACCAGTGGACTCACTGGAGACTTTCGCTGACTTTTACCCACTTTCATCCATAGCCCACGGCAGTACACGAGTGCTTCCGAGGCGAGCGTTGGTGATGTTTTCACCCATTTCAATAAAGGAGATGGAAGAGTCATGTTGGAATTCGGGGACGTCCTCTGAGCAACGTCTTTGCAGAATCAGATGGTTGCGGTTGTTATCAGAAGACCCTGCTCCATCTTGTGAGCTATTCACAGTGTAGCCGCTACAGACGTGACACACGGTTAAGTTCAATCATGTTACCACCGCACTCTCTGGTAAGTGCAGACAGTCGACAAAGGAACGCATTCGTAGCGTCTGCTGCTTCCCCTGGTGTAAATGCGCCTGCGTGGCTGACTTCCGGCCACCACTGCGGTGCCCTTGAGTGTGGAGCTGGGGGAGAGACAGCCCCTTCACAGTTTCCACCATCTGGAGCAGCAGACGCCCCAGGAGCACAGATAACAGCTAACTACAGTCAATAAGCAAGAAATTACCCATGTTAATCACTTCTTATACTTACAAAAAATTTTACCTTTTTATTTTGAGACAGTTGTAGATTGACAGGCGGTTTTAGGAGGGAGCTCACGTGCTTTGTGCCAGATTCCACGACAGCAGTATCTTGCAGAGCTGTGGTGGGACATCTCGGCCAGCAGTTGCCACTGGCAACAAGAATCTTGACACACCAGATGCTGCATTTTCACTTTCACTCGGTTCTATTTCTAAAATTTCCCTGAAACTTCCTCTTTGACATATGGAGTATTTAGAAATGTGTTTCGTTTCCAAGTGTTGGGAAAGTTTCCCTTTTATTTTTGTTACAGTGGTCAGAGAACGCATCTGGGTATTGAATTCTTTCAAGTTTGTTGAGGTTTGCTTTACGGCCCAGGCTTTGCTCCAGCTTGGTGTGTATTAAGTGGGCAGTTGTGAAGAGTGTGCGTTCTGTGCTGCTGGGGGAGTGTTCTTTAGACAATGATCCAACCCTACTGACTGATGCTCTTGTTGAGTTCCTGTTTTTACTGGTTACAGCCTGATTGTTCTATGAAGTGCTGAGAGAGGGAGACTGACATCTCCAACTGTAATTGTGGATTCAGCTGTCTCTTCATTAATTCCGTCGGTTTTGCCTCACATATTCTGCAGCTCTGTTATTTGGTGCGTATACATTTAGGGTTGCTCTGTCTTCTTGGTGGATCGACCCTTTATTGTCATATAACATCCCTCTTTGTCTCTGTTAACTTTCTTTGCTCTGAAGTACACTGTATCTGATATTGATGCAGTCACTTCTGCTTCCTTTTTAGTGTTTTCCTAATGTATCTTTTTCAACTCTTTTAACTTTCAATTGTGTTATTTGAAGTGAGTTTCTGGTGGACAGTACTTGGTTTGGTCAAGTTTCTAAAAAGTTCTCTGTCAATCTTCCTTTCTCCTCCTCCTCCTTCCTCCTTCTTCTTGTTTAGTTGTTTTTCTTCTTTGCTTACTTCTTCCTCCTTTATTTTTTTAAGAGACAGGGTCTCGCTCTGTCGCCCAGGCTGGAGTACAATGGCTCAATCTGGGCTCACGGCAACCTCCACCTCCCAGGTTCAAGTGATTCTCCCGCCTCAGCCTCCTGAGTAGCTGGGATTACAGGTGCCCACCACCACACCTGGCTAATTTTTGTATCTTTAGTAGAGATGGGGTGTTGCCTTGTTGGCCAGGCTGGTCTTGAATGCCTGACCTCAGGTCATCTGTCCGCCTTGGCCTCCAAAGTGTTGGGATTATAGATGTAAACCACCATGCCCAGCCTGTTTCCTTAATTCCCAAAGGATATTTTTGCTGGAAATAGGTTTCTGGGTTGACAGTTCTTTGAGCACTTAAAAAAATGCTGTACACTTCCTCTACAGTTGCTGATGAGAAACCTGATCATTAGAGCCGCCTGCCCCATGATGTATATGTGTAAGCTGCTGTTTCTCTCTCTTTTCTTTTCTGGAGCGGGGAGGGTGAGTATTCAGAGGTTTGACTACGTGCATTGACCCTGCCTGGGGTTTTCTCACCTTCTTAAATCTGCAGGCTTGTGTGTGTTCCAAAGTTGGGACGTTCTCAGCCGTTATTGCTTTGAGTCCTTCGTGTGCCCCACCCTCCTTCTCCTCTTTTCCTGGATTTTGATGACACGGATATTAGATCTTTTGTTACAGTCTCACAAGCTTCTCAGGTTCTGTTCATTTTTTTGGTCTATTTTCTCTTTGTTGCCCAAACTGTGTCATTTCTATTGTTCTGTCTCCATTTCACCAATTCTTTCCTCTGCCCTCTCTATCCTGCTATTAAGTCCATTCATTGAGTTTTTTAAAAATCAGCTCTAAAATTTCCATTAGCTTTTTTTAAAAAAATTTCTATTTCTTTGCTGAGACTGTTTTTTATTTGTTTCAAGCATGTTTGCTATTTCCCACTGAAGCATATTTGTGATAGTTGCTTTAAAAATGTTAAAGTCGGTTGGGCGTGGTGGCTCACACCTGTAATGCCAGCACTTTGGGAGGCCAAGGTGGGCACATCCCCTGAGGTCAGGAGTTCGAGACCGGCCTGACCAACACGGAGAAATCTCGTCTCTACTAAAAATATAAAATTAGCCAGGTGTGATGGCATATGCCTGTGATCCCAGGTACTTGGGAGGCTGATGCAGGAGAATCTCTTGAACCCGGGAGGTGGAAGTTGCAGTGAGCAGAGATCGCGCCACCGCACTCCAGCCTGGGCAACAGAGCGAGACTCATCTGGAGGTTAGTATCTACTGGTTGCCTCTTTTCATTCAGTTTGACATCTTCCTGGTTCTTGGTATCATGAGTGATTTTCAACAGAAAAGATATACGACTCTAGATCTTGTATAAACCTCCCCTTTTTAAAAAAGGATTTATTTTATTTCAACTTTAATTTTAGATTTAGGAAGTGCCTGTGCAGGTTTGTTACAAGGGTATACTGTGTAACGCTGGGGTCTGGAGTCCAGTTGACCCCGGCAAAGGGTGGTGAGCACAGCACCCAGCAGATAGGTCTTCGACTCTTGCCCACCTCCCCTGCCACGCCCCCTGTGCTCCTCAGTGTCTGTTTCCCCATGAGCATGCCCATGTGTAGCCAATGCCTAGATTCCACTTAGGAGTGAGGACTGGCAGTATTTAACATGTCTGCATTACTGCGCTCAGGATAACCGCCTCCAGCTGCATCCATGCAAAGGACCCGATCTCATTCTTTTCACGGCTGCATAGTATTCCGCTCTCTGTGCCACATTTCCTTTATCCAACCCTCCACCGATGGGCACCTGCGTTGACTCCATCTGTCCTACTGTGAACAGTGCGGTGGTGAACGTGGCAGTGTAGGTGTCTTTGGTGGAACAATGTATTCTCCTTTGTGTAAATACCCAGTGACGGGATTTCTAGGTTGAATTGTTGCTCTTACATTCAGTTCTTCGAGAAATCTCCAAACTCCTTTCCCCAGTGTCTGAACTAATTTGCATTCCCACTAACAGAGTCTAAGCATTCCCTTTCTCCACGGCCTTGCCCGCGTCTGCTGTTTTTTGGCTTTTTTGGAACAGCCATTCGGGCTGGTGTGGGTGGCCCCATGGTGGCTCATTGGCCTGTCTCTGGTGATCAGTGACATGGGCATTTTTCATGTTCGTGGGCTGCTCCTTTCTTTTGAGAGGTGTCTGTTCACGTCCTTTGCCTGCGTTTGAATGGGTTGCTCAGTGTTTGCTTGTTTTGTTCCTTCTAGATTCTGGATATTAGACTTTGGTCAGATACATAGTTTGCAAATATTTTCTCCCATTCTGTAGGTTTTCTGTTTACTCTGTTGCTAGTTTCTTTCGCTGTGTAAATTCCTTTAGTTTAATTAGATCCCACCTGTTAATTTTTTCTTTTGTTGCAATTGCTTTTGAGGGATTAGTCATAAATTCCTTGCCAAGGCCGATGTCCAGAATGCTGTTTCCTAGGTTTTCTACTAGGATTCTTATGGTTTGAGGCCTTACATTTAAGCCTTTAATCCATCCTGAGTTGATTTTTGTATATGGAGGAAGATAGGGGTCCAGCTTCATTCTTCTGCATGTGGCCCGCCAGCTCTCCCAGCACCATTTATTGAATGCGGAGTCCTTTACCCATTGCTTGATTTTGTCAGCTCTGCTGAAGATCAGATGATTGTACGCATGCAGTCTTCTTTCTGGGCTCTCTATTCTGCTCTACTGGTCTATGTGTCTGTTTTTCTGTACCAGTGCCATACTGTTTGGGTGACTGTGGCTTTGTAGTATAGCTTGAAGTTGGGTAACATGATGTCTCTGGCTTTGTTCTTTTCACTTAAAATTGCTTTGGCTATTTCAGCTTTTTGGTTCCATATGAATCTTAGAATAGTTTCTTCTAATTCTGTGAAAAATGACATTGGTAGTTTGATAGAAATAGTAGTGATTCTGCAGATTGCTCTGGGCAGTGTGGCCATTTTACCAACACTGATCCTGCCCATCTGTGAGTGTGGGATGCATCTCCACTTGCTCGTACCATCTCTGATTCCCTTCGACAGTGTTTTCCAGCTGTCCTTGCAGGGCAGGCTGCAGGGAAGGAAGGTCCTGGCTCCTGCTCACCTTCTCTGAGGCCACCTGGGGCCAGGCAGGCACTGGGCACTTCTCTGTAGTCTCACGAGGGTGAGTCCAGGCTCCAGGCTCTGGCCCTTGCTGGGCGGGGCCGCAGCGCTCCCGTGGGGTTAGGCTGGCTCAGGGCAGGGGGTGCTAACACATCCTGCTCCTGCCTGGTCCTTTCGCTACAGACCCAGGCTTTTGTTGGGGGCATTTTATTTATTTATTTATGTTTTTGAGACAGGGTCTCACTCTGTCGCCCAGGCTGGAGTGCAGTGGTGCCATCTTGGCTCACTGCAACCTCCCGGTTCAAGCAATTCTCCCACCTCAGCCTCTCAGGTAGCTGGGATTACAGGCGTGTGCCACTGCACCTGGCTAATTTTTGTATTTTTAGTAGAGATGGGGTTTTGCCACGTTGCCCAGGCTGGTCTTGAACTCCTGGGCTCAAGTGATCCACCCACCTCGGCCTCCCAAATTGCTGGGATTACAGGCATGAGCCACCGCGCCTGGCCTGTTGGGGCTTAAATTTTTTTTAATTACTCAAAAAAAGCTTCATTTCTTCTTTAGCTTTCTGACTCTGCTTGTGTCTCAGCACTTTGACAGAGATTTAGTGACTTTCCGTTCCCTGAAGAGGAAGGCACGCTGGATCCTGCAGGTGCACAGACCACAGGTAGCCACTGTGGCCCTGAGGATGTGATTTCTGTCTGGGACAATATCATAAGAGCTTCAGGTCTCACAGCACGAACCCCCTGAGGTCGGCCTGGGCCACCTGCATTTTACAATGCTTTCCCAGCCTCCTTGGTGTAAAGGTGAGCGATCTGTTGCTGGGGTTCAGGACAGCCTCTTTCCGTGCAAGGCTAGATGGAAGGAAAGCCTTTGATGGTCTGGCGAATGGTGGACCCCTCTGAGTCCTCTAGACAACGTCCCCAGGAGATGAAAAAGCATGGCTTTTAGTGTGTGTGCCCACTGGATTTTTCCAGTCGCTGGCCTCTTTACCTCCAAGTCTCAATATATGAGACAGAAAGAAAACTCAGGGCACTCACGGCTGTGTTGTCCCTTGTCCAGAGGCCCTTCACCAGCTGCCTTCTCCTCCCTCTGCAGGTGGCCTGGTGCTTGTTTTCTGCACAGTGTGCAGGGTGCGTAGTGCAGGGTGCTTAGTGCAAGGTGTTTGTTTAATGCAGGGTGCTTAGTGTAGGGTGTTTAGTGCAGGGTGCTTAGTGCACGGTGTTTAGTACAAGCTGCTTAGAGCAAGGTGTTTAATAAAGGGTGCTTAGCGCAGGGTGCTTAGTGCAGGGTGTTGAGTGCAGGGTGCTTAGTGCAGGGTGCTCAGTGCAGGGTGTTTGTTTAATATATGGTGCTTAGTGCAGGGTGCTTAGCACAGGGTGTTTAGCACAGGGTACTTAGTGCTCCTTCTTGGTGGGAGGAGTGAGGAAGTTGACATTTCTATCTTCCCTGAGTAGACGTTCTACCTTGATTGTGGATGTAATTTATTTAATTGTGTTTACATTTGTATAACTTAACTTTTAATGCTCATGTTTCATAAGTGCCTTATACCTACCCCTCGGTGTCTAGCCCTTGGTTCTCATGAGCCAGGAGGGGGCAGCTCCAGTGCCACGGCCAGTACTGTCTGCACGGAGCCCTGTCCTAGCTCCCCTGGCCACAGCCACGGCCCGGCTGGCAGATACTGCCCACGACCGCCTGTCCAGGAAGGCCTGCCCTGACCCCAAGTCCTGAGAGGGGGCTGCTGGACAGGTGGGGGACATGGCACCCCCAAGGACTGGGGGGGCAGGGCTGAGGAAGGGTGGGGAGGGCCCAGGTACCTTTTCCGTGACCAGCTTCTCCTCTGCCAGCTCAGGAGCCAGGAAGAATGAGTCATAGGTGCCTAAGAGAGAAAGCCTGGCTCAGCTTTCCTCACCCCTGGTGAGCCGGTGCTGGACTAGGCCTGAGGGGACCCCGCATGCTCACCGTTGGCAGGGGGTGGCTGGAAGAGCACAGCCCCGTCCTCAGCGACCAGCACGGAGTCCAGACACAGGTAGGCTGTGGCAGAGCTCAGGTCAGGGTGGGCATCGCTGCCCCGCACTTGGAGTGGGCTGGGGGGAAGGAGCTGGGGAGCCTTGGTCAGGCTGGGTAGCCCCCAGCCTCCCCATCATACTGGCACACACCTGCTAGTGCACGCACACTGCCCGCCCCCCATGCCCTCCTGGGGTCCTTGGAGCTGCCTCCTCCCAGCCCTCCCCGTGGGCAGCGCCACCCAGCTGACACCGTGGCTGCAGTGGCGCGACTGTGGCTGAACGGGAGCTGAGTGGCAAGGACAGCGTGGGTTACGGCTTCTCCACTGAAGCCCCCATCACAGGTCCTGTCCCGAGTCAGGGCCCACGGGGCAGCCACGGCCCATGGCAGTGGACACTGGAGGCCCGGCCGTGTCTCCCATGGCCCCTCCCCTAGCCTTTTAGACATGGCCCTCAGCACCCCAGGACGTTTTTAGGTCTCAGATGCACCGTCTGTCTGTCCTGATGTCTGGCAGGGCCGAGCTTTGACAGGGCACAGACCAGTGCAATGCTGACGATTCCCACCCTGCTCCAAAGCCAGCAGCTCCTCCCTGGGACAGCGTCCCTGTGCTGAGAGTGTGTGGGTGGGGCCACAGTGAGGTCCCCTTCCTCTTTACAGCAGGCCCACCTTGCAGGCATCTGTCCCCCATGCCTCCCTCCGTGCCGCAACTCAGCAGGCACCCCCAAGGTGCTCCAGATGGGAGCTGCCTGCTTGTTCACTGGACACCCTGTCTTTGGCTGCCCTGGGTCCCCTGGCTCAGGTGGGGGCCAGTTATGCACAGGGTGGGGGAGCGCGTCACCTGGGTGCTGGGGGTGCGACTGCAGGGCGTGGAGGCAGGCCAGGCACAGGGCCCACAGCTCATACTCCCGGAAGGGCCGGCCCAGCTGCGACAGGAGGTCCTGCAGGGACACGCACTGTGGGCAGGAGAATGGTGAGGTCAGCGTGGACACCCTGCACTGTGGCCCGCTGGGGGAGCAGGCCAGGGTAAGGCCCACTCAGCCCCCGAGCCTGACAGAGGCACCCCCACACCTGACAGAGGGGCCAGAGAGTTCCCTAAGTCAAATCCAGCATGTGGGGGGCCGTGGGGAGACTGCGGCCCGTGGCCCTGCGGGTGGGAACGTCCCACATTGCAGCCACTGGAGATGACAGGGCTGTAAGTTCCTCAAAAAGCTCAGCATGCACCTCTCAGGAGACAGCAGCTCCTTGCTGGGCACATTTCCCGAGGAACTGAGGGCAGGGCTCGTGCATAGGAGCACACTCAAGTTCACAGCAGCATGACTGGCAACAGCCAGAGGGGGGAGCACCCAGGCGTCCACGGACAGATGCAGGGGCAGCGTGGACGGAGCTCAGCCTTGGGAGGGGGTGTTCTCACTGACGGGTGCAGGGGCAGTGTGGATAGAACTCAGCCTCGGGAGGGGGTGTTCTCACTGACAGATGCAGGGGCAGTGTGGACGGAGCTCAGCCTCGGGAGGGGGTGTTCTCACTGACGGGTGCAGGGGCAGTGTGGACGGAGCCTCAGGAGGGGGTGTTCTCACTGACGGGTGCAGGGGCAGTGTGGATGGAGCTCAGCCTCAGGAGGGGGGTGTTCTCACTGATGGGTGCAGGGGCAGTGTGAATGGAGTTCAGCCTCGGGAGGGGGTGTTCTCACTGATGGATGCAGGGCAGTGTGGACGGAGCTCAGCCTCGGGGAGGGGTTGTTCTCACTGATGGATGCAGGGCAGTGTGGACGGAGCTCAGCCTCGGGAGGGGTTGTTCTCACTGATGGATGCAGGGCAGTGTGGACGGAGCTCAGCCTCGGGGAGGGGGTGTTCTCACTGACAGATGCAGGGGCAGTGTGGACGGAGCCTCGGGAGGGGGTGTTCTCACTGATGGGTGCAGGGGCAGTGTGGAGGGAGCATCCTTGGGAGGGGGTGTTCTCACTAATGGATGCAGGCAGTGTGGATGGAGCTCAGCCTTGGGAGGGGGTGTTCTCACTGACGGATGCAGGGGCAGTGTGGATGGAGCCTCAAGAGGGTGTGTTCTCACTGACGGGTGCAGGGGCAGTGTGGACGGAGCTCAGCCTCAGGAGGGGGTTGTTCTCACTGATGGGTGCAGGGGCAGTGTGGAGGGAGCATCCTCGGGAGGGGGTGTTCTCACTGATGGATGCAGGGTCAGTGTGGACGGAGCTCAGCCTCAGGAGGGGGGTGTTCTCATGGACGGATGTAGGGGCAGTGTGGACGGAGCTCAGCCTTGGGAGGGGGTGTTCTCACTGACGGATGCAGGGGCAGCGTGGACGGAGCTCAGCCTCGGGAGGGGGTGTTCTCACTGATGGATGCAGGGCAGTGTGGAGGGAGCTTAGCCTCGGGAGGGGGGTGTTCTCACTGATGGATGCAGGGCAGTGTGGACGGAGCTCAGCCTCGGGAGGGGTTGTTCTCACTGACAGATGCAGGAGCAGTGTGGATAGAACCTCGGGAGGGGGTGTTCTCACTGACGGGTACAGGGGCAGTGTGAACAGAACCTCGGGAGGGGGTGTTCTCACTGACGGGTGCAGGGGCAGTGTGAGCAGAGCCTCGGGAGGGGGTGTTCTCATGCAGGCCATCCCAGGGATGAGCCGTGAGGACAGTGGGGTCAGTGTAGTAGGCCAGACACAAAGCACCACCCACTGCACTCCCACGAGGCCCCTGGACAGAGCTCATGGAGGTGGAGGGCAGAATGGGCAGAGGGCTGGGCTGGGGTGTGTGCTTTTGCTGGGTGCATTTTCTCATGCACACACACCCCGATGGCAGGCATGCGTTCAGCCTGGAAGGCGCTCTCCACCCCAAGGCCTACGCACGGCTGGGACCAAAGTCCACCCTCCACCAGGCCCAGCCACCCTGTGCCTCCATGTGCATCTGGAAGGGAGGCTGCTGTGCGTGGGAAGGTGTGCCACCAGGGAGAGCAGTGGGGGTGGCAGAGGGCGATGGGCACATGGGCTCAGGATGTGCAGAAAAGCCCAAGTCACAGAATGACCTGCGTTCTTGTCCTTCAGGTCAACAAGGCCTGGTGGGACAGGTGGCTTGAAGGCACCCCGGTCCCTAGGCCAGCACTGCCTGGCAGACAGACTTGCACTCCGGCCCCTGGGTCAGGCATTGCCCAGCAGGTGGACTTGCACCCCAGTCTCTAGGCCAGCACTACCCGGCAGGTGGACATGCATGCGGCCACTGGCTTCAGGTGTCCCTGCCCTGAAGAGCTCACAGGGACACAGCTGGGGGTGGCTCAATGGGGGCAATGCACTTGGCCGGGCTTGGCCCAAGCATCTTCAGCGGGACAGTGGCACTGATGGGCCAGGCCCCCCCAGAACACTGGCTCCAGCAGCGTCCTCCCATCCCTCATGAGGGGCAGCTGACGGGGGCAACTCTGGGCTGGGGAGGCCCTGTCCTGCATGGAGGCCACGTCCGGGCAGCTGTACCGTATCCCAGCGTCCCCGCGGAGGCAGCAGAGGTGGCCCAGGCACTGACACCTCCTGGTGCCCTTCACCACCAAGCCCGGTGCATGAGCCAGCCTGACCCCCAGCGTTGGTATCTAACTTTTAAAACCATCAGAAGAAGATGAGGGAGGTTGTGAGGGTCAGGATGGGGAGACAGCCCCTGAAAAGGCCTCAGGGAGCCGGGCCTGCTGGACTTGCTTCCCGGAAGAAAATTAACCCTCGGGACGGCCATGCAGGGCTGTGCAACGTAGCCCGGGCGGGGCTGAGGAGGTGACTGCCATCTGGGTCGTCCAGAGGCAAACGTCCACCTGAGAGGTCACACTGGGTGACAGCGCCCCAGCCCCAGCCACAGCTTCCTTCAGAAATGGGGCAGCTCAACACAAATGTCTTAATTATTGAAGGAGAGTGAAGGTTGATTCCCTGCGTTAAACAAAGCTGTGGAGAAGCACAGCCCCCGACTCACTGCCCGCTCACCCCTCCACCCGCAGGCAAGTCCGGGCACCCACCTGCTCCAAGGCTGTGCTTCCTGGCTGCCTGGCCCCTTCTGGAATTCTCTCGTCATCCCCAGGAGTCTGGGCTTCACTGCTAGCATCTCGAGGGTCTGCAGGGCAGGGCGGGGGTCTGGCCTCCTCCGGCCCCTGGCTGGGGTGTGAAGTCTCAGGCTGGCCTGGGCTGCCGGGCACCCCGGAGACCCTGTCCACTCTGCGGCCTGCACAGGGCACCCTGACCAGCTGGAGTTCCGGCTCCTGCTCCGGCCACAGCCTGCGTGTGGGCTGAGCCTGGAAGCCAGTCAGGCCATTTTTCCCATCCAGAAAGGCCTTCCTGGGGTCCAGAGGGAAGAATTCGGATATGGGCAGCTGGCTTTTCCCGTGGGTCAGCGGAAGGCAGAGGGCAGCCTCAGGGCTGTCGGGCAGCAGCCTGGGGAATGTCTGCACCTTCCGCAGGCGGCTTCTCCTGAGGGTGTCTCTGTCCAGCTCACCGACAGGGCACTCAGCGTCCAGGACAAGGCCGGCCAGCTCCTCCTGGCCATGGCTCTCGCCGTTTCTCATGGGGGAGGACCGCAGAGCCTTGGTTGGGGGAGCTCTGGGGCCCCGGCTAGCCTCGGACTCTGGTCTTCGGGGGCAGGGGATGGGCACTGGCCTCCCGGGGCAGGCAGAACCACCGGGTCAGTGCTGGGGTCCCCAGGCGGCCTCCTGGGCCCAGCGTTTCCTGGGGCATGTCTCTCCCGCCAGCTGCTCTCGCTGACATCTGGGCACAAGCAATATGTGGTCACACAGGGTGCCCCTTCCCCCCTCCCCTCCCCTGTTCCCTTCCGCCCCTCCCTCCCCTCCCCTCCCCTCCCCTCCTCTCCCTGCCCCCACCAAAGACCCCAGCGCAGGCTCTCACTGCTGCTGGGCTCCCCCTCGCCTCCCTTCTTCTCCCCTCCGGACCCCCACCAAACACCCCAGCACAGGCTCTCACCGCTGCTGGCTCCTCTCCCCTTCCTTCCCCTCCCCTCCCCTCCCTTCTTCTCCCTCCCCTCCCCCCATCAAGGACCCCAGCACAGACTCTCCTAGGAGAGGCTTCCGCCTTCCTGATTGTCCCACTCATCACAGCATCCTGGCTAATTAGAGGCTGGGACTGCCTCTCCCCAAGGCCAGGCAGGGCTCCCCACTGGGGCTTCCTATGGGCCCCTGGGCCCATGTAATTGTCTCATCCAAAGGCTTATCGCTTCCATGAGGATTGCACAAGTGAGTCCCCACAGGAAGACCTGGATGATATGGCCACGGCTGTTAGCGGCCACCTCCCACATGCAGCGTGGTTCTTTCTCTGCTACATGTGACTCTCTTCTGCCTACTCCATGCTGTGTCCCTCCTGCAGCCACACAAACCCCGAGCTACAAATGCATTCACTGGGCAGGGAGGGGCCTGCCGGCCACTGTGAGGCTCCTTGTGGCTGTGAACCCTGCCACCACCCCAAGGCCACGCCGGGTTCCACGCTGCAGGCAGCGATGCCGACACAAATGTGGCCTCTGTTCAAAGGTGCCTGGGAGACGCTGGAATCCGAGTGAGCCACGAACACCCCAGATGCTGCAGCTGCAGCTCTGTAATGCACCCACCCGGGACCCATAGTAGGGGCAGCTGAAAATCACTTGTGAAACATCAGCACCTCCATTTATCAAAATGCCCATGAGATGAACACCCAGACACCCGGCACCAATGCCACAACTTCCGGAGCTGACCCTGAGTCACCTCTGCCTGTGTGGGCGCCTGCAAGGCTTGCACAGGCAACACAATATGCATGAGTGTGGAAATGAGTGTGTGGACAGGGCCACGTGTGCATGTGACCACGTGTGAGGACAGTGTGTGTGGCAGGCATGAGCGTGGAAATGAGTGTGTGGACAGGCCCACGTGTGCGTGACTGTGTGTGAGGACAGTGTGTGTGGCAGGCATGAGCATGGGAATGAGTGTGTGGACAGGGCCACGTGTGTGTGTGACCACGTGTGAGGACAGTGTGCGTGGCAGGCATGAACGTGGGCATGTAAATGTGTGCATTCTGGTGTGAGAGTGTGCAGTGTAAACAGGCCTATCTGAATTTGCCTGAGAGCAAGTGTGAATATGTGTATGGGCACATGTGATCTATCTGAACACTCAAGTGTGATGGTGTGAGTACACGAGTGTGCATGTGATCTGTGTGAATGTGTGCCCATTATGTGAGTGGGTGTGTGCACAAGCTGTGCCTGTGTGCATGGGTGTGTGTGCAGTGTAGGTACATGTGCATACACAGTACACAGGTAGGTATATGTGCACATGCACAAGGGTGCACGCGTGTGGGTTCAACAGCTCACCCTGCAGCGCTCCGAAGGACTCGATGGAGAGAACCCTCCTCCCCACGGCGGAGAGGCTCCGGCACACACGGCAGGAGGACATGGGCTGCAGCTTCTCTTCACACAGCGCAACAATGCTCTGGGGATGTGAGAGCGCCTCAGACAGGAAGGCTTGGAGGAGGGGCCATCTCCTGTGGCTGCCCACCCTACATGGCTGGGCCGTTTGAAGGTGACCACGGGACAGTCCCCAGAACCTGCCGGCGCCTGCCTTGCCCATTTTCTGGTATTTAAAAGGCAGCACATCTGGGTTGCAGAGAACCAGGAGGCTCATTATAAGCAAAACCTTTCATAAAAAACTAGACAATAAAAACCCAAGTCCCCCTGCAAGCAAAATGCAATGCCCTGAGACTGCGGCGGTAGAACCCAGGCGAGGCTGCCGGGTGTGTGTGTGGTGAGTACATGGTGTCGCGCCTGTGGGGGATGGGGTCACGGCCTGGGGTGGCCCACGGAAGCCTCACCTACCTGGATGTCCGGCCGGTCTTCGGGGTCCTCCGCCTGCATCCGGCTCAGCAGCGCCTCCAGGTCCTGGCTCAGCCTGGGCTCCAGCGTGGGCTCCGCCACGTACTCGAGGGCGGCCTTCAGCGTGGCCCCCAGGGAGTAGATGTGAGCCTGTGGGCACGAGGGGCGGTCGGCTCCAAGGCCTGTGCATGGGCACCGCCCTGACCACAGCTGCCACTTCTCAGGGCCAGGAGCATAAGTTTCAGGGACCAGACCTGCCCTTTGTGGCTGGATACCTCCCCCTGTGGAGATTCCCCAGAGAAGCAGCACCTGTGCCCATGTAGCCTGTGCCCATGCCACCCTCATCCATGCTGCCTGTGCCCACGCCACCCATGCAGCCCATGCCACGCCGCCCTCGTCCATGCTGCCCACGTCCACGCCACACATGCAGTTGGTCCTGGGTCTGTGCTGCCTATGGCCCGCACACCTCCGGGCTTCCTGCCCACCCCTGCTTCGAGGGGCACAGACCCCTTCTCTGACAGCTGCCATGTCTCTCAAGGGTGAGGCCTTTGAGTGTTTAAGTAAAAAACTTCAAAACTTCAAAAACTGGATTTCAGTAGAAGGAAGGAAGGGTTTTGTTTTTGTTGGAAAGTCCGGGTCTTCCTGCCATGCATGAGAGAGTGGGCACCCTGGGCACGGCTGCACCTCAGGCCTGAGTGCTTCTTCCCAGGATGGCTGCACATGGGGTTTCACCTTCCTCACAGGAGGAAGTGGAACCCAGAGGGGCTCAGGAACCCGCCTGGGGCCACGCCGCAGGTCACACAGCTCACGTGTGAGGCTGGGACCCAACCCAGGGCCTGCTCTGCCCCCGACCTGTGCTCTCCTCCGGAGGTGAGTCTGTTCTCCCCGAGCGTCCCTCAGTGTCCACTCTAGTCCAGGCTGGCCAAGTGGACATGCTCCCAAGTCCTGCACGGCTGGGTGGACACATTCCCGAGTCCTTGGTGGCTGGGTGGACACGTTCCCGAGTCCTGGGCGGCTGGGTGGACACGTTCCCGAGTCCTGGGCGGCTGGGTGGACACGCTCCCGAGTCCTGGGCGGCTGAGTGGACACGCACCCATGCTCTGGGCTGCCCTGGCCCCAGGACTCTCCCAGCGTGGTCTTGAGATGCTGTCACAGAACCCTGAGACCTGACTCCTCAGTCTGTAGTGAGGTCCAGGGTGACCAGTGGGGCGTCTAGTCTTCACAGGAAGCCCTGCATCTCAGGGCCCCAGGCCAGCTGGTCAGCCTGGCCTACTCCGCGTCTCTGTCAGGGTCTGTCTCAGGGTCAGGCTTCAGGGAACTGGCCAGATCCCAGGGCCCTGACTCCACCCGGGACTGGCTGTAACCACCATCAGCAAGCTCACCCAATTCTGCCTCAAAATCCCTTTTCTCCTGAGATGTTTTAATTGAGGAAGACACGAAGCGTCACAGAAAAGAAACCAGGAACACCCGGCACCCAGCACGGCACACTTCCTCCTCTGGGCCATGAACCACACCTCACAGACAGCTCACTTCCACAGTCTGGGGTGAGTGTGTGTAGACAACCCTGGGGCATCCCGGCCTGGACATGGGCACACACGCAAATGCACACAGTACACGTGGCACACGCAGAACACGCAGGCCGCCAGACACACGACTCTTTCCCTCCCGAGTTACATGGGCAGCTGGACACGTGTCACTTCTCTCTCCTGAGTTACATGGGCGGCTGTACATTCATCTCTTCCCTCTCCCAGCCCGGACACACGTCTCCTCTCTCCTGAGTTACTCGGGCGGCTGGACATTCATCTCTTCTCTCTCCCAGCCCGGACATGTGTCTCCTCTCTCTCCCCAGCCCGGACACGCCTCTCTTCTCTCTCCTGAGTTACACGGGGTGGCCGGACACGCGTCTCTTCTCTCTCCCGAGCGGTGCGCTGCCCTGCACCCTGGCTTTTCATGCCATGAATCCCCTTCCAGGTCAGGAGCCCAGACTGACTTTCCTTGTCTCACGCCTGGCCCTGCCTCCCCATGGGTCGTTTTCTGCTTCTGCACTACCCTCTCCCTTCTACACCATTCCCTGTGCCCCAGGCAGCCCACGGCACGCTGGTCAGGCCCCCTGCTGCTGGCCATCCCCATGGACTCGTGGCTGTGTGTGGCCTCTGGTAGGGACCAGCTCCTCTCCGTCCTCTCATGGCTCGGCAGGCACTGGCCCCATCCACCATCTCAGCCTTTGCACCCTGGGCTGGGGCCCTGATGGCTGCTGTGCTGCCACCTCCTGGGGCCTCCTGCGCCATCTGGGGGAGCCTGCCACCCTCTCATGCCTGGGCTGGGTCCGCCTCCCTGGGGCACCTGTGACTTGCATGTCCGGGGTCCGTGCCCTCCACTCTGATCTGCGGCAGGTGCATCCCACGTTCTGCCGCCATGACCGACGCTTCTGTGGGTGTCCCAGGGCGGCGTCTGTGCAGCCATGTCACGTGTGCGAAGGCGCGATTCTGGGAAGGGGATGCGGGTTCCAGGTCACGTCCACTTACGATTCGGGCAGCTGCGGCAAACCCTCCTGATACACGACCGACTGGTTGACTCACCAGCCGCAGCTGAGGCACCAGTCTCCGCGGCCCTGCTGGTCTCTAGGGAGTCTCACTCGGGTTGAGCTAATTTGCATTTTTGTGATTATGAATGGGACCGAGCATCTGCTCGAGTCTACTTGCAGTTTTAAGTTTTTCCTCTAAAACCCCGTGTGAGGACTGTGCTTTTTCCGCTGAGCTGGGCCTGCCAGGTGCCTGTGTGTGTCAGGGCTGGCCTCGGCCTGGGCGCTGCCCGCATGCTGGCGGGTCTGTTGCCGGCCTCTAAGGCTGTTCATGCATCTTCTCACATCCGAGAGTTCTAATGTGTGGAATCTGACCTGTTTTTCTTTAGCAGCTTCGTAGGACGATGCTCTCCGCCCCAAGGTGAAAGGGACAGCTCCGTTTCTGCTGACATTTTTATAATTTTAAAAGATCCAGACCTAATCTGTTTGAAGCCTCGCTCTCTGGAGTGTGAGTCTGGAGAGCCCCCTCGGCTGGCACAGTAAGGAAGGCTCCTCCTGCCCCCTGAGACACTGTCCTTGCAGCCAGGGAGCCTCACACTTGCAGGTCCCCCTGCGTGGCCGTGGGAGAGGGGCCCCTTGAAGCCCAGAGGACGCAGTTGACCCTCAAGGCGCAGAGCCATATGGAGCCTGCCTTGCACCGGCGCAGGGAGCTCTGCATTTCTGCCTTCCGGAAGCTTCTGACCTCAAGGACAGGGCGCCCTGAGGAGGGGAAACACAATCGTGTGCCACCCGTGGGGGTCAGGAGACAGCGGAATGTGGGGAATTGGGTGTCCGTGGGAGCATGGTGCTGGAATCTGTAGATCCCACTGCTGGAATCTGAGGAACTGCAGTGTTTGACTGAGCCGCCAGCTAAGAGCAGCCATTTGAGTGAGTTCCCCGGGGGTCATGTTGTCAGGAGAGTCCCCTCTCAGGAGACAAGGACACCGGAGGCCCCAGGACAGCAGGATGAGGCTGGACAGAGGCGGGGCTGGACCACCGGCCGGCATCTGGCAGAGGAAGGGAGGCAGGGCCCGCTGTCCAGGCCTGAGGGCCGCAGAGAACCTTGGACGCTGTCCTGGGAGCACCAGGTAGCACTGCCTGGCTGGGCTTGGCTGTCAGTGGGGAATGTAGGGCTGTAGGGGCCCCACAGGGTCGTGGGGTGTCCCCTTATGCTGTGCTGAGGTGCAGGATCCGAGAAGTAAAGAGACAGGCCACTGAAGAACTGGAGAAGAGCATCTGGACTCGGGGGGCCACGCCACCTGTGAGGGGAGATCAGCAGCAGCCCCCAAATGCCCAGAAGCATCTGTATTTATTAGGTACAAGCAGGGGGCAGGGTTGTGCGTGGGGTCATTATCTATAGGCTTAGTGATAGGGCATACATAATCACCTGAGTCACAAGTGAGGGGGCCACCCCATTATGTCACCTGGGCAGAGAGGTAGTCCACGCGCAGTAGGGAGCTGTGCCGTGCGCAGTAGTAGAGGGTCGTGTACAGAAAAGGGGTCCACCCCCATTAGGTCACCAAGGCAAGGAGGTGGGCTGTGTGCACAACACTTCTTATCTGGGGGCTGGAGACTTCAAAGGATTTCTAATGGAAGGATACGGTAAGCCAGTGCAGTGGGAGCTGAAGACTTGTGCTCTTCTCTAAGATATTTATGGGAGGATGATTTGAGCTAGCACAGAAGCGAGAAAAGACTGACAGGGTGTACAGCCACCGTGACTGGTCACACCAGAGGGGTTCTTCTCCCTCGGTTACTTCCAGGATCTCAGGCCTGAGGCCGACTTTCCACAGGAACTGGATGCAAGGTACTACAACTCCTTTCTCAGGAGGAGAGGCTCCTGCTCCAAGCCTGCCATACAGCGTATGACCTTTCAGGCAGGGACGCCACCGCCTGGGTCTTTGGTTCCCGTCCTGGTCTGGCTGTTTTCCCATGTGCTGCTTCTGTTCTGTGACTGCTCTAGGCATTCCTCCTACTACAAACTACTATATGGTTATATAGAAGGATTATAAAAATCAGCACTAAATGTGTCAGTACAGCTCCGACTACAATACCTGTATGATTATATAGAAAGATGATATGGAACGAAGTATATTAGTTATAAGTACTAAGTATGATTATATAAGCTGGATATATGTAAGCAGTAAGTTATACTTCAGGCACTAATTCTATAAATGAATATATGATTATATATTGGAAATAGCTGAGTAATAACACTATAAACTAAGAGACTCTTCAGGCACTAATTGTGCCTGGGTCTGGACAGTTCTCCTTCCTCAGTGCCCACGGGGGGGGTTTTACCCACAGGGGAACAGGCCGGAGGGAGGCTGGTCAGGGCGCAGTCAGCTGGGCAGGTGGTGGTCACAGCTTGGACTGCAAGGTGACAGGGAGCCAGGTGAAGGAGGTGTAGGCTTCCCTTCCACGCCTCGGTGTGGTCTCTGGCCTGTGGCTGCCACTGCGCCCACGGGCTCGCGATGGGCGTCCTGGTGGCTCTGGCCTCAAGTGGGGACAGGGCCTGGCCACCTGCAGCAAGTGGAGGACGGTACACCCGGAAGATTCCCCACGAGATCTGACGTCCTAGCAAATGCAGTCAAGCCAAATGGCTTTGGTTCAGCGCTGGTTAGTTTTCTCCAAATTAAAAAGGCCGCCTCTCTGGGGGGGGCAGGAAGTAGGTTCCAGTCTCCCCAAGTCCCACGCCAGGAAGCCACTCCTCTGCTCTGCCTGAGGTCCTTGGATCAGGAGTCCGGTCAGTCCTGGGAGGCTCTTCATGGCCCTGGGAAGCGTTCCGGTGGACTTGAGGTGACCGGTTCAATGCTGCAGCACTGAGCGCGGTGGGCCTACCACAGCCCCGGCCTCACGAGGACACTGAACACGCGCCTGGGGGCTCCCAGGCCACCTGGACCCAGACAGGGCCTCGCTGGCCAGAGCTCTGTGGACACATGGCTGACCAGATCTGGGGCAGGGACCCCACGGAAGGGGCCGGAGTGTCCTGCCACACCGGGAAGGAGGTCCGAGCCCCAGTCTTGGGTCCCAAGACCCGGGCGCCCTCGGAGCTTCAACCGGAATCAGCAGAACTGGCCAAATCCCATCAAAGACGTGCGAGTCATAAATTGACAAGATCACAAAGCCAAGCTCACTGGTCAGCGTTGGAGGACGCTGGGATGCAGGTACTGCTTTGAAAACAGTGGATGGAGGAGTGCAGCCTCTCCCGTCTGTCCGCAGGGACTGTCTGCTGCGGCTGCCTGACACTGATAAGGGTGGCTCTCCTGACAGCAGGAGCCCTGCTCACAAACCAAGGCCGAGACCACCCTGGCGATTCCAGGGATTTGTGGTGGCCGCCAACGGCTGTCAGGGAGCAGGTGCCACGTGCCCCCACGGGCCCCAGTAGGCACCCGAGTCCCACCGTGCCCCTGACTGTCCTGGACCTGGTCTCAGGGACAAACCACCACGTTTATTCAACAAAAACCCACAAGGAAGAGAGTCAGGGTGTGGGGTCAGAGACTCAGGAGGCACGGAGGCAGCCAGGCATGTGGCTGTCACCGAGATCCTGCGGGGAAGTGGTGGGAAGAGCAAGATTTGGGTGGCAGAAGGGGTACCCGAACCCTCAGTCCACACCTGCCCAGGCCGGGAGTGGCTGTGAACGGTTCCAGGTGTGGCCGAGGCGTTGTGGTATGTGTTCAGAGGGGCCTGATCTTTTAGAGGCAAATCTGAGACCTGTCAGTAGTGGGTCATTTCTGAGGCTGGGTGGGAAGTCGTGGGGTTCATATGCTGTTCTTTTTCTCTGCTTTCTGCACATTTAAAATGTTTCATCATGAACATTAAAAAATAAAATAAAAAGCACCATCCACTGAGAGCCTTGTCCTCACCCAAAGACTGAGACTGAGACTCCATCCAGTGCTACAGACACACACCATGCTACACATATGTGCCCGTGACACATAACACACTACACACACACACACACACCACACACACACGCCATAGCACACATGCATGCATGTATATACATCACACCACACATGCACACACCACAGCTCACACACATGCATGCTACACACGCCACACCAGGCCAGCTCAGGCACGTTTGCACATTTCTGAGCTGTGGTCAGCTTGACTGTGGACAGTGTACCTGCTGTGGCCAATGGCTTGCACAGAATAAGCGTGGACAGCACGTTCCTTGACCTGGACACAGGGGTGCTGAGCAGCACCAAGCACAGCCCAGGTCTCCAGGGGATCTAATATCTGAGGACCCAGAGCACATTAGCGAAACGACAGCCAGTTTCAAGGAATAGGAGCAGGGCCAGTCGCTGTGGGCTAAGGCTCAGGGAGGAGTCCATGAAGGAGACGTGCGTGAGGCTGTGAGAGACAAGAGGACATTCCAGGCCAAAGGAGCAACCTGGCAAAGGTGCGGAGGCAAAAGTGTGGACCAGACGTTTGCAAACCGGGCTGAGCATCCAGATGGCCAGGGCCCCCTGCACGCATGCCTGCCAGCACCGCAAACACAGAGGGCAGGAGACCAGCCGCAACACCTCTGGGACCACGCTCTCAACAGTGCCTCCCTCAGCCCTGAGAACAGAACCTAGCTCCACACACATGGAAAGCCAGGGTACTCATTCCTTCCCTCCATTCCCCTTTGTTTCCATACAGGCACCTGGAACCCATCCATCCATCCATTCATCCATCCACTTATCCATCCATCTGTCTGCCCAACCCCCATCCATCCACCCATCCATCCACTTATCCATCCATCTGTCCACCCAACCCCCATCCATCCACCCATCCATCCACTTATCCATCTGTCCGCCCATCCCCCATGCATCCATCCATCCACTTATCCATCCATCTGCTCCGCCCATCCCCCATGCATCCATCCATCCACTTATCCATCCATCTGCTCCCCCCCACCCCCATCCATCCACCCATCCATCCACTTATCCATCTGTCCGCCCATCCCCCATGCATCCATCCATCCACTTATCCATCCATCTGCTCCGCCCATCCCCCCATGCATCCATCCATCCCCCATCCAGCCACTTATCCATCCATCTGTCCGCCCCAACCCCCATCCATCCCCCATCCACCCACTTATCCATCCATCTGTCTGCCCAACCCCCATCCATCCCCCATCCACCCACTTATCCATCCGTCTGCCCAACCCCCATCCATCCCCCATCCATACACTTATTCAACTATCTGTCGGCCCATCCCCCCTCCATCCATCCATCCATCTGTCTGTCCACCCATCCACCCACCCACTCCGTCCCCCATCCATCTATCCACCCCTAATCTCCCTGTGCTGGAATTACAGGGGGTGAGCACCTATGCCCAGCCAGTCCCGTAACTATTAAAAATTGAGCAGTAATTAAAAATCTTCCCTAAAGAAAGCAGATGGCCCTATAAGTGACTTTTATCAGACTTTCAAGGAACAGATCATCCCATTCTTATATAAACAGGACAAAGAAAGGGGGGGGGGGGTGCTCCCTATACAGGGTTAGACAAAGCCTGAGTCCAACACCGGTGAAAACATCAACAGAAAGGAAAGTCGCCAGTCCACTCAAATATGCACCACAGTCGGAAGCAAGCATTAGCAGATCGAATTCAACACCCAGCACCATATAAGAAAGGCGAGAGATTTGGCCAAGTTAGGTTTCTCTATGAAGAACGGATGATTTAATATTAGAAAATAAAGATGTGAATATGAAAGCCTTAATGAAAGAAAATTATAGCATCACGTCAAAGGATGCAGAAGAAACATTTTGTAAAATTTGACAAGCACATTCACAATAAAACTCTGCATCAAGGGGGGGACGTGGTGGTGGAGGTGAGCGCCATTCCAGATGGGGAAGGGAAAAAGCACTCTGTTTAGAATGGGGGATGGGGAGTGGTCGGTTTCGCCCTGAGCTGGGACAGTGCTCGGTGTCACGTGGCTTCTGTTCCAAGACTCATTGCTGTTCCTTGCTGCATATGGTAAGAGAAGGAAGGAAAATCTGTGGCATGACCATCATGTGGGTAATCCCCCATACAGGCACCGAGGAATGAGAGCTAAGCAGAACCCTGGCACAGTTAGGGCTTGAGGAATATCTCACTTTATAGTGTTACTACTCAGCTATTTCCTTTTATATAATCCTTTACATAATCATATATTAGTTTATGGAACTAGGGCTTGAACAATCCCTTTATATAATCCTCTATATATAATCATATAATAGTTGATAGTATGAGTACCTAAAGAATATTTCCCTACATATATATATAATTATATCTTAGTTCATAATCGGAGGAATGCCTAGAGTGGACACAGTACAGAACATGAATTAAGGAATAAATAGCTTATAATCGGAGGAATGCCTAGAGCAGACACAGTGCAGAGCATGATTTAAGGGAAAAACAGTTATACCAGGACAAGAATCCATGGACCAGGTGGCAGCATTCAGTACCGTAAAGATACCCACTGTATGGCAGGCTTGGGGTGAGAGCCACTCCTCCTGATAAAGGAGTTGTAGGACCCCGCTCCAGTTCTTGTGGAAGGCTGCCCCCAGAACGGCAACCCACCTCGGTGACTGTGAACTTTATCAGCTCTTGCTACTGTGCTGCTTGAAAAGCATCTTCCCATAGAACCCACTGGAAGCTGCCAGCAGGTGGCGGTAACCTTGACAGCTCTGTCACTGCTATGTGACTTAAAGCATCCTCCTATAAATCTTCTTAGAAGTAGTTTCCCATAGATGGAAGTATTGCCACTGCCCCCTCTTCACTGCGCACGGCCCACCTTCAAGCCTCAGTGACCTAATGGGGGTGGACCCCTTACTGCACATGGCCCTTGCCTTCATGGGAACGGGCCCCATGCTGTGCACTGTCCACCTCCTGGCCTAGGTGACCTAATGGGGGGTGGACCCCATGTTTTATTGCTCACGACCCTATCATCCTTAAAGATGATTCACTCACTGCCCTGCCCCCTAACCTATACACAATAAATACTCATGCTTCTGGACATTCGGGGCCTTGCCTGACTCTGCTTATAGGTGGCATGGCCCCCCCCGAGCCCAGCTGCGTTTTCCTTGTACTTCTGTGTCCTGTCTCTTTATTTCTCGGATCCTGCGCCTCAGCACAGCATAAGGCTCACCCCACGACCCTGTGGGGCCTTCAGCCCTACACATTGGATAGGAGGAGCTAACACTTGTTTATCAGTGAGTGACCAGCTAGACAGGAAAACTAAAAGAATCTGTAAGTTATTAGAAATATAGAGAAACTTTAGTAAGATGGCTGGATACAAAATAAAGATATTAAAGTGAATTGTGGCCAGGCACAGCCACTCATGCCTGTAATCCCAGCACTTTGGGAGGCCAA
Organism: Ateles fusciceps; assembly: GCA_036589455.1. Lineage (NCBI taxonomy): Eukaryota > Metazoa > Chordata > Mammalia > Primates > Atelidae > Ateles > Ateles fusciceps. The sequence continues at coordinate 2,653,964 of JAZHEH010002481.1, read as the reverse complement.
GTGGGAAGCTGAGGTGGGAGGATTGCCTGAGCTCAGACATTTCAGGCTGCAGTGAGCTCTGATGTAGCCACTGCACTCCAGCCTGGGCAACAGAGTGAGACCCTGGCTCCGAAAAACAAAAGGGAATTGCATCTCTGTAGACTAGCAACAAACAGAAAAATGTAATTTAAAGAAAACAACTGGCCGGGCACAGTGGCTCATGCCTTTATCCCCAGCACTTCGGGAGGCCAAGGAGAGAGGATGACTTGAAGGCAGGGGTTCGAGACCAGCCTGGGAAACAGAGCGAGACACCACGTCTACAGAGATTTTAAAAAATCAGCTCGACATGGTGATGCACGCTTATAGCCCCCACCTACTTGGGAGGCTGAGGTGGGAGGATCACTTGACCCCAGGAGGTGGAGGCTTCAGTGAGCCGTGACTGCACCAATGCACTCCAGGCTGACGACAGAGAGACCCTGCCTCAAAACCGAAACAAAACGCAAAGAGTGTCGACAATCCATTTTAAAATAGAATCAGAAAACATCACACTCCTGAGGATAAATGTAATAAACGGTATCTAAGAGCCCTGCAGCAAAACTTCAGAATGTTAAACTCACTTCAGGTGGATCGAACGTGAAGAACAAAACGTAAAACTCTTGGTAGAAAATATCGGTGAAACGGGAAGGGCTTCTTGTGAAGGGTAGACCCTAACGGCAGAAGCAGCATGAATACATCTGATTATATTACAACCGAGAAACTATTGTTCAGCAGAGGACACCGGCAGCCAGCTTTTCTCTGTGGGGCTCAAGAGGTTAAACTCTTTCCGTAACGATTCCGAGATGGCACTGGCCCGGGTCACTCTCCTCCCCTCATGAGTGGACAGTGGAGTTAGGGTTAGGGCTGGGGTTAGGGTTGAGCTTGGGCTTGGGGTTAGGGGCCACGTGATGTGATATCATAGCCGATTCAATGCAGAAGCTGCCATGAAAATCCACGCGTTTTCCACAACCCCAGACATGGAAGATTTACAGGTATGCAACGCAATGCCACCCTTCTCACTGATTTTGGAGAGAAAAAATTCTCTATAAAAATGTTACGTATGTTAACATGCAATGGGTATTGTGATTTTTAAATCAATTAATAGATAACTTACAAATGTCTCAGTTTTAATTTATAACACCACAAATACGAACAGACAGAACTCACATAAGCAAAAGCTCTTAGGGGCACTCAATACTTTTTAGGGTTATAAATGTCCTGAAGCCAGCAAGTCTGAGAACTGCCATCCTAAAACAGACAAATTACAAACTGGAGGTGGCATCCACAGTCCTGGCAAAGGGATGGGAATTCCTACAAGAATGGAGACCCTTCACTGGAGAGGCACTCCTCACATCCCTGTGGGCAGGGAGGAGACACAGAGCCGTGCCATCCTGAGAGAGACCCCAGACTCCTGCCTCACCTGTGTCCTGCGGGGTCCAGACCACAGACCAGACCCCAGACCACAGGCCCCTGCCTCACCCGTGTCCTGCGGGGGACAGACCCAGGCGCCTGCCTCACCCGTGTCCTGCGGGGGCCAGACCCCAGGCGCCTGCCTCACCCGTGTCTTGCGGGGGCCAGACCCCAGGCCCCTGCCTCACCCGTGTCCTGCGGACACCAGCCATCCTCGCACCATGCTGTGGGGCTTGCCGACCGGGAAGTTCCGGGAACAGATGTACGTCCACCTGCCCCAATCACGAACCGCACTTCCTCCTGGGCACACGGCCCAGAGAAACCTCACCCCAGATCTGTGCTCAGCTGCACACCAGGAAACACCTGCCTACCCCTCGGTGCCCCCCACAGGCGGGGATTTAAACACGACGCAGAACCCGACGGGATAACATGCAGCAGGTGCCCGTTATAGCCACACGGCGCTCCACAGATGAACTTCAGCAAGAAACGTATGAAAGGAAGTCCCAGAAGATCGCACGCAGCCTGAGCTCTTTCAGAAAGTTAAAAACACACAGATGAAACCGTGGGACTTTCAGGAACTGCAACTCGGATAAAAACAGAGGAATGTGGGGGAGACAGGGCACGGACTGCACTGAGGTCACTTCCAGGGTCTGAGCTGGATAAGACGTGACTAGAGACGCAAGCACAAAATGAAAAGCTCCTCACGTGCTCCAGGGATAACAGGCACCGGGCCACGGGCGGCAAGGACTTGGGTTCTGGACACTGGGGTGCAATAAAACACAGGACTGCGCAGCAGAGGCCCCCTGGGGGCTCCCGGCCTGACTCTCAGGCAAAGGGCTTCAGCCTCACTTGTTTCAAAGTGAAAGTAAGCTGAGCTCCGGGGGAAGTGGGGTGCAGGGGAAGCAGGGTGGTGGTAGGGAAGTGGGGTACAGGGAGCGGGGTGCGGGGAAGTGGGGTCGGGGGAGTGGGGTGGTGGGGGGGAGCCGTGGGTGGAGAGGGGCAGTGGCGGGAGGGGGGGGGGGGAGCAGGGGGGGTCTGGGGCAGCGAGGAACGATCCCAAGACTCCTTTTCTTTGTTTTTGAGACAAGGTCTTGCTGTGCTGCCCAGGCTGGAGTGCAATGGTGCAATCTTGGGTCACTGCCGCTTCGACCTCCTGGGTTCGAGAGATTCTCCTGCCTCAGACTCCCGAGTAGCTGGGACCACAGGTGTGAGCCTCTGCTTCCAGCATATTTTTGTATTTTTAGTAGAGAGACAGTTTTGCCATGTTGACCAGGCTGGTCTCAAACTCCTGGGCTGAAGCAGTCTGCCTGCCTCGACCTCCCAGAGTGCTGGGATTACAGGAGTGAGCCACCACGCCCGGCCCCTACACTCTTCTTTCAAGGTCAAATTTTAAGGTCATGACACGAGGCTGGTGTGCCCAGCCAGAGGCCACTGCAGAGGTCGGCCTGAAGGCAGGTACGTTTCTAAGTTAACAGCAGAGGCCGCCTTACAGGTAAGGGGGGCGTGGCGCGTCACCTCCACCCGCACTTACCTCAAAGGTGTTTCCAGTGACGTCGAACTCCGGGGGGAACAAAGGCACCCTCAGGGTCGTCTTGGGGAGGAGAGAGAGAGGCTTCTGGTCACACCTGAGAACCAAACCCACCAGCCAAGAAGGGCCTGGAGGGGGAGCGGCCCTAGGTCCCCTCCCCCGCAGACCTGGCGTCCCCCAGATGTTTTAGGCCGTGAGAAAGGGAAATCCACTCCTTGGCGGTTACGGTGGAAAATGGGTTTCACTGCAGGAGGGAAGGGAGGTTCCGCCGCTTTCCCGAGAAGGAAGCGGAAGACGGAAAATCAGCTCCCAGGCAGGGGCCACGCGTGGGAGCCCACGGGCCCAACCGAGGCAGGGGCCCGTGTCCACTCACAGCAGGGCCAGCAGACGGGCCCAGGGGGAGACAGAAGAGGCGCAGCCTGCGGTTAGGAGAAGGCTGAGGGGAGCGGTCAGGGCGGGCTGAGCCCCGCTCTGGCGTCTGAGGGTGGGCCTGACAGCCCTGGCACAGCGGGCACCCCCACAGGCCCCGGGCCACTCTCCAGCCTGAGTCCCTCCCGAGGAAGAGAAGGTCTCCACAGGAAACCCGGCCCAGACAACTCGCAGTGTCCCTCTGGCAGAGCCGGTGCTCACATGCACCCTGAAAGGCACCTCCGCCCACGGCCCCGCCACCTCCTCACCGCTGAGCTGCTCCATGAAGCACACGTTCCCGCTGGTGTTGAAGGCCAGGGTGTCCGGCGTGATGCACAGGCTCCGGAACACGGCAGCGTGTGCCACGCTCTGCATGGCCAGGCTGCACTCCCGGCACACAGCCCAGGCCTCCTGCTCGCTGAGGCCGCGGTCCGCAGGGAGAGGATGTCGGCCAGAGACACGTTCTCCTGCCAAGACAGGCCTGACCGTGAGCCGGGCAGGACCCCCAGCCAGCCCTGGCACCCCCACCGAGACGATGCCCTGGGGGAGAGGGACGGCTCATGGCAGCGTTTCAATGCCTGGGTCAGGGAGAGGGCTTCAGGCCATGTCTCATTTTGTTTCAAGAGTCGTCCTGCTGTTCCCTGGCCACCAGAGATGCAGAACATTTGGTGGCACCATCAGCGAGCCTGGGCACGGGGCCCTCCTCCTGGAGGCTCAGCCGGAGCTGCCGAGTCACCTGCTCCCTGGGGCACCCTGACCCTCCCCCCAGGCTCACGGCTGGACTGGCCCATGGAGGTTACCAACAGATGAGTCACGTGACAGAGTCAACACCCCAACCCTGCACTTGTGTGGGGCTAACGGGGTGTGTTCCTGACACACTCACGCAACACACAACCACACTTACCTGCCCCCGACACACTCACGTGACACACCACACGCACCTGCCCCTCACACACTCACGCAACATACAACCACACCCTCTGCTGACATTTGCTCCAGGCGGTTCACACGGAGGATGCAGTCATGGCAGTTCCCTTCACGTGGCCCGGCCGCCCCCACGTGGGCTCACCTCCAAATGTGAGTGGGCTCCTGGACTGCGTGAGGGCTCAGCTGTGATCACGATGGCTGCCACCGACACCCAACCCTACGAACATGTGCACGCACACACTCACCTAGCACACATTGTATGCTCACCCTCACACAGACACACGCATCCCACATGGACACACGCCACACAGGCGCACTTATATAGTAACAGGCAGACACTGGTGCACAGGCTTGCCACACACACAGTTCCATCCACTTCACAAGCACACACACTCATGCAGTGAGAACAGACATCCTCATGCACACGCACATACCTCACACACATACACTCTCACATATGCACATACACTCACATACACACTGTCACATACACACTACATACAACCACACACATGCCTAACGCTGACCACATGCACGCATGCTCATACATATGCCCACACACACTACGTCAACCACACACACACCTAACGCTGACCACAGGCACACAAGCTCATGCACATACGTACGCCCGCACACACACACACGCCCATTCCCATACCTGGTGTACACACCCTCACAGGAACACGCAAGGCTGAACAGCCACGCTTGCATGAACGCCAGACATGGACTGAAGGCCCTCTTGGGGGCGCTGCTCCCCCAGCCAGGGGACCCATGTGCAGGAGTGTCTGCTCCACCCTGAGGATAGGAGGGGGTGGTTGGGGGCTGTGCCCTGGCTGCATGTGCGTGGGGGGTCAGGAAAGACTCTGGACACAGGCCTCAGAGGACCAGGCAGGTGAGGAAGAGGCAGAGGCCTCTTTTCCCCCAGCCCCAGCTGCCCCTCACACAGGGCAGCTCTGGCCCTACGGGTGCCACGGTGCTCATGTCCTGAGGCACCTCCCACCTCCTGCCACAGCGGCTGGCACTGCAGGAGGCCCCCAGGCACAGGAGAGGGATGAAGGGCTCCAGCCAGAGCAGGAGGCCAACAAGCCACGGAATCAGGGCACAGTTGCCCGGTGGGGCCTGGCCACGTGGCTGGGTCTGCCTCTGTCCCTTGGATCCTGGCACGTCCCCCATCTGTCTCTCCTGGGGGGGGGTCCATGGAGGGGCTTGATGATTTCATTTTCCAGGCCCTTCCAGCTCCTTCCATGGCGGGAATCTCCCTACCCTGTCCCTGGCTTCCCTGATTGATCAAAGGTGTTTCTGATGTAGGCTCAAGCCTGTCGCCCTCTCGGCAACGCGAAGGACTCCTCAGGACTCGAGAGAGCCTGAAACTCCCAGCAATGCCTGTGAGACCAGTTAAAGAGGCGCCTGGGCACTGTGTGTCTAGAAACACATGTACACATGTGCACACACCCATGCACCCACACACAGGCACACACCCGTGCACCCACACACAGGCACACAGCATAACGCTCACGCACACATGTGCCTGCAAACATGGGCACAGTCGTACGCTGAGTGGTGAATACGGCTGCGGACCCTGTAGATTGTGCTGCTTAGAGGAAGAGCACCAGTACCATGCACATCTGAGCGGGTCCCTGTCCCTCTGTGGGGCCTGGGGGGCCTTCTGGCTGTTGCCCACAGGTCTGGGGCCTGCCAGTTCACATGGCGGTGTCCAGACATGTGGACTAGGGAAGGGAGCCCAGGTCAGCTGCGCCCGCAGGGCCACCCCTCGAACACAGCAGGCCCTCCTGCTCAGTATCAGAGGGGGAGACACCCGCTGATGAGGAGCCCCTCCCACCTCAGGGAAGCCGGACACCAGAACCCCAGCACCATGCAAGCTGGGCGTGTCTAGAATGCCGTCGGAGAGTCTCCGGATGGCTTTAGGGGCGAATGCCATGGGGCCTGTGGCTGAGGCCTCCTGTCAGGGACGGGGCCGTTTCAGCCCCTCCGGAGCCCACTGTCCAGAGCGTGGGCTTTTGCTCACAGAGGGTCCTGAGCCAGCGGGCTCCCCCGGCCACCCAGGGGTCTAGTCATGTGCTGAGAGCTCCCAGGCCTGAACTCTGGACCCTGTAGCCTCCACCCTGCTCTGGCACAGGTGAGAGGAATGACCCCCCGCCACTTGCCCGAATCCACAGTGGCTGGACAAGTGAGGGGCAGGGGTCGGGACAGGCCTAAAAGGCCAGGGCGAGAGACAGAGAGGCACAGGCGGCACTCACCAGCCCAGGGACCCCAGGTCCGTGAGCGCCCTACCCGCATCACAGCAGACACCCCCACGTCACCCCCCAGGTCAGGAGCCATCCGGCCGTCCTGTCATCACCTCCAGAGGGGCCTCGGAGACCCCGGGGCTCTCAGCCTTGCTGCCAGTGGGCCAGGAGGCTTCAGGTGCAAGTGGAATAGGCCCAGCTGGGCTGCCGGGCTGCGGAGCGGCCTCAGCAGGAGTTTAATGGGCTGTGGCAGACACCGGGGAGGGAGGTGACATGCTGTGAATAGCAACTCAGCCTCGGCAGGCAGACGCCTGTCTGTCTGCCCAGTGCCCCCTCCCACTGACACCCCAGCAGACACCTGCCCAGCACCCATGAGGGCCCCACGGCAGAACGGGGCCTTGTGACTTCCCCACACTTCAGCCTCTCCTGCAATAAAGTCTGACCTTGTCGTGGCTGGCCAGCCTTCAGTGACATGTTTGCTGGCACAGACCCAGCTTCTTGGGCAGGGCCAGAGGGTTCTTCATGGCCCAGCCCAGCCCACCAGCTTCCCACCCTGCCTCTCACCATTCCCGGCAAGGCGTGCCTGGGTGGGCCATGGGGTAGGTCTGAGAGCCGGGACCCCCTAAGACCTGTTTCTTGCAGGGCAGGAAAGAGTGGTTCCCACTTTGCAACTGTGCGGCCACAGACTCCACCTTATCCCAGGTGGGAGGAGGGATTTGGGAAGGCAGGTGGACGCGAACCCCCAGGCCTGGGCAGCTCTCCAGGGCAGCAGCACATCAGCCAGTCCCTGCGCCTCAGAGGGGGAGGGCACGCTTCCCACTGAGGACCCCTGCCTCACGGCATGTCCCCATGTGGGGACATGTGCGTTCAGAAAGCCCCCCAACCCCCACCCTGCTCGGCGGACTTTGAGCCAGGGTTACACAGGGACACCTGGGTCATTTGGCACATTTCAAGTACATTGTCTTGTGACCAATTGATTTTTTTCAGCCATGGGATTCTAACAGGACCAACACAAAACTCCATTCCCTGCTGGGAGCGCTGGCTGCCAATTCCCGGGCCTGCTGACACTCTCCGCACACTGCCAGGCCGCCACCATGAACCCACCTCGGCTCCCGAGGTGCCTTCTGCTCTGAGCTCATCCTGGCCCAGATGCCACACAGACCCTGCAGTGGGACCGTCCTCTTCTCTGCAGGGGATCCCCAGCCTTGCGCTCCCCCAGGCAGCATTTGCGTCCAGTCCAGCCTCAGCTTCCGAGCCCAGCCTGACACCAGCACACAGGAGGTTCTGGAGGCACTTGCTGGACTCCGAGAGGGATGACAGTGCTGCCTGCCACTCAGGGACCTGGGACCCATCCTGTTCTGGCACCCAAACCGGTGCACACTCTTTGTCCCATCTGAATTCCCAGGGGGCGGCCAGCACTGCCCATCCCTCAAGCCTGGCTGCCTGACCTGTGTGTCTCTTCTGCAGTCACTATTCTGCTGGATCACAGTGTTTTGCCTCAGATCCCACACCCCCTGTCCACAGTGGCTGAAATCCCATGGGAATCTGGGGCAGGACACCTCCTCTAGGAAGCCCTCCTTGCATTGCTTCCACAGGACATCTCCCCATCTATTGTGTACTGGTGGTTCTTGCCTGTACTGACCCAGCGGTGCTGCCTGCAGGTGGCCAGGGATCCAATCTGGCCACAGCCTCCAGGACCTGCTGGCCCACTTGCTGATGCTCTGGCGGGTTCCAGCTGAGAGAGCTCTCACACATGCACAGCCACGTGTCTCAGGCCCACACCACAGTGAAGTTGCTGGGACACAGGGCACTGGTGCCTTCTACCTCACCAGCAAGTGCTGGGCTGTTTTCCAAAGATGCTGCTCCGTTTGTCCTCCCCACCAGCGCGAGGGAGAGCTGCCGCGATGTCCTTGCCAACACACGCCGCTGTCCGCTCTTCAGTTCTTGCCAGCCTGGCAGTCTTGGGAAGGCATTCGTGGGGGGGTGTATTTTGCATCTCCCTGATTGCAATAAGCAAACATCTTTTCCCATGTTCAGCAGCCATTTGGATTTTCTCTGGGGCCACGTTAAAGGAGGGGACACTCCAGGGGCTCCGATGGGTGTCCATTGGGGTCTCTCTTGACCCCACTGTGGAGCCAGCCATTTTAATTAGCTGTAAAATGAGGGGAGTTCCCACATCTTACGCAGCCTCTGTGTGTCCTGGGCCTGGCGCCACCACGCTTTCCCCGCAGCTGCCCCGTGCCCTTGGCCTTCTGGCACTCTCGGAGGCTCCCGCCACAGCCCCTGGGGTGCGATGCAGCCTCGCGGCCCCCTCCCCTCACCCAGCACCGCTTACTGGTGCAAGTCAGGCGCAGGCACATGCCCCGATGGAGATTTCAGAAACTTCCAAGCCACACATGCACAGAAAGCAGAGTCCGAACGCGGGGAGGTTCTCAACAGGGGGCGTGGCGGGCTCAGTGCTGGGCACCAGGTCAGACTGGGACCCCTGTGGAGTTACAGGAGTGTCTGTGGAGGGCTGGCCAGAACGTTTCCATGTACACTGCTAACTTGGTGGGTCGCAGTTCACCTGGAGGCCTCGGTGGCGGTCACGCGATGGAGCCCCCCAGCCCAGCTCTGTGCAATGTGGGACCTATCGGCCAGCCGGAGGATGCTGCTGTCAGGGGGGAGGCATGTGCAGATGGCCTGTGGCTCCGAGTCAGGACCTGGGCTCACGGCTGGTGCTGTGTGTTCTGTGTATGTGGCACCGGCTGCTGCCTCTGTGTGTGGCGCAGGGCGGCCCTCAAGGCTCAGGCCCCTGGTCCGTGAAGGAGCTGTGGGAAGAGCCGCATCCTCGGGGCAGCCTCCCAGAGTGATGGGGAGGCGGCCTCCTGACAGATACCCTGGGATGTGTCCTGGTGGGTTCTGAAGGCTGTGGGCAGGGCACGCCCTTCCCGCTCTGTCGGAGCTGCGGTGATCTCTGAAGCTTCACTGCCTCCCGGCTGCTCCTCTCTACAGCCTTCAACGGCACCAAATCCAGGCCACCATGGGGGGCGGGGGCAGCACCAACCCCCGCACAGCCTCAGTGGCTTCTGGGTGGCTGGGCAGCCGGCCTCCTGGGGCCAATGCCAAACCTTCCCAGAGGACGGTGCTTCTGCAGCAGAAACTCCGGGTCCCTTCAGAGCCCGCTCCCCCAGGCAGCGGTGGGGCTGCACAGCCATCAGGCCTGGGACTGCTGCTGCCCACATGCCCTGCTCCAGCCTCGCCTGGCCAGCTGTTTAAAGAGGGCGCCGCAGCACAGCACCAACGGCTGCAGGTGACGATGCCGTCACCAGAGACACACACAGATGCCCAGCGTCTGGCTCTTGCCTGTTGGAGGCTTGGCAGATCTTGGACCCCCGAAAGAATGAGGGTCCCTCCGGAAGCGGCTGCATCCCCCAGGGGCCACCTGTCATGCCGCCGCCGGGCCTGGCTTGTCCACTCCACCCCAACCAAGCCAGAGCTGAGCTACAGGGTCAGACCTAGCCCAAGAGGGGTCTGGCCTCGGGCCAGTGAGGGTAGGCGGTGCTGCGGGGTGGGTCGTCCCTGAGCAGAAGCGCCAGGGTATGCAGATGGCAGCCACAGCCCCTCTGCGCCCTGGAGGGTAGTGCGATCCTGGGTGAAGGCCCTGGAGGGTAGCGGGGTCCTGGGTGAAGGCCCTGGATGGTAGCGGGGTCCTCGGTGAAGGCCCGCAGAACCAGAGAGCAGGAAGCAGCTCTCAGTCTCGCGGTGGTGGGGGGCGGGGGGCTGTCATCCTGAACCTCAGCTCCGGGGCCTCCTCCCCCAGCTCCTGAGCGGCGCCTGATTGGGCTCCGCTGCCCGGAGCCCCACTGGCCTCCTGGGTCCGGCAGGGAGGTAAGCAGACCCCCACCACCGCCCCCTGGCTGCCCCCACACCGTCCCGCCAGGGTTTCCATCAGGAGCCACCGCGCGCCAACTTCCACTGGGGCTACCCACCCGCCGCCGTCCCGCGCGCGCTCGGGGGTTCTATTCCCTCCGGAGGGAAATCGAGAATGGCGGCGGGACCCCCCTCGGCCAAGACCCAAAGGAGGGCCTGGGGCGGCGGGAGCTGCGGCCCCTCCCTGGTCCTCCTCCGGGCTCCCCGCGGCACCCCCCAGCGGCAGAAGGTCCCCCCCGGGCCCGGGGCTCACCTCGTCCTCGGGGGAGGGTGGGCAGCGGCTCGAAGTCGTAGAAGTCCAGGTCTTTGCCGTCCTCCTCGTAGTGATCCGCCGCGGCCGGGTCCATGGCCTGCATCCTGCGGCCGCGCCGCGCACCGGCCCCCGGGCCAGCAGCCTCCTCCGCGCCCCGCGGCCCGGCTGGGCTGGGCTCGGCTACGCGCGCCCGGGCTCCATGGCGACGCGCCCGGCCCTCGCCCGCCCCCGCCCGCCCGCCGCTGCCGCAGTGTCGCCGGGGGACGGGCAGGAACTCAGGGGTCTGGGGGGGGACACGGGGCTGCGCGGGGGGCGCGGGGGGGGCGCGGGGGGTGCGGGGGCTGCGCGGCGCTGTCCAGACCCGGCGCCTCGGGCACGTCGCCCCTTCCCGGGGGGAGGCACCGGGGGGCGGAGCCAGGCGTGTGGCCGCCGCGGGGAGCCCCGTGGTCTGCGCCCACCCCTGGGTTCCGAGGGTCGAGGGGCGGAGCCGGCGCCCCGAGAGCACTGGCGGCCCGACCCCCTCGCCGGCTCCCCACGGCCCCCGTCCCACCCCCCGCGGCCGCCGGGCGGGGCTGCCGCAGTCCCGGGGTGGCCTCTGCAGAGGCGTCCGGGCGGGGCGCGGGGGGCGGGGCCGCGGGCAGGGGGCGGGGCCGCCGGGGGGGCCTCTACTGAGCGAGGGTCTTTCGGAGGCGCGGGGGGCGTGGGGGGCGGGCAGGAGGCAACAACTGTGCCTCATCCCCCACCTGGAGGCATCAAAGAGACCCACAGGGCCCCGCCCTCTTCTGGCCCAGCGGGGTCCTGGGGGTCCTGGGGCTCTTGGGCGACCTCTTCCTGCCCCACAGGCTCCGCCGGGGCTTTCTTCAGCGCCAGGGTGAGCCCTGGACCCCCGGTGGAGCCGCGATCAGGAGAAGAGCCAGGACAGTCCCGAGCTCGGCAAAGGGGCAGGGAGGGTGGAGGCAAATCTCACCTTCCCTGGCCGCCCCCAGCTCTCCCACAGGAGAGGGGGAGGCTTCAGGGCCCGGCTCTCAGCTCCCCCGTGTGGCCGGCCGGGCACACAGTAGGCGCTTAATAAATGTTCCTGGCTTGAAGGAGGCTTTTGGCTGCAGAGTCGGAGGAGGCAGTGTGCTCAGGGTTGTGAATTCCCAGCACTCACTCCCCGGATGGGGTCACCTGGACCCTCACTCTGGCCTGGCAGGGGATGCGGGGGCTCAGCTCCCCCGGGAGCCAGGTGGGCACTGAAGCCCGAGGCTGGGAGTAGGGCAGGTGCCCGACAGACCCCCTGCATCCAGCCAGGCAGCCCCCACCTTGTTCAAAATGCTCACCCTAGGGCCCACCCTAGTCCACCGAGTCAGCCGTTGGGTGCAGCCTCCCCCATCCTTGGGTGTTTGGGAGCTAAGGTGGGGTGGAGGCCCTGGAGCTGGAGAGGAGGAGTCTCACAGAGTGTCGACTCAGCCAGCTGTCCCTGAGCCCTCTCTGTGGGCCCCACAGGGCCTGCAGCACGCTGTCCCCGCCTCTGAAGGAGGCCGGTGTGGCAGGCAGCCTCTGCTCCGGGAGCCCCATCCCACTGCACCCTGGTGCTCAGACCTGGACGTTGGAGCTGGGCCCCTGGGCTCCTGGGCCCTCGGCTGCAGACTGGGGCTGCCGCCTCCTCTGCCAGGCCTGGATATGGTCCTGATGCCTCGCCCTTGCCGCCCGGCCTGTGCCTCTGGGGGAACACCAGGCTGATGTGATCCCAATGAGAAGGCACCGGGGGACCCCACAAGTGCAGGACTTTGTCACTGAGTGCTCAGGTCACCCGGCGGGCTTGGGAGTGAGAACACACACACTCAGCAGGAGGCGAAGATAACCCCGTAACTGGAGGGCAGCCATACTGCGGCGCTCCCGGAAAGAAGCCATCGGATTTATGGAAACGCAGAACGCACGGGCTCCCGGAGTGGCCACGTTAGCTCTGGCTGTTGGATTCTAGAACCCTCAGCAGGCATTTCCCATGTCCAGGTCACTCAGAGCTCCTCCTCCTGCCCAGGTCAGGGCACGTGGGCACATGGGGAGGGCCTGGGCAGGGGCCGCAGGCTCTTCTTTTACCCACTTGCTGCTTTGCTTTAAAGGTTTGTGGGCTTTGGTCTTTGTTGGGGAGTGGCAGGAACTTCTGGACATGGGAGTTGTCCGGCGCCCACGCGCTCACCTGCAGTGATGAGCTTTGCTCCAAGTGGAGGGCACGATGTCAGCCCTGTGTCCTGGCGCCTCGGTTATATCGGACGAGAGCGCAGTTCTGGAGATCACGCCCTGTGTCTTCCAGAGCTGGTGAGCAGTTTCTGGATGCCACGCGGAAATGGCTCCAGAGCCCTCCGTGAGCCATAAGGAATGGCCTCCTCATCGAGCCCTCTGCCTCTCGTGCCAGCCCCATGTGTCCAGCACACGCTGGCACAGCTTCCTCCCCGAGGACCTTGCGGTGATGTCGGAAGTCAGAGGGGGTCCGGGCTGCACGATCAGGTCCGTGGTCCAGGCGATGGCTTGGTGGCAGGATCAGGTCCGTGGTCCAGGCCATTGGTTGGTGGCAGGATCAGGTCTGTGGTCCAGGCCATGACTTGGTGGTCCAGGACCGTGGTCCAGGCCGTGACAGGGGCACTCTCGTCCTCTTACTTCCAACTCCTCCCTGGTCGTCTACCCACTCTCTGCTGCCCTCACCCCCCCACCGTCCTTTCCTACCAGACATTTCCCTCTGCTGGATGCAGCTGCCTGAACTGTAGCTCCCGGCTGGAGCGAGGACCCTGGTTTCCCCTCCCTGCCCAGGCCAGACCTACCCCGGACGCTGTCAGGATGCGTCTTGTTCTGGTGCTGTCTCCTGTCAGGGCTGTGTGCAGAGGCGGCTGGAGCAGGGTCTTCAGGGCCTTGGCTCTTGTTTTCCCTAAAACAATTTTGAAAAGCTGCCAAATCACTCACATGTTGAAGTCAACATCTACATTTCTTTAAAAATCCAAAAATGTAAATAATTGCAAATAATGTCATTTCTGGTGTAATGTAAATACTCACATGTTGAAATAAAACTGTTAGTCACGCTTGTAAATGTATCCAGGAAGCTAAATGCCAGCATGGTCTGATACCCGCTGTCAGTCCTTTGAAGAAGACGCAAATGCGTTCTTCTCCAGCAGGCCGAGATCTCCGGGCTGACATTTTTCCTTTGTCGCATCATGGCCATCTGGTTGCTGCCCAGATTGTATCTGACTGTGAACTATTTTTTATGCCTGAATTTCTGTTGGCTCCTCATCACACTTTGCAACAAATACACATGTAAATTTTAATAAATCAGGTATTTAATAAAGAATAAATTCTTTCAACTTTTTTTGCCTCCAGTGACTATAGGCTCATTTTATCAAAGTCAGGGTTGACATAAGTGGCGGTGCTTGTGTTAGAGACGGGAGCTGGCACGCAGGACCTGTGGACCACGTGAACCACGTGGACCACAACTGGCTTCTGCGGGGAGCTGCCCTGTGGCTCTGGCAGCAACACTGCCTCCTCGCTCCGTCTCTGTGCCAGGCTGGCCCTGTCCTGCCATGCTCACCCCCTCAGGGGAGCCAGTGCCTCTGGGAGCAACGGAGCCCCCCTCCCTCGGCAGCCACTGCCACTGCCACCCCTGGGAGCCTCGCTGCTCCCTGCACCTTCCAGCTCCCAGCACCGTCTGGCCAGCAATGGGGTGCCTCTGTGGGAAACTGCTAAGGGAAGCCTGGGCCTGAGCCCTGGATCCTGGAGAGTGGAGGAAGGGGACCCACTATTGCTGGGGGCCCAGTCAGGGAGCCACACCTCTCACCCTCCCCCACCTCTCACCCTCCCCCCACCTCTCACCCTCCCCCCACCTCTCACCCTCCCCCCCACCCTCCCCCCCACCTCTCACCCTCCCCCCACCTCTCACCCTCCCCCCACCTCTCACCCTCCCCCCCACCTCTCACCCTCTCCCACCTCTCACCCTCCCCCACCTCTCACCCTCCCCCACCTCTCACCCCTCCCCCCACCTCTCACCTCCCCCACCTCTCACCTCCCCCACCTCTCACCCTCCCCCACCTCTCACCCTTCCCCCACCTCTCACCCTCCCCCTACCTCTCACCCTCCTCCACCTCTCACCCTCCCCCCACCAGGCACACATGCCTGCACACGCTCTGTGATTTTGACACAAGCGTGGTGTAAGCACCCAGGTTAAGCAGAACACTTGAGCTTGGAGGTCCATTCCCTCCCTCGGTTGCCTGGGTTGCCTCCCAGAGCATCCAGGTGAGGGGCGGCCTGGAGGCTCAGAACCCAGAGCTTGCTGCCCACAGGATGCAGCCGCCATTCACACCCAGCGCTGGTCCCACATCTGCCTTCCAGAGGACGCACAAACACGTCAGATGCGGGCAGCCAGCCAGGAGCACCTGATCTCACAGCCTCGAGGGCAGAAAATGGGGGACACCAAGAGGGCGTTCAGAGCCCATGTTGCAAATCCTAACACGCTTCACAGAGAGGGGCAGAAATGGAGGACGCCCTGCTGTGACCACCTCAGCCAGCACCCTCGGAACCGCCACCCACAGGGCCCCGGCCTCCAACTGCCAACCCCAGCCCCCACGGCGGCACAGTCCACGCTCACAGAGATGATTTCCGTGCTTTTGTTCACAGCTTCACCACCTCAGCACGTGTTGTTAAACTCTGCAATTTAGTTTCACCTGTTTTGATTTTGACAATCTGTATATGGTAGAATCAGACAATGTGTATTTGTGTGTGTATTTTGTGTATTTGTGTGTATTGGTGTGTGTATGTGTGTATTTGTGTTTATGTGTATTTGTGTGTGTGTGTTTGTGTACATTTGTGTATATGTGTATTTGTGTGAATTTGTATGTCTGTATTTGTGTATTTGCATGTGTGTGTATTTGTGTGTATTGGTGTATGTGTGTATGTGTGTATTTGTGTCATGTGTGTATGTGTGTCTTTGTGTGTTTGTATTTGTGTGTATGTGTGTATTTGTACTTGTGTTTGTATATTTGTATGTGTGCATTTGTGTGTATGTGTATTTGTGTGTATGTCTTCATTTGTGTATTTGTGTGTAGGTGTATATTGATGTGTGTGTATTTGTGTGTGTTTGTATTTGTATTTGTGTTTGCATATTTTGTGTGTGTGTATTTGTATGTCTTCATTTGCGTATTTGTGTATAGGTGTGTATTGATGTGTATTTGTGTGTGTATGTGTGTATTTGTGTGTATTGGTGTGTGTATGTGTGTATTTGTGTGATGTGTATGTGTGTGTATTTGTGTGTGTATGTGTATTTGTGTGTGTGTATGTGTGTATTTGTATTTGTGTGTGTGCATTTGTGTATTTGTGTATGCGTGCGTATTAGTGTGTATTGGTGTGTGCGTGTATTTGTATGTATTTGTGTGTATATGTATTTGTGTTTGTATATTTGTGTATATGTATTTGTGTATGTGTACATTTGTGTATGGGTGTGTGCATGTGTGTATGTATGTGTATTTGTGTGTGTATTGGTGTGTGTGTGTATTGATGGTGTATGTATTGGTGTGTATATGTGTGTATGTGTGTGTATTGGTGTGTGCATGTGTGTATTTCTATGTATGTATTTGTGTATGTGTGTATTCGTGTATTTGCATGTGTGTGTATTGGTGTGTGCATGTGTGTATTTCTGTGTGTGTTTATTTGTGTGTAGATGTGTGTATTTGTGTGTGTGTATGCGTGTGCATTTTTCCTCACTGTCTCTGAGATTCAACCATGTCGCTATGGCTAGCGGCAATTTATTGATTATCGTTGCCACGCCGTATTAAATCACATGTGGTAATTTATTGATTATCGTTGCCGCGCTGTATTAAATCACATCAGTATTCCACAGTTTACGTTCTCTTCCACTGTTGGTGGGCACTCGGGCAGTTTCTAGATTTGAGACCTCAGGAACGAAGCTACGGGGTCTTTTTTGTCCGTGCCTGTGTTTCTGCTGGGCCTGTCTTTACAGTGGAGTTGCCAGGTCTTATGTACGTTACACGTGTGTGAAGTTCCCCATTTTCCCTGCACTGGGGGATGGCCAGGGCGTGGGTGCTGGTGTTGGGAAGGTGCCGTTCACCCTCCACTTTGCCAGCTGGTTGCTGCTGGCTCAAGTGTGCTCAGGTGTGTCTGTTTCTAGACTCTATCCTTTCCCATCCATCTTTCTGTCAATTCTGCACCGGCCCCACAGCCCACCCTTGCCTCTTCCGCCACCTCCTCCTTCTTCAGGAAGGTCCTGGCTGCTCCGGTCCTCAGTTTCACACTCGTCTGCAACAGCGTGTCGTGTGCCCTGGAGTCTTGCTGGGGTCTGGCTGGGGTTGCACTGGCCCTGCACAGCTTCCAGCCTTCACGACCGGTGCCTCCTCACCCGAGGACGCACGCCTTCTTCCACATAGTCAGGTTATCGGCATGTGCTCTCAGTGAAGTTGGTCGTTTTCTGTGAAAAGGTCTTCTGCGTATTCTACTATATTTAGCATGAATAGCTGATGTTTTGTGGTGTTACTGTAGCTTCTATCTTTGCAAAACATTTATTTTCTGTTTAGTGCTGGCCTATAAAAATAAAGTTGGTTTTTATGTAACAACCTTGTATCTGGCAATGTTGCTAAACCTGCTTAAATCTGATCTTTGCATTGCTTTGATTTTCTATGCAAGCAACCATATCATCAAGAACAACGCCAGGCTGACTTCTTCATTACTGATCCTTACCACGCTTCTTCCTTCCTCCTCCTCACTGTCCCTGCCGGGCCTCCTGACAACACGGAAGAGAAGGGACAGTGAGCGTCTGCTCTGCTGAGTTCCCAGTGGGAGAGAAGGCCAGCTTTCTATTTCACTATTAAATGGAATCTTGTGATAGGATTTGTAACTGCCTTTAGCAGATTAATAAGTTTCCTTCTCTTGCTAATTTTCCACATGTTCTATTAAATCACAAATAGGTGCTGAATTTTATCAAATGTGTTTTCTGTGTCTACTAGGATGATGATGTGACTTCCTCTTGTATTCTGATAATGTGTTAGATTACATGGGTAAACGTTTGATGCGGAACTAATTTTGCATTCCATCCACCTGATTGTGATACAGGATCTTTACTCAATATTGCTGGATTTGGCTGACTAATATTTTGTGTGAGAACTTTTGCGTTTATTTTCATGGCCAGGAATGTGTCTTTCTCATAATGCCCTTGTTAGCTGTAAGTATTAAGGTTCTGCTTGCTTCAAGGAACAGTTGAGATGTTTCTTCTTTTTCTGTTCTCCGAAAGAGTTCTCTAGTAAAACTACTGTTATTTTTTCCTTAAATGCTTGGTGAAATTCTCTGGTGATGTCATTACTGGATCTAAAGACATTCGTTTTTAAATGGGAAGGTTTCAAATTATGAATTCAATTCTTTAATACTTATACAACTAGTAAGAGGCTTTCAGGCCAGGCACAGTGGCTCATGCCTGCAATCTCAGCATTTTGGGAGGTTGACGCAGGAGGATCACTTGAGGCTAGGAGTTCAAGACTCGCCTGGCCAACATAGTGAGACCCCATCTCTAAAAAAAAGCTTTCATATTTCCTAGGAATTTCTCTTTTTATCTAACTTTTCCAAGTTATTGGCATCAACTTTGCACGTATTATTGATCTGCTCTTTACCTTTTAATCTCTGTAGGGTCTGAAGTAACACCCCTAACCCCAGACACGTTTGCTTGTACCTTCTTTCTTTTTCTTGATTGGATTTGCCAGGACTATATTCATTTTATGAACCCTTTTAAAGAAGATATATATATATATAGTTTTGTTAATTTGTATTCTTTTTTATTTTTTTTTTGAGATGGAATCTTGCTCAGTCGCCAGGCTGGAGTGCAGTGGCACAATCTCAGTTCACTGCAACCTCCGCCTCCTGGGTTCAAGCAATTCTTCCACCTCAGCCTCCCGAGTAGCTGGGACCACAGGCGTGCGCCACCATGCCTGGCTATTTTTTGTATTTTTAGTAGAGACGGGGTTTCACCATGTTGGCCAGGATGGTCTCGATCTCTTGATCTCATGATCCGCCCGCCTCGGCCTCCCAATTTCTATTCTTATCTTTATGATTTCATTCCAATATTTTTGGTTAATTTGTTAGTTTTCTAACTTCTTGAGATAAATGCATAACTCACTGATTTTCACCCTTTTTCATTTCTTTTTTTTTTTTTTCAGAGTCTCACTCACTCTGTTGCCCAGGCGGGTCTTGAACTCATCACCTCGGGTGATCCACCTGCCTCAGCCCCCAAAGTGCTGGGATTACAGGTGTGAGCCATGACGCCCAGCCTCAATCTGCCATTTGTTCAGTGTTTTCTGTTTTCCACTTGCTCTATGCTCCCTTTTCTTATTTTGTATTTGTTATTACTGTATTATTTCATTTCTAGTCCATATTAGTTGGAAGTTTGTAGAACTACTGGACTCCATGGCTTGTGTTTTTAATCAGTTTGGAAAAGTTTTCACCATTCTGTCATGAGATGCTGTCCCTGAGTTCTCTCCTGCTCTCTGTCTCGGCCCCGGCTTGTCCCCACAGTCATGGACTCCGGGACACACGTGTGACAGATCCGCTCACACTACACCGCGTGTCTTTGCCCTCTGTTCTGCAGTTTATCTTTTAAGTTTATTCCGGATGTTTCCAGATGGTCCATCTTTCAGTTCACAAACTCTCTTTAACTATGTCTAATATACCATTAAACCCATTCATTGGATTTCCCCATTATTTCTTTTTCATGCCTTTTACTTGTTTTAAATTTTTAATGGTTTCTGATTCTCTGCCAAAATTCTCAACCTTAGTTTCTGTGTCTGTCAACTTGTAAAACTCAAAAGGATCAGAATCCAGTTTAGAAGAGTATATTCAAGTGCGAAGCTGAAAATAGCCACCTAGATGACAGACTCCAAAGGAATGGGGTCCGTGCTCTGAAGCTGAAAAGTTAAGGTCCCCCTTATAATGCAGAAAACAGAGCAATTGAAAAGGATCACAGAACTCATGCAAGACTGGCTTATGAGTGACAGCAATTTGATTAGTTATACCTTATTTGTTCTCGGCTTTTCATTTAAAAGAGCATATTTAGCATTCAGCCTTAGACTGTGTGGCAGTCACCAGGTCTTGTGCCAGGGAAGAAAGGGGGAGTTAATCTCTGATGAAGAGGAGGGTTTTCCCAGGTGCCTCGGTTTTCTGCATTTTACAAACAACGTCGGTCAAGGAAAGGCTGACCTGCAATCAGGCAACTGAGGTTGCAGCTGCCTGTCCTGTGAGTCAGGTCCCACCCTCCATTCCTTTAAGGCTAAGAATAGTGTGAGGTTCCAGCAGCTTTGGTGTGAATAGTGCGAACTTCCAGCAGCTTTGGTGTGAATAGTGTGAGGTTCCAGTGGCTTTGGTGTGAATAGTGTGAGGTTCCAGTGGCTTTGGTATGAATAGTGTGAACTTCCAGCGGCTTTGGTGTGAATAGTGTGAACTTCCAGCGGCTTTGGTGTGAATAGTGTGAACTTCCAGTGGCTTTGGTGCGAAATAGTGTGAGGTTCCAGGAGACTTTGTTGCAAATAGTGTGAGGTTCCAGCGGCTTTGGTGTGAATAGTGTGAGGCTTTGCCAAGTGAGGCCGGGGCTTTGTGCGAATAGTGTGAGGTTCCAGTGGCTTTGCTGTGAATAGTGTGAGGTTCCAGCGGCTTTGGTGTGAATAGTGTGAGGTTCCAGTGGCTTTGGTTCTGAGTGACTGATTTCTGCGTGTTCTTGAGCCAAGCATCGTCATCTTCATCTTCGCAAGCCTGTCTTCAAGCTCCAGGAGCTTCAGCCCCGCAGGCTGTTCCTTTTGTCTGCTGTTTCTTGCTTTTATGGGTGTGATCTTTTCTCTTTGGGTGCCTGATGATTTTAAATTATGTGCTGGCTACTGTGTTTGCAAAAGTATTCTTGGAAGTAACTTGACATCTTGGCTCACTGCAACCTCTGCCTCCCGGGTTCAAGCAATTCTCCTGCCTCAGCCTCCCCAGTAGCTGGGATTACAGGCATCCACCACCACACTCAGCTAATGCCCCTTGTCCCTGGGAATTTGTTCCTCTTTTCTTTATTTGTGGAATGTCATGAAACATATTTGGTTTTCTCCGGGTGCCTGGAATGGGGTTCCATGAGCCCAGGAAGGTACTGAGTGACAGGGGTGTCTTTCTTTTGTTATTTATGACGAGCCCTATGATAACCCCAGGGTTATGCTAATGAGGTGGCCAGGTGGGGCCTTGCAGAGGCCCCAGGACGGCGTTCCTCAGGGAGACCAGCAAGGATAGGATCCAGATGGGAGCTTCTGCTCCACCCACTGCCCTCTGGGAGAGGGGCCTGGAGACTACACTCCAGAAAACCCCGAACAACAAGATACGATGAGCTTCAGAGTTTGAACCTGGGAGGTGCCAGGAGGGAGGCACAGCCTGAGAGGAGGCTGTGGGCCCTGAGGGCGCCTGGGCCTGTCACCCTTCATCAGCTGCACATCCGTGTGGACCCGAAGGAGGAGGTGGGGACATAAATCACAATGTGACAGTTCACTTCAGCCGGGCTGGGGCAGCCACCCCGGACACCCTTCCAAGTCGCCGTGGCTGTGAGCTCCGTTCAGCCTTTGTTGTAAGCAGGTTTTTATTTTTTAACTCTTATTTTAGGTTTGGGGGTAACATGTGAAGGTTTGTTACCTAGGTAAACACCTGTCACAGGGGTTGGTGGTACAGATTATTCATCACCCAGGTACGAAGCCTAGTACCCCAGCAGTGATCCTTTCCTCTCCTCTCCCTCCTCCCACCGTCCCCACTCAAGGAGACCCCCAAGGTCTGTTGTTCTGTTCTTTGTGTGCATAAGTTCTCATCATTTTGCTCCAACATATAAGTAAGAACATGTGGTATTAGGTGTTTTGTTCCTGAGTTAATTTGCTAAGTATAATAGCCTCCAGCTCTATCCATTTTCCCACAAAAGACATGAGCTCCTTTTTTATGCCTGCATAGTATTCCATGGTGTCTATGTGCCACATTTTCTTTGTGCAATCTGCCCTTGGTGGGCATTTAGGTTGATTCCATGTATTTACTGTTGTGACCAGTGCTGAAATGAACATTTGTGTGCATGTGTCTTCATGGTAGAATGATATCTGTTCCTCTGGATATATACCCAGTAATGGGATTGCTAGGTCAACTGGTAGTTCTGCTTTTAGCTCTTTGAGGAATCTCTATACTGCTTTCTGCAATGGTTGAACTAATCTACGCTCCCACCAACAGTGTATAAGCATTCCCTTTTCTCTGCAACTTTGCTGGCATCTGTTATTTTTTACTGTTTTAATCACAGCCATTCTGACTAGTGTGAGATGGTATCTCATTGTGGTTTTTATTTGCATTTCTCTAATGATTGGTGATCTGGGCTTTTTTCATATGCTTCTTGGCCACATGTATGTCTTCTTTTGAGAAGTGTCTGTTCATGTCCTTTGCCCACTTTTTAATGGGGTTGTTTTTCTCTTGTAAATTTGTTTAAGTTGCTTATAGATGCTGGATATTAGACCTTTGTCAGATGCACAGTTTGCAAATATTTCCTCCCATTCTGTAGGTTGTCTCTTGACTGTTGATAGTTCCTTTTGCTGTGCAGAAGCTCTTCAGTTCAATTAGACTTGTCAATTTTTGCTTTTGTTGTGATGGCTTTTGGTGTCTTGTCATCAAATCTTTGCTCGTTCCTATGTCCACGATGGTATCACCTAGGTTGTCTTCCAGGGTTTTTGCAGTTTTGGGTTTTACATTTCAGTCTTTAATCCATCTTGAGTTGAATTTTTGTATATGGTGTAAGAAAGGGGTCCAGGTTCAGTGTTCTGAAAATGGCTAGCCAGTTAGCCCAGCACCACTTGCTGAATATGAGTCTTTTTCCCGTTGCTTGTTTTGTCAGCTTTGTTGAAGATCAGACGGTCGTAGATGTGTGGCCTTATTTCTGAGATCTCCGTTCTGTTCCATTGGTCTATGTGCCTGTTTTTGTACCAGTACTGTGCTGTTTCGGTCTCTGTGGATGTGCCGTACAATTTGAAGTTGGGTAACGTGATGCTTCCAGCTTTGTTCTTTCTGCTTAGGATTGCCTTGGCTATTTGGGCTCTGTTTTGGTTTCATGTGAATTTTAAATAGTTTTATTTTTCTAGTGCTGTGAAGAATGTCATTGGTAGTTTGACAGGAATAGCACGAGTCTGTAACTTGCTTTGGGCAGTATGGCCATTTAACGCTATTGAGTCTTCCTATGCACAAGCATGAGGTGTTTCTCCATTTGTTTGTGTCTTCTCTGATTTCTTTGAGCAGTGTTTTACAATTCTAGTTGTAGAGGTCTTTCACTTCCCTGCTTGGCTGTATTCCCAGATGTTTGATTCTGTGTGTGGCAATTGTGAAAGGGTTGTCTTTCTGATTTGGCTCTTGATTTGGCTGTTTTGGCATATGGAAATGCTAGTGATTTTTGTACATTTATTTTGTATCCTGCAACTTTGCTAAAGTTGTTTATCAGCTGGAGGAGCTCTAGGTCCAGACTGTGGGGTTTTCTAGATAAAATGTAGCAGGAGAGGCTGTGGGAAACGGATCTCTCGGACACCAAATATGGGAGGAAGGAGTTTAATTTGGCTGGGAGCAAGGTGGCATAGTTGCCTTAACAGCCAAGCTCCCCCTAACAAAGGAAGGTTCCTTCTTTATATAGGCTTATACTTTAGATGTTACACATGGAAGAATGTTAGGTTTATAGCTTAACATATGAAAAGGGTCTCAGTTTACAGTCTGAGGAATTACATGTGAAAAGGGTTTCGAGTTTAGAGTCTTAGGAATTACATATGAAAAGGGCTACGGTTTACAGTCTTAGTAATGAATAGGGAAAGTTGACCTGAGATGCCTGGGTCTCCCTCTTTAATAGAATCACGTCATCTGCAAACAGAGATAATTTGACTTCCTCTCTTCCTATTTGGTGCCTTTATTTCTTTCTCTTGCCTGATTGCTCTGGCCAGGACTTCCAATACTATGTTGAATAGAGGTAGTGAGAGAGGGCATCCTTGTCTTGTGTCAGTTTTTGAGGGGAAAGCTTTCAACTTTTGCCCATTCGGCATAATGTTGGCAGTGGATTTGTCATAGATGGCTCTTATTATTGTGAGATATGTTCCTTCAATACCTAGTCTCTACTGAGAGTTTTTAACATGAAGTGGTGTTGGATTTTATGGAAAGCTTTTTCTGCATCTAGTGAGAAAATCATGTTTTTTGCTCTTAGTCCCGTTTATGTGATGAATCACACTTACTAATTTGCATATGTTGAACCAACCTTGCATCCCAGGGGATAAAGTTTTCTTTTTTTGTTGTGTCTTTGCCAGGTTTTGGTATCAGGATGATGCTGGCCTCATAGAATGAGTTGGGGAGGAGTCCCTTCTCCTCAATCATTTGGAACAGTTTCTATAGGAATTGTACCAGCTCTTCTTTGTCTATCTGGTGGAATTTGGCTGTGAATCCATCAGGTCCTAAACTTTTTTATGTTGGTAGGCTATTTATTACTGATTTGACTTCAGAGCTCATTATTTATCTGTTCAGGGAATCAATTTCTTCTTGACTCAGTCTTGGGAGGGTGTATGTATGCAGGAATTTACTCATCTCTTCTAGGTTTTCTGGTTTGTGTGTGTGAGAGGTGTTCATAGTAGTTTCTGATGGCTGCTTTTATTTCTGTGGGTCAGTGGTAACATTCCCTTCATCATTTGTAATTATGTTGATTTGGATCTCTCTCTTTTCTTCTTTATTAACCCAGCTAGTGGCCTATTTTATTATTATTTAAAAAAAATAACTCCTGGATTTGTTGATCCTTTGAATGATTTTATATGTCTCAATTTCCTTCAGTTCAGCTCTGATTTTTCTTATTTCTCATCTGCTAGCTTTGGGGTTGATTTGCTCTTGCTTCTCTAATTCTTTCGGCTGTGAATTTAGGTTGTTAATTGGAGATATGTCTGACTTTTTAATATGGGCATTTAGTGCTATGAATTTTCCTTTTAACACTGCCTTAGCTGTGTCCCAGAGATTCTGGTGTGTTGTATCTTTGTTCTCTTTATTTTCAAATAACTTATTGACTTCTGCCTTAATTATTTCATTATTTATCCAAAAGTCATTCAGGGGCATGTTGTTTAATTTCCACATAATCACGTGGTTTTGAGTGATTGTCACAGTCTTGACTTCTATTTTTATTGTGCTGTGGTCTGAAAGTATGTTTGGTATGATTTTGGTTCTTTTACATTTGTTGAGAATTGGTTTATGTCCAATTATGTGATTTTAGAGTATGTGCCATGTGGCAATGGGAAGATGTATATTCTGTTGTTTTGGGTGGAGAGTTCTATAAAGGACGGTTAGATACGTTTAGTTCAATGTTGAGTTTAGGTCCTTAATATCCTTGTTAATTTTCTGCCTCAGTAACCTAATACTCCCAGTGGAGTGTTGAAGTCTCCCACTAGTATTGTGTGGGGAGCCTATGTCTCTTTGTAGACTTCTAAGAACTTGCTTTATGAATCTGGGTGCTCCTGCATTGGGTGCATATATATTTAGGACAGTTAGGTTTTCTTGTTAAATTGAACTCTATCATTATATAATGGCTTTCTTTGTCTTTTTGATCTTTGTCAGTTTGAAATGCTTTGTCTGAATTTAGGATTGCAACTCCTGCTTTTTCTGTTTTCCATTTGCTTGGTAGATTTTCCTCTGTCCCTTCATTTTGGCCTATGAGTATCACTGCGTGTGAGACGGGCCTCTTGAAGACAGCACAGCACTGGGTCTTGCTTTCGTATCCAGCCTGCCACTCTGCATCTTTCAAGTGGGGTATTTAGCCCATATATATTCAAGGCTAGTGTTGATGGGTGTGGATCTATCCTGTCCCTGTGCTGTCAGCTGGTTGCTATGCTGGCGTGGTTGTGTGGTTGTGTTATGGTGACACTAATCTGTGTGTTTAAGTGAATTTTTGTATTAGCTTGTAGTGGTCCTTCCTTTCTGTATTTAGTACTCCTTTCAAGATCTCTTGTAAGGCAGGCCTGGTGGTAATGAATCCCAACATTTCCTTAGCTGCAAAGGATCTTATTTCTCCTTTACTTAAGAAGCTTAGTTTGGCTGAGTATAAAATTCTCGGCTGAAGATTTTAAAGATCAAAGAATGAACTCAAACTGAATCTAAAGAAGATGTTTCTAGTTTATCAGCCATGCTGTTCCCAAATGCATGAACAGCAAAACTGATTTTACCCTGTAGGTTCCTGTAAACAAAATTCAAAAAGCCCATCACCTTTCCTGGATGAATGGTCATTTCTTGGAAAATAGCGGAATGCTCCTTTTCATTCAATTAAATAGGATACATTTCTCAGAAAAAGATGAGAAGACCTGAGAAGCAAGTAGGTACTTAATGTGCTCATCCTTTTTCTCTTCTGTCCGTTTGCTGCCACGCCCGTCACAGGGGAAGGGGTCGTGTTCCTCGGAATCTGACACTCTGGCCCCTGCCCCCAGGGGCAGCAGCAGAAGCCAGGGCTGCTCCATGTGAGCCTCCTCTGGTCCAGGTCCTGGCCTGTGGGGCGTCAGTGGAGCCAGGACTTCCCGGGAGCAGGGTGCTCAGTCAAGGCAGAACAAGGCCGTGGGGCCCTGGGCACTGTCAGTGCTGTGGGCCCTGGGGCGATGGCTGCTGCTCAGAGAGGCTGAGGCCTGGGGCACATCGGGCCTCTGGATTCCAGCCTCTAGGATTCCTCTGTGTCTCAACAGCATCTCCAAAAACCAGCTCACAGCCGGCGGCCTTCTCCTGGCTGATGCCCAGAGGCCATCCACACAGCAGGGCCAGGCTCCTGGACCCCACTGATGTCCTGACGTGGTCGTGAGCTGCGGGGGGAGCCTGCATGGGGCCCGACGCTCACAGGCCCCAGCTCCACTCGCCCAGTGTGGGGATTCGAGCTCCGTCCTCATGTGAACACTGGAGATGAAGCTGAAGCAAGTGGGGAGAGCCCGGGAGGCCCAGCCCAGCCCCTAGCCCCGGTCAGCGGCCCCTGTTCATTCCCAGCCTGGCCAGGGTGCTGCTCCCCAGGCTCAGCCCCCGCTGGTGGCTCCTGGCCTGGGAAGGGGACGGCGCAGGACTGTGCATGTCCTTGTTGTCTGCTGACCAGAGATGCTGTCTCCCAGCCTAATTCCCTCAGGCCTGGGCCTCACCAGGTCCCCTCAGCCACGGGCCCTTCCCCCGGCCACAGGTCCTTCCCTGGCAGCCTTCCTTTCATACTCATGGTGGAGGCTGCTTGCCTCGGCCCTGCCGTACCTCCCATGGGGGCTGCCGTCCTTCCCCGAGCTGTGGCCTGATGGGGTGGGAGACTTGGGTCCCTGGTGCTCTCCCGGGCGCTCCAATTGTGGACTCTGTGATATTTCACCCCCTCCTTCCAGGAGGGCCGCAGGCTGACACTGGGACGCGCTGGGTTCCCCTCGAGGTGTTCCGAGCTGTGGCCTGGCCTCCACTGGCTCCCAGATGCCCTAGTGGGCACGTGCCGCTGACGTCAGAGGGCAGTGTCGGGGGTCTGGCCCCAGAAGTTTCTGTGCGGGGCGGTTGCCCTTCTCTCCCCATGCTGACTGCCCTGTGACCTGGGGGAGGCCCTGGCCTTGCAGGGGAGGGTCACCACCCCGGAGCGGCACTAAGGCAGGAGGTGTGTGGAAGGAGAGGGACGGTGGCCCACGGACCTGGCATGAGTGAGGCGTGGGGCCCCCATGGTTCCCAAGGCCCCTGGGCCAGCACCTCCAGAGCAGGCCTGAGGCCCTGACACACAAAGAGTCACACGGTTCTTTTTTCTGCCCTCTGTGGATGTCTGTCCTGCCCATGAAATCCATCGAGCCCGAGGCTGCCCCAGCACATCCACGAGGCTGACACGCCACAGCCGGGCCCTCCCCTCCGGCCCTGCCCTTTGCTCCGAAGGCTGACACCACTCAGCCAGGCACAGGCACCTGGCCCCTCCCCAGCGTCACCCTGCCTCTTGCTGGGCGTGTGTGAAACCGGTTGTAAGCCTTAGTGAGGTGTGAGTGACACGCGGTAAGCTGGAGTGATTAATGTCCACCCCACAGGCTGGGGCGTGTGGCTGCACCGTGAGGCTGTCACTAGTGCCACGCAGGGCCACGTCTGCTGGCTCCCATGGCCCTGCAGCCAGCTTGGGCCTCTCTGGCCCGGTTTGCCTGCTGCCCGGGGGTCCTGTGAAGGAGTGTGAGTGGGCTCAGGCTCACGGCCCTGTGGGGTTGGAGCTTTCAGGGAGCTGCACCTCACTCCAGAGACCGGGCTGGATGGCAAAGTGGGTGCAGGCCACAGAGGCAGGGCAGGGGCAACCCACCCGGTGCTCCTGAGGTCAGCGTCCAGACTGTGAGTCCAACCTCAGGGTCCAGCAGGCACTCAGCTGTGCCAGTTCCTTTCCTAGTGGCTGGGACCGGCCCCCAGGGTCACTCTTGAAGAAGGGGGGAGAAAGTCCCAGCAGGCCCAGCACTCGGGACCAACACCCCTCACTCCCCAGAGTACGCTGTGGAGTGAACTGCAGAACTGAGGCAGCTTGAGGAGACGGCAGGTGGGCCCTTCAGCAGGCCTGGAGCAGCTCCAGAGGCAGGGGTGGCTGCCCGTGTGACTGTCTGAGCCTGGGTGGCCCTTCCTTGTGTCCTCAGAAGGCACCGTCAGGAGCTGAGCCCCTGCTGCCTGCTGAGGTTTGCTGTGGCCTCTTCCTTCCCCCCCCCCAGTTGACCAATGAGCCCACCCAGGTCCAAAGAGCAAGTCTGTGGGTGGGGAACCGCACCACTGACTGACCGTCCTGCTGCCCCCCATAGGGCCCTGGGGACCAGCCACCCCCACAGGGACCCAGAGACCAGACCCCCCCACGGTACTAACCCAGGCTGTCTCACAACGAGGGACCCAATGGCCCTGAATGAAGTCTGCCGGGTTTTTTTTTGAGCCGGAGTCTTGCTGTTTCACCCAGGCTGGAGTGCACTGGTGCGATCTCAGCTCACTGCAACCTCTGCCTCCCGGGTTCAAGCGATACTCCTGTCTCAGCCTCCTGAGTAGCTGGGATTACAGGCATGCACCACCACGCCCAGCTAATTTTTGTATTTTTAGTAGAGATGGGGTTTCACCATGTAGGTCAGGCTGGTCACGAACTCCTGACCTTGTGATCTGCCTGCCTTGGCCTCCTAAAGTGCTGGGATTACAGGTATGAGCCACTGTACCCAGCCAGTCTGCTGTGTTTTAAGGAGCATCATTGAATATTTTTCCTTTAACACTGCTCACCTGGTGCAGGCCATCGGCCCCACCCCACCAAGACACCGAAGCTACGGGTGTTGCAGTGGAGATGGGAGTCTTTACCCCAGCAGCTCAGCCCAGGCCCACATCTTGCACCAGCGCTCCCTTGGTGGAACGGACCCCGGTACTCATTTTAAACAGTGTTTACCAGGAGACTCACCCTCCTGGGAGGCAGACCACAGACCACAGCCCACGTGACATGGAGCCCAGTACTCAGCTCAGATGACTCAGACCATGAGAGCTCAGAAGGTCACACGCGCACAGTTTCCACACAGCGCATGCAAACGCACCACCACTGCCACCTGGGCACACGCAGCATGAACGTTCAGCCCACACCAGTGGCACCAGAGAAGGAGCCCAGAAAATGCGACCTCATCCTAGAACAGCACAGCCCACCAGCATCACCTCACAAGTATTTTACTCAGCAACATGCCCCACTATGAATCCAATATGAGCATTAACTCTAACTGGGAGGCACTCAATGCCAGGGTCACCACTCCATGGAGACCTGGACCACGAGTACTCACACAGGCTATCCACAGCCCCCAGCCCCGCAGCCCCCAGGAGGCCTGGACAGCCAGCCGCTGGGTGGTGGGAGCTGCCCTGGTGGGCACCAGCTCACCCAGCAGCCCTCCCTCTGGGCCCACAGGAGCCAGCACAGTGGGGCATGGAGGACTTGTGTTGCCGGTGAGCCTACCTGCAGCCTGACTCGTCTCGCTGGGGAGACTCTGGTCTCCTAACTGTGGCCGGAGGGGACAGGCCTCTCACGTGTGCCGGCCCCTTGTAGGGCCTTCCTACTCCGCCTGCCCTGAACAACTATGGCACTCAGACACCTGCTCAGGCTTGGCCCCAGGGACCCTCCAAATTAGCTTCTGGGTCCCTGTCCCCAGGAGCCTCCCCAGATGCCCACTAGGCCCTGCCCCCACCCTGCCGCTGGCCTGGCTTCACAGAGCTTCATTCCCATGGGGTGCTCACCCTGTTCCCTCCCTCCCTCCTCTGTCCCCTGCCTCACTGGGCACACACTTTCCCTGCGAACATAGGGCTGACCTCCATCTGCCCGAGGCACCCCACCCCCACCCAGCTCAAAGGCTACAGAACATCCTTGACCTTGAATATGACAGGCAGAATTTCCACCTGAAGGCGTCTGTGTGATGAGAGCTCCGGCCGTAAAGGCTCCTGTGGAAGCCTCTGGGCTCAGGCACAAACCCTGGCAGCACAGAGGAGGTGAGACGGGCGGGCGCAGCAGCGGACACAGCCACTGTCCCGGCGCAGGCCAATGCTGGTCCCGACAGCATCCCCGGAGAAAGGCCAGACCCAAGGCTTAGGGGCAAGTGGCAGGACAGGCCAGGCACCATCTGGCACTGGGTGGGTGCGGAAGTGCTCTGTGCAGCCCTGTCTCTGCACGTGGGGGTGCATTCGCCACCTGAGTGCAAGCCCCCAGCTCCTTCCAGGTCCCCAAACAGGCTTCCTGCAGCTGCTGTCACTGATGGGCAGCACTACAGCCTGCGCGTGTCCGCTGAGCTGACCTTCTGCTAAGGGCCCCCCAGGGGGCCCAGCGCTCCCGTCCAGCCTGGGTCCCCACCGGAGTCCTGGTCAGGTAGGTGGACGGTGCAGGCCCCACCCAGGCCCCTCCCCCACAGGACCACAGGGGCTCCTTCGCTGCCCAAAGCCTCTGCAGGGGTGGCTCATTTAGCAACAGTGCAGGCCGACCAGAGCCAAGCCGTGTCCGGGGTCTCGTGGAAGACATGGCAGACGCCACTGTGTGGCCTCCCAGGCTGGAGGCTTCCTCAGCTAGGACTGCGCCAGAGAAGAACCCTCAGGGTCCAGCACAGGTGGCTTCTGCTTCCGGTCCTTGGGGCTGATAGAGTCACTGCAGTGTTGTTGCTGTGCGGGGGTCACACACCAGCAGGAGGCGGGGGTGGGGGGGCACCTCACCTGTGCCTCTGAAGATGATGCATATGCGTGCACACCTTCCTTCAGAGACACACGTGCATGTGCGCACACAACTCCCACAGATGCACCCACACACCACACGGGCACACCCCCCACACACACGTTTACAGCCAGGCAACCCACACACCACTCACACATAGGCCGGCAGGCACACACTAACACATGTCTACACACACACTCACACAGGCCGGCAGGCACACACTCCATCACATCCCACACACAGACACACACACTCACACAGGCCGGCAGGCACACACACTCCATCACACCCCCACACAGACACACACACTACACAGGCCGGCAGGGTCACACACTCCATCACATGTGACACACAGACACACACACTCACACAGGCCGGCAGGCACACACACTCCATCACATCCCACACACAGACACACACACTCACACAGGCCGGCAGGGTCACACACTCCATCACACCCCACACACAGACACACACACACAGGCCGGCAGGGTCACACACTCCATCACATGTGACACACAGACACACACACTCACACAGGCCGGCAGGCACACACACTCCATCACATCCCACACACAGATACATACATTCACACAGGCTGGCAGGCACACAAACTCCATCACACCACACACAGACACACATACTCACACAGGCCGGCAGGCACACACACTCCATCACATGTGACACACAGACACACACACAGACCGGCAGGCACACACACTACATCACACCCCACACACAGACACACTCACACAGGCCGGCAGGGTCACACACTCCATCACACCCCACACACAGACACACACACACACAGGCCGGCAGGGTCACACACTCCATCACATGTGACACACAGACACACACACACACACAGGCCGGCAGGCACACACACTCCATCACATCCCACACACAGACACACACACTCACACAGGCCGGCAGGGTCACACACTCCATCACATCCCACACACAGACACACACACTCACACAGGCCGGCAGGCACACACACTCCATCACATCCCACACACAGATACATACACTCACACAGGCCGGCAGGCACACAGACTCCATCACACCACACAGACACACACACTCACACAGGCCGGCAGGCACACACACTCCATAACATCCCACACACAGATACATACACTCACACAGGCCGGCAGGCACACAGACTCCATCACACCCCACACACAGACACACACACTCACACAGGCCGGCAGGCACACACACTCCATCACATGTGACACACAGACAAACACAGGCCGGCAGGCACACACACTACATCACAACCCACACACAGACACACTCACACAGGCCGGCAGGGTCACACACTCCATCACACCCCACACACAGACACACACACACACAGGCCGGCAGGGTCACACACTCCATCACATGTGACACACAGACACACACACTCACACAGGCCGGCAGGCACACACACTCCATCACACCCCACACACAGACACACACACTCACACCCAGGCCGGCAGGGTCACAAACACTCCATCACATGTGACACACAGACACACACACTCACACAGGCCGGCAGGCACACACACTCCATCACACCCCACACACAGACACACACACTCACACAGGCCGGCAGGGTCACAAACACTCCATCACATGTGACACACAGACACACACACACAGGCCGGCAGGCACACACACTCCATCACATCCCACACACAGACACACACACACACAGGCCAGCAGGGTCACAAACACTCCATCACATGTGACACACAGACACACACACTCACACAGGCCGGCAGGCACACATGCTCCATCACATGTGACACACAGACACACACACACAGGCCGGCAGGCACACATGCTCCATCACACCCCCACACAGACACACACACTCACACAGGCCAGCAGGCACACATGCTCCATCACATGTGACACACAGATACATACACAGGCCGGCAGGCACACACACTCCATCACATGTGACACACAGACACACACACACAGGCCGGCAGGCACACACATTCCATCACATCCCACACACAGACACACACACACTCACACAGGCCGGCAGGCACACACACTCCATCACACCCCACACACAGACATACACACTCACACAGGCCGGCAGGGTCACACACTCCATCACATGTGACACACAGACACACACACTCACACAGGCCGGCAGGGTCACACACTCCATCACACCCCACACACAGACACACACACACACAGGCCGGCAGGGTCACAAACACTCCATCACATGTGACACACAGACACACACACTCACACAGGCCGGCAGGCACACATGCTCCATCACACCACACAGACACACACTCACACAGGCTGGCAGGCACACACGCTCCATCACATGTGACACACAGACACACACACTCACAGGCTGGCAGGGTCACACGCTCCATCACACCCCACACACAGACACACACACACAGGCCGGCAGGCACACATGCTCCATCACACCCCCACACAGACACACACACTCACACAGGCCAGCAGGCACACATGCTCCATCACATGCGACACACAGATACACACACTCACACAGGCCAGCAGGCACACACTCTCCATCACATGTGACACACAGATACACACACTCACACAGGCCAGCAGGCACACACGCTCCATCACATGTGACACACAGATACACACACACACAGAGGCCGGCAGGCACACATGCTCCATTGCACCCCCACACAGACACATACCAGGAAGTGACACAAAAGTCAGATGCGGGACACAGCATTTGTGTCTGGCTCTGGCCCCAGGGTCCGGTGGAAGGTGACTCTGAGCTGGGAGCCCCTCGGCGTGGCCGGGCTTTGGATGTTTATGCTCCAGAACATTACGTGCAGATGGATACGGCCCAGCACTGGTCCTGAGTGGACTCACGAGGCTGAGTCAGCATAGAAACACATGGAGGCTGGAGGTTTAATGTTTAATGTTGACTCTTTGGCTCAGTGGCAGGATGCCTCTCTGCTCAGCCAGGGGCACTGAGGGCAGAAGCTTCATGAGGGTCTGGAGGGGCCAGGGAGAGCAGTGTCACCCCGGGATCAGGACACGAAGCGGGCCGCACACCCCGGGCCCCTCTACCCCCATGGAGGGCGAGAAAAATGCACGGGTGCTATTAACCAGCCTCACAAAGAACAGACAACGCAAAGACTGTATTTTTGTGTGGACGGTTCTGCACCTACAGTGTGTACACAGCACAGCCTTGGGATTCGGGTTCACATCGACTATGGAAGCAGGTGGAAAGGTGAGGCGGAGGCAGAGCCGCCTGGCGTCATCTGGTGGCCCATCTGGTTGACCTGTAAGGACGCACGGGGTTTGCTGGGTGGAGCACGCTGAGGCCGACGGTATCATGGTGAAGTTTACTGACACCCCGGGAGGTGAGTCTCCCTCATACTCAGATACTGAGTGCCAGCCTCCGGAGAGCCCTTCCACCGAGCAGGCACTGGGAACACTCCCCTACACCCCTCTTCTGGGAGGTGCGCTTCAGGAGGCTATGCTCCTCGTGAGACCGCACTGGCGAGGCTGCTGACGTTGACATTTGCAGGGTGAAACCATCTGCAATGACGCCTGGTGCGCGGGGCACTGGAAAACACATGCCTTCCATGTGCAGTGTGTGCCCATGAGCATGACGGGGTGCATGTGTTTGTGGGGTATGCATGTGTGTGCGCCTGTGTGTATGTGTGGGTGCACATGTGTCACAGACGGGGGAGGGAGGGAGGGCTGTGCACGTGTCACACCTATGGCCCTCTGGATTCCCTCCCACCAAGGGACGGGCCACTTGCTTTCACAGGTTTGTTGTCATCTACATCTGTCCTTTGAGTCAGGGCTTGGTGCCCAGATGTTTTTCATGGAGATGAAAAAAAGGGAAAGGGATTTTGTCCATGAGAACGTCCCCACCAACCAGCCCCCTCTTCTTTTGGGATAGAACCTTCTTGTTGCCA
This sequence comes from Ateles fusciceps, assembly GCA_036589455.1. NCBI lineage: Eukaryota > Metazoa > Chordata > Mammalia > Primates > Atelidae > Ateles > Ateles fusciceps. Next base: position 2,619,121 of record JAZHEH010002481.1, on the reverse strand, counting down.
GGTGCCTACACTGGAGTGGAATCCAGTCCCAACGGGGGTGGCTGGTTTTAGAAGTCATCTTCACTAAAGGATGTTGTGCATTTTCCAAAGGCGTGGGCCCCTGAGAGCCCCCCCCCCCATTGGCCCTCTGAGGCGGACAGCTATCCCCAGAGTCCAGAGCGTGGCCGCAGCCCCCAGCATCCGTGGTGCTCTCACCCCTGCAGGGCGGGGGCTACGACGAGGACGGGGCTGACGGTGGACACTGAGTGGGCAGAGGCGCGTGGGGGCCCCAGGAAGCTGCAGGGGTGGCTCAGACACAGGACAGCGGAGGGTCCTGAGGGTTCTGCCCAGAGCGAGAATGCTGAGGACAGACTGGCCACCACTGCCCCGGAGAACACAAGACACACACAGTGAACGCTGGGAAGGTCAGGGCAGCCTCCTGCTGTGGTCTCGGCCCCTCCGGCCACACCCGAGGAAGCCAGGACCGGGTGGGCCGCAGGGCATCTCGGGCAGGGCCATGCGGGGGTCCTGGTGGGTTCTTTGATGGAATCCCCTGCTCTGCTTCTGGGGTGCACCAGGACTGGAGGCCACGGGACTGAAACCAGATGACCATGTGCAGGGCCCAACACGTGGATTTAGGATGAGAGGAGCAGGCGTGGCCCAGAGTGTTTCCTCCGCTGAGGTCTTTCTCACGGAAGGGGGGGCAGCCGGGGGTGTGAACTGCTTCTGAAAGGCGGGGTCCCTTTGGTGCCCCCAGTGACCTCATGTGGCAGATGGACCCCCCCCCCCCCCCGCTCTGCTCTGAAGCTCCTCCAGGGACACCATGTCCCCTGCCCTGGCTACACAGTAGTTTCGTTTCTCCAGGGTCCCGTTCGGATATTGCCGGTCACGTCGGTGCCAAATGGCAGGCCTTCTAGCAAGTCACCCTTGGGCAGCCCGTTCTGGCTGGGGCCGCCGAAGGGTAGGGACTGTGTCCTCCGCAGCATCTCCAGATGGCCGGGCCGCGTCGGGCAGCTGTAGAGGCTAGGGCTCCCCCTCGCTGCCCTCGGGCTGGCTGACCATGGGGAAGGGGTCGCCTTGGGCGCAGCAGGACAGCGTGTGTGTCCCCGCAGGGCCCTCCAGCGAGCTGGGGGGGCTCTCCGTGCGGGAGCTTCGGGGGCTGCCGTCCAGGCTGGACGGGATGTGGTAGGCATACTCGGGCTCGGTGGGCGCTGGGTGCCGGCCGAAGTAGGGGCGGCTTAGTTCTGCCCCTGCAGGCACCCGTGCAGGTGGGGGTCGTGCCCGAAGGCGCCCTCCTCCGGCAGGTGCACGTGCGCCTCGTCCGCCATCAGCGGCTCGCAGTACATCTTGGCACAGCACGGGGTGGCCGGCGACAGGCAGCTGGCGTGGCCCTGCGCGGCCTGCAGGTTGGTCATCTTGCAGGGGCCCGGCGGGTGCACGAAGCCCCGCGGCTGTCCGAGGCCCGGCGAGTGTAGGCAGGTGGCGTGGCCCGGCGCGGCTCCGTCTGCGTGGAGCGCGGGCCGGGGTCCCCGCGGGGGCGGGGCAGCAGGCCCACCAGCACCGCCACACGTCCTCGCGCTTGGCGCAGTGGTGGATGAGCACGAAGAGCCCCAGCGTCACGCAGAAAGCGCCGTACAAGCAGCTGAAGACCATGTCCAGGAAGTGGCCCTGCGACACGGCCAGCGCCCCGAAGGCCCACGTGGCCGCGAACAGGAACAGCGTGAAGGCGGCGGCGCGCAGCTGCGCCTGGAACGAGTGCTCGTTCTGCAGCACCGAGGCCCCGGGGCCGCCGCGGGCGGGTGGGGTGCCGGGCCGGGGCCCGCGGAGGCCGCCCTCGGGGGTCGCCAGCCGCCGCTGCTCCTCGGGCCGCGCGCGCAGCTCGTACCTGCGCCCCCGGGTGGCGCCGCAGCTGCACGTAGGTGCCCAGGAAGTACACGCAGGTGACCAGGGCGATGAGGGGCGGCCGGGCCGTAGAAGGCGCCCAGACTGGGCTCCCAGGCCATCCAGCAGCTGCGGGGGAGAGACGCGGGTCAGCGGGGCAGGGCCAGGACGCGGGACTCGGGACTCAGGACTCTGGACTCCGACTCGGGACTCGGGACTCGGGATTCGGGACTCGGGACTCGGACTCGGGACTGGGGGACTCCTCCTGCGGAGCGAAGGTCCCACGCCCACCCCGACAAGGGAGTGGCTCTGTGCAGCTGCGGCTTGGGAGCCTCGGGCGTTTCTAGAGTCGCTGAGAGTGTGGATGGGAATGGGGCCCTATCGGCCCTACCAGCTCCGGAGGTTGGGAGCCGGGAAAGTGTCTCCAGCGCGGCCGGAGGCGCAACCGGGTGGGGTGAGGGCCAGGTGGGAGGCCGCGCTTGGTAGGCGGGGTCAGAGGGCGAAGCTGGCTGGGCGGGGCTGGAGTGGGTGGGCGGAGCCAGGGAGGTGGAGTCGGGTGGGGGCTGGGTCAGACAGAGGGCGGAGCTGGGTGGGCGGGGCCGGTGTGGGTGGGCGGGGCCTGACAGAAGGCAAGGGGCGGGGGGATCCTGGGGCCTCAGAAGGAACTGGGCACGCTGAACCAGGGGTTCCAGGACGACTCCGGGCACCGATGGTGGGAACGGTTGAACCCATTCCTACTTGATGGGGTTTCTCTTTTAAGCTGAGCTCCGTGCTGCTGCCAAATAGCTGTTTGTCCCCAGGCCCCTCCCATGGAAGGCAAACCAGGCCTGCCTTGTCCAGGAGAAGAGATTAGGGTGGAGTCCCTGGGGAGAGGAGGGGGCGCCGCGCACTCCTGGGGGGCGAAAGCTGGGAGGGGGCGCGGGTCTGGGCGAGCTCCGGGTCCAGGCCCCAGCCTTGCTGCCCCTTCTTCGGCTCCCCTAGTGCGGGCGCCCCGGAGGCCTCTGGCAGAGCCCACCCGCCCCTCCCCCGCTCCTGGCGGCAGGTGCCCAGTACTCACTACGCGGTGTCCTCATCCTCCGTCCCATAATTCCTGATGTTCGTGGCAGCTGTGACCCCACAGATGATGAATGGGACCCCTCCGCTGACGAGGTAAAACCTGCCGGAGAGGAAGGCGCTCACCCCCTTGCAGACCCGGCCTGCGTCCTCCTGGGACAGCACTGCCCCTCCCGCCCTCCGCGGGGCAAGGGAGAGTAGCGGGTGCAGGCGGAGTAGGTGCAGGGACCAAGACCCCTGACCCCTGACCCCCGACCCCCGACCCCGAGAGAGCACCAGTCCTGGCCTTGCCTTGCCTCCTGCTGGCCTCTGCGCCTGCAGAGGGACCTGGACCCTGGCACGGAGGTCCCAGGTGAGCTGGGTGGGCTGCAGACTTCAGGGCAACTGCAGGGAGCCCCTGGGTACAGGCAGACTGCTCCCCCAGCAGCGCAGGTCACACAGCAGGTAGTGTGTGGCCAGTGACAGCAGTGGGGTGGGAGGGGGACCGTTTTAAGCGGTTTTAAGGCCTCACTCAGCCTCAGGGGAAGAAGCTCAGAAGGCCGCAGTCTCTGCTCCCTGCAGACCATGGAGCCTCACCTTGGAGGGGGCAGAGTCTCAACCTGAGAGGTACGGCCCAAGCCCAGGGCAGGGGCTGACCGTGCCCTCTGCAGGGCCTGTCAGCGGCGCCCAGGGGTCCACACAGATGCTGCATGTCCCGGACCGGGTGCACTTGCTCACCGCCTCCACCCCTAGCCAGACCCATGAGGCACCCCCTGGCTGCCAGCCCTATGGGGCATGGGTGATCTAGGGGCCAGCTCCAAGACCATCTCCACATGGGTGACATGGGGAGGGGGGCAGTGAGAGACCATCCCAGCATGGGCAACCTAGGGGGCAGCTCAGAGACCATTCCTGCATGGGTGACCTGGCGGGGGGGGGCTCAGAGACCATCCCCCAAATGGGTGACCTGGAGGGGGTCAGCTCAGAGACCATCCCTGCATGGGTGACTTGGGGGGTGACAGCTCAGAGACCATCCCTGCATGGGCGCTGTCTCCCCAGCTGCTGTAAACTCGTGGGTCCGCCATGGACACCCCCCCCACAAGTTTAGTTGGCTCCAAGGTGCAGGGGTGGGAGGGGGTGGCCCTGCATCTGGTAGTTCTTGGGGACCTCCCCACCCCAGGGAACCTGTGCTTCCCAGACTCTGTATCCCAAGAAAATATTTTTCAGGAATAAAGATGAAATAAAGACACTTTCTGATAAACATAAACTAGGAGAATTTGCCATTTATCGACCTGTACTTCCAGAAATGCTAGATGAAACTCCTCAGGGTGGAGGGTAGCGGACCCTCCCGCAGACACCGCGCCTGTGGAAGACCCTGACCAGCCTGGAGGAGGAAGGGAGGGAGGCAGGAAATGATCCTATACAATGGGAAGCTTTCTATAAATGTTCTATGGAATAGCACAGTGTTACTCTACACAGGCTGTGAAAAGGCTATGGATTTTAATCCCTTAGAGTAACCCTGAGAAACTAGGTAAAAACTAGTAGATAAACTAAAAAAAAATTTAAAAGATATTAAAATAATCTAAAAGAAGGAAGCAAAGGAGAAATGGAAGAATTTGAAACAGCAAAAGAATCACTAAAAGTGGTAAAAACAGAAAACAAATAGTATAATGGAGAGTAAATCCAAACAAATCAAAATTGCAATTAATTTTACAAGCTAAAAGCTCCAACTCAAAGGCAGAGATTGCCAGAATAGTTCGTAAGAACCTGGAACATGGTTTCCAGAAGAGAACGCTTTGATGTAAGACATGAGGAAGTTGAAAGTTGGAAGGAAAAGGCATGTATCGCCGACCATGAGATCAAGAGAGCTATAGCCGCTACACCAATACCAGGGAGTGTATACAGTCAGACAGTGAAATAGAGGGGCACATGGGATGTAGCAGTGTCCAGGATAGACCCACAGTCACACAGGAGTGGTGCAGGATAGACCCACAGTCACACAGGAGTGGTGCAGGATAGACCCACAGTCACACAGGAGTGGTGCAGGATAGACCCACAGTCACACAGGAGTGGTGCAGGATAGACCCACAGTCACACAGGTGTGTCCAGGATAGACCCACAGTCACATAGGAGTGGTGCAGGATGGACCCCACAGTCACACAGGAGTGGTGCAGGATAGACCCACAGTCACACAGGAGTGTCCAGGATAGACCCACAGTCACACAGGAGTGTCCAGGATAGACACACAGTCACACAGGAGTGTGCAGGATAGACCCACAGTCACACAGGAATGTCCAGGATAGACCCACAGTCACACAGGAGTGGTGCAGGATAGACCCACAGTCACACAGGAGTGGTGCAGGATGGACCCACAGTCACACAGGAGTGTCCAGGATAGACCCACAGTCACACAGGATTGTGTAGGATGGACCCACAGTCACACAGGAGTGGTGCAGGATAGACCCACAGTCACACAGGAGTGTCCAAGATAGACCCACAGTCACACAAGAGTGTGTAGGATAGACCCACAGTCACACAGGAGTGTCCAGGATAGACCCACAGTCACACAGGAGTGGTGCAGGATGGACCCACAGTCACACAGGAGTGTCCAGGATAGACCCACAGTCACACAGGATTGTGTAGGATGGACCCACAGTCACACAGGAGTGGTGCAGGATAGATCCACAGTCACACAGGAGTGTCCAGGATAGACCCACAGTCACACAGGAGTGTGTAGGATAGACCCACAGTCACACAGGAGTGTCCAGGATAGACCCACAGTCACACAGGAGTGGTGCAGGATGGACCCACAGTCACAGAGGATTGGTGCAGACGGACCCACGGTCACATGGGAGTGGTGCGGGATGGAGACATCCAACCATCCAACTGGAAGTAGACTCCTTTCCACAGCGGTGAAGGAAGGAATACCTGTAGGGAATCTTAGCCCTGAGCCACACTGACTGTGTACACGCTTGATCTAGGCGGGTCAACAATGCCCTACGGTAAAAGGTACAACCATAAATGGTCCAGAGGAAGATACTGGGTGGCACCACTGGCCGTGGGAGGCAGGTGAGAGGGTTTGGCTGTGTCTTCACCCAAGTCTCATCTGGAACTGCAGCTCCCAGAATCCCCACGTTGTCGGAGGGACCCGGCAGGTGGTGACTTAATCACGGGTTCCCTCATACTGTTCTCGTGGTAGTGAACAAATCTCACGAGCTCTGATGGGCTCTTCATAAGAGCTCTCTTTTCACTTGGCCCCCATTCTCCTGGGTATGTCTTTATCAGCAGGTGAAAACGGACTAATCCTCCAGGATTTCACCAAAAGCCACAACTGCTGCTCATCCAGGACAGTTTCCATTTGTTTTCCAAAGCTATGGACTGGGAAAAACAGTCACAAAACATACTCCTACAAAAGAACAGTATTCTGGATGGATATGAAACTCCCACTAAAAATAATCTGAAAACATCCAATAAAAATTGGCAGAAGATGTGAGTGGCCATTTCAGGAACTGTGGCATCTCAATCTCCGGCGCACACGGGAAGGCCCTGCATGTCGTCAGCCGTCGGGAACCTGCAAGGCAGTGTCGTTTTCCTGGAGGGACCGGAGCTGCTAACGTGAAGAGACGGATTACCCCCGAGTGCCATGCGTGTCGTGTGCCTGCAACATCCCGACTCGCTGGGAAAGAGGCTGCACTTGGAAACTACGACCCAGAGACTTCGGTCACAGGCACTGGGCCAGAAGAAACGGAAGCGTGTGCCCACACAGACCTGGAGAAGGAAGGTGGGGACATTTCACGTGTAACAGCCCAAACTGGAGCCAGCCCCGGTGTCCACCGACAGGGAAACGGATACAGATACTGTGGTGCGTTCGGACCACGGAATACAGCTCAGGAGACAAGGGGCATGGCAGCCATGTGCAGCAGTGAGCACGGACTGCAGCCCGTCAGCCTGGGCTGCAGGAGCAGCACATGGAGAGCATGGGCGACGGTGGCTTCATTTCTGTGCGGTTCTAAACCAGGCAGAATGAATCTATGGCGGAGAAGAATCACGGCAGTTGTCCGCAGGGGGCTGCCTGGGAAGCGTCTGGAGAGAGGGTGGAGCTTGGACGTGGCTGCTGTGAGCACCTGCGTTGGCTCAGCGGGTCACATGTCAGCTTTGCACCTTCCATTACATGTGCATTTCACTCAGCAGGAAAGCAGTACTGGACACAAATACTGACCTCTTTGGCTGAACCATGCGGGGGTCGGACCCCAAGGCCTGCAACTGACTTGAAAGGCACAAAAGTAAGGCCTTGGGTGGGTGGGCAGTGGGTGAGGTATGTGGCCCAGCAGAGGGCTATGGAAGCTCTAGGTGGCTGTCCAGCTTCACTGTGAAACTCTTAACTTTCTGTACATTTGAAGTTTTCATAATAATGTGTTGGGGGAAAAGGTGGGGAGAAACCAGCTGCCTCCTCCACCCGTCCCTTCCCAGGTGGAATTCTGCAGCCTTGAAGAGCGGGAGTCCTCTGAGAGAGCAGGTCTGCCCAGTCCTCACAGGGTAGAGGCAATGCAGCCACAGGCAGCACACGGGGCAGGCACCCAAGCGGTGGGGACGTGGCGCCGAGCTGGGCTCAGTTCACTCGTCCTCCTGGTGTGGCCCAGGGCGGCACCCATGAGCGGCTGTGGGCAGGTCAGGGGAGGACCCCAGCAGCAGCCCCCATCCCTGGAGCCCACGAAGGTCCCTCCTCACTTTGGGATGTATGGAGCCGACTCGAGTCCGCCTGGCCCTTTGGGGTCCTATAACCAGAAGTGGGGTTCTGGAAGGACCAACATCTTTCCCGGTCAGCTGGCCTGGGCCGAGATCCCCAGTTTCCTGGGAGCTGTGTGAGCGGCTGAAGATGGCGAGCTGGTCCGTGTTTCTCATCCCCACCAAGGAAACCGCATTTCCACTGTCCTCTCATCTCTAAACTCACGTAAACTTCCTCTAAACGGTTCTTCAAGTCCCCTCACCCCAGGCTCACTGCAGGCGTCCCCTCTGCAGGAATCCCACCCTAGGCCCTCCCTGGTGGCTCCACTTGCCTGGTGGATCAGGGCTCCAGACTCCCGGCCCAGAAGGAGCATTGTTTTCACTCCTGCATGCCTGAAGTCACCCTGCTGCTCACCTGCCTGCCACTCCGTGGAACTGAGGCCTCACCCACTCTGTAAGTCTGTCCTCATGTTGCCAATAAAGACGTACCCAGGACTGGGTAATTTATAAAGGAAAGAGGTTTAATTGCCTCATGGTTCTCCAGGACTGGGGAGGCCTCAGGAAACTTTATCATGGCAGAAGGGGAAGCAAACACGTCCTTCTTCAAGTGGCAGCAGCAAGGAGAGGGGCCGAGCAAATGGGAGAAGCACCTCATGAAACCATCAGCTCTTGTTAGAGCTCACTGTCATGAGAACAGCATCGGGGAACCACCCCCACAATCGAATCACCTCCCATGGGGTCCCTCCCACAGTACCAGGGGATTACGGGAACCTGGGCTCCCCTGGTGCCTCTGGAACAAGCTCTGGATGAGCCCGTCCTGACTGGGTCCCGTGGTCACTAGAAGCAGTTGAGTCGGCTTTCCCGTTCCGTGCCCTGTTTTTGGCACCTGTGGGCTTCATGGTCGTCTCTTTGCAAGCTGTGCCGAAGTCACGTGTGGCCCAGTCCTCCCTGCCTTTACCTTGAGAGAAACGTTGGTCTTTATTTCTCCTGGCCCCCACCCAACTCGGCAGGAACAATTCAAGATGAGATGTGGGTGGGGACACAGCCAATCCAAGCCACCAGCCCCGCATAGCTTAGAGCAGCCTGGCACCCAGCAGGCGCTGAGCACACAGGAGGGTCAAGGGAGAGCCACGGGAGGGCTGGCCACCGTGTCTGTTTCTGGAGGATTTCCACTATTTCCCAGTGAAGCAGGCACAGCAAGGAAGCCCTGGACTTGCCATGCGGCCTCGGCGCTGGGGCCTCTCCGGCTCTCCCTGCAGCTGAGTCTGAACATGTGTCCCAAGTAGCCGGCCCCTGGAACGAGGGTGAGGGAGGTGGCGATTTGCAGAGGAAATGGGAGCAACCTGCAGATGCCTTCACCCAGTGGGTCGGGCGGTTTGCTCCCGCCGAGCGGGGTGGGGCCGGGAGAAACAAAGACCAACGTTTCTCTGAAGGTAAAGGCAGGGAGGACTGGGCTACACGTGACTTTGGCACAGCTTGCAAAGGGACAGCCATGAAGCCTACAGGTGCCAAAACAGGGCACGGAACGGGAAAGCTGACTCAACTGGCTCTAGTGACCACGGGACCCAGAGAGGATGGGCTCACCCAGAGCTTGTTCCAGCAGGGCTGAGGGAGCCCGGGCTGGATTCGGCTGTCCACACCTGGCTGACCTGAGGGGTCGGCAAGGGCACTTCTGCTTTGCTCCCACAGTCAACGGTGGCACAGAAAGCCTCCGGGTCTCACGGCTGTCAGGCACAGGGAGCCCTTAGACCCCGCTCTGGACACACAGGAGGCCACTGTCCCTGAGCCCTCCACTTTCCCCAAGAGACAGAGCACAGGTCCCAGCCTCGAAGCCCCCTCTGGCGTCCTCAGCAGGCTCGGCGCTGGGACAGGGATGGTTCAGGCCACACTCTGCGCAGCAAGGCCAGTCCACGTTGCTCCTCTGTGGCCCGTGGCCCTGGTGAACCCACAAGGAGCCCTGGAGAAAGCCGGCAGCAGAGGCCCTGTGCATTCCCAGGCTGGATGATGGGGCCACTGACGTGTCCTGGGGGCCCTGCCTGGTTCTCGCCCAGGTGGTCCAGCACCCCTGCCTTCCCTGTGGCTGCAGGTCTTCTCCAGGGAACCCCAGCATCCTGCAGTGAGCATGGAGAAGCTGCCAGCAGCTGCTCAGAGGAGACGCCGGGGTCTGTCTGTGCCGGGCGTCTCCAAGCTGCCTGCTGGGTACTGCCTGCCAGGACAGTGAGCTCCAGGCTCCTTCCCAGCGCGCAGGACAGGCCGGCCGGCAGAGGGCGCTGGAGGCCGCCGCTGGTGTTGTCACCGCTGTGGTCGTACAGGCGCGGGGCTGGGGCAGGGAGCCCTGCTGGGTCCACCTCCACCATCCACGCCGGCGTGCCCTCTGCGACAGTCTGAGCCCACGGCCGCCGCCGACCCCGGGCCAGCGAGGGCGGAGCCCAGGCCAGTGAGGGCGGAGCAGCCATCGGTGCTGGGGCGGGTAGATTAACGCTGGCATTGAGAACAGGAGCTCGGGCCTACGTGGGCTAAATAACATCCCAAAGACACCCGTGTCCTCTTCCCTGGAATCAGTGAACCTGTCGCCTCGTGCGTGAAGAGACTTTGCAGACGGGTGAAGTGAGCGATGGTGAAGAGTGGAGGCTGCCACCCTCCCCCCAGGTGTGTGGCTGGACTGACAGCCGGGGTCCTCAGAAGAGGGACGGCAGAGATCCCGCTGGAGAGAGGACGCTGGTTGCTGGCTTTCCGGGTGGAGGAGGCCCTGAGCCCAGGAGTGACAGCGGCTGAGGCAGCCCCAGAAGATGCTGGGAGGATGGAGACAGCTGTGCCCCACACCTCGGCATGGACCCAGCGGGAGGCGGCCCTGCCCATGCCCTCACCTCGGCGTGGACCCAGCGGGGCTGACTTTGGGCTTCTGGCCTTCTGACTGTCAGGCGATCCCTCTGAGTTGCTTCAGACCACTGAGCTTGTGCTGTGGCCACAGAAGCCACGGGAAGGTGACATGGTCCCCACTGTGGAGTGAACCCCAGCTACGAACAGTTACAGGACATAGTTGCTGCTGTTCACAGGGGTGACGGGGAGCTGAGGAGGAGCCGCGGTGCGGGTGTCACATGGGGACGGTGCTTTCCGTGACCCACAGAAGCACCAGGCACCCCAGGATCACAGACTTTGGGTTCCAAAGCTGACTTGGTGAAAGGGAATGTCTCTGTCCGGCTGATGCAAGGAGCAAACACGGGCCCCTCCCTGTCAGTGAGGGAGGGCGGGCGGCCCAGAGGAGCGTGGAAGAGACCTGCACATGCTTCTTGGAGGAGAGGAGAGTGTGGCCAGCGACGCCCACAGACAGGTGCAGAGGGGCACGCAGGGCCCCTGCCAGGGGTTGGCTTGTGAGGATTTAGCAGGGTCAGCGCTGAGCCCCGCATGGGTGGGACGAGCCATGTGACCATGTGAGCCCTCAGTGACCAACGTGCAATGGTCAGCAGAAGGGATAAAGGGTTAAGCCCCGTGGTCTCGCCAGAAGCGGGTCCTGTGTGGCCATGGACACAGTGAGCCCCAGTTACCGATGGTTACAGGACAGATCTTAAAGAAACACGCCAGGTAGAGAAATCAGGCATGAGATCAGGTGAAACGACTCAAGGCACACACAGCCCAAAGCCCGGTGCCGCCCAGGGAGGCGTGTGCTCGGCTGGCCAGCCAAGAGGAAGGCAGGGAGGCCCCGGGGCAAGCCAGGGGGTATGGCTGGGATGGGGCGGCCCCGAGGCTCCCGCTTCTGCCCCCCGCGGGTCCTGGCAGCAGTTTCCCAAGCCTTGCTGGTGGGTCCAGCATCTTTCTACGTGCACACTTTCCACTGCACACTCAAAAAAGGATAAATTTAGAAACTATTTTTAAAAGGAAAGGAAAGAAAAGAAGAAAGAGACAGGAACCAAGCCCGTGGCGTGGGCAGAGCCTCGCAGAGGAGGGGCGCCTGCAGCTGACCCTGCCCAGCCCCCTCGCCCATTAGCCCCTTGGCTGTGTGCCCAGCCTGGGTGGTGCCAACTCTGTGACCCCTCCTGGCACACACCTGCTGCCGTTGGAGCGGACTGTTAAGTCGGAATAGTGCACTCTGGGACTCGGGGAAACTGGGCGAGGACACGGACCATAGGTATGCTTCCTCCACGGCTCTGTTCCCCGCCACGGCTGACCTCACACCTCTCCCCCAGGGTAGTGGCACCGTCATAGCCTGAGTGGAAAAGTACCTGGGAGCAGCCTGGACCCAGGTGCCACCTGGGGCAGCCCCTCTGAGACCAGCGCTGCATCCCTGGGCTCAGGTGGGCGGCAATGCCTCTGCCTCCATGCTGCACCTCTCCTTACACCACACACATGCCCACACCGCACACATGTAAAAGCTTCCAAGCAGAGGCTGACTCTCTTGCTAGGGGCCAGCACAGCCGGGGACTCTCAGCTGAAGCCAGTCCTCACTCACCATTCTGAAAATCCTAGGGCCTTTAAGAATGATGCTAAATTGACTCTGCCTGTGCTCTGTAAGTGGAACAGCAAAGCCTGGGCGACAGCACATCTGCTGACAGCATGATTTGCTGAATACTTAAAGCCCACTGTTGAGACCTACTGCTCAGAAACACAGATTCCTTTCAGAATAGTACTGCTCAGTGGCAATGCTTGGCCACCCAAGAGCTCCCCCAGAGACGCACAAGGAGATGAATGCTGTCTCCGCGCCTGCTGACACCACATCCATTCTGCAGCCTGGATCAAGGCATCACTTCAACTTTTTAAGTCTTACTATTTAAGAATACATTTTGCAGGGCTATAGCTGCCACAGATAGTGATTCCTCAGATAGATGGACAGAGCAAAATGAAAACTTCTGGAAGAAGTCCCCCACTCTCGGTGCCATCAAGAACATTTGTGACTCATGGGAGGTCAAAATATCACATTAACAGGAGTTTGGAAGCGGTTGATTCCAGCCTTCAGGGACCACTTTGAAGGGTTCAAGACTTCAGCAGAGGAAGGAGCTGCAGATGTGGGGGAACTGCAGGAGAACTAGAATTAGAAGTGGAGCCTGAGGATGCACTGAATTGCTACCGCCTCATGGGCAAATGTAACCGATGAGGACTTCCTTCTTGCGGATGAGCAAAGAACGTGGTTTCTTGGGATGGAAACTGCTCCTGGTGAAGATGCCATGGACACTACTGAAATGGCAACAAAGGACTGAGAATATTTCATACACTGAGTTGACAAAGCCGTGGCAGAGTTTGAGAGGATGACTCCAGTTCTGAAAGAAGTTCTACTGTGGGTGAAATGCATCAGACAGCGTTGTGGGGTACAGAGAACTCTTTTGTGAAAAGAAAAGTCAATCACTTTGGCAAATGTCATTGCTGACTTATTTTAAGAAATTGCCACAGCCACCCCAGTCTTCAGCCACCACCGCCCTGACCAGTCAGCCAGTGGCCGTCCACATCTAGGTGAGACCCTCCAGCCTCAGGAAGATTACGACATGCTGAAGTCACTAGCATTTTTTAGGAATAAAGGATTTTTAAGTTAAGACACGTACATGGTTTCTTTAGACATCACGCTGTCACGAACTTAGTTGGCCACAGTACAATGTAAACATAACTTTAACGTGCTGTGTTCGTCCATTTTCATGCTGCTATGAAGAAATACTCCAGACTGTAATTTAAAAAGGAAGGAGGTTTAATTGACTCACAGTCCACATGGCTGGGGAGGCCTCAGGAAACTTACAGTCAGGGCAGAAGGCAAAGGGGAAGCAGCACCTTCTTCACAAGGAGGCAGGAGAGAGAAGGGAAGAACGAATTGGGAAGAGCCCCTATAACACCCTCAGTCTTGTGAGAAAAAGTGTGGGGGAAGCTGCCCCCACCCAGTCACCTCCCCACCAGGTCCTGCCCTCAACACGTGGGGGATTATGAGGGTTATAATTTGAGATGAGATTTGAGTGGGAACACAGTCAAACCACAGCATGTGCGTGGGAAACCACTCGGTTTATTGCAGTTCAGTCTGGAACCACACCTGTACCATCGCTGCAGTGTGCACACACATCACACACACATGAACTCACACACCCACCACACACCTCACACATGCACTCACACACCCACCACACACATCACACACACATGAACTCACACACCCACCACACACATCACACATGCACCCACACACTCACCACACACATCACACATGCACTCACACACCCGCCACACACATCACACATGCACTCACACACCCACCACACACATCACACACACATGAACTCACACACCCACCACACACATCACACATACACTCACACACCCACCACACACATCACACATGCACTCACACAACCACACACATCACACACATGAACTCACACACCCACCACACACATCACACATGCACTCACACACTCACCACACACATCACACATGCACCCACACACTCACCACACACACATGCACTCACACACCCACCACACACCTCACACATGCACTCACACACCCACCACACACCTCACACATGCACTCACACACCCACCACACACATCACACACACATGAACACACACACACCACACACATCACACATGCACCCACACTCACCACACACACACATGCACTCATACACCCACCACACACATCACACACATATGAACTCACACACCCACCACACACATCACACATGCACTCACACACTCACCACACACATCACACATGCACCCACACACTCACCACACACACACACATGCACTCACACACCCACCACACACCTCACACATGCACTCACACACCCACCACGCACCTCACACATGCACTCACACACCCACCACACACATCACACACACAATGAACTCACACACACACCACACACATCACACATGCACTCACACACCCACCACACACATCACACACGCATGAACTCTCACACTCACCACACACCTCACACATCCACTCACAAACCACACACATCACACATGCACCCACACACCACACACACACATGCACTCACACTCATACACCTACACTCACACACACATCACACACCCACTCACACACTCATACACTTGCATTGCACACATGCACTCACACTCATCTGTAATCACTCATAAGTGGCTCTCAACCTGGTTTTCTCGGAATTGAGAAGTCACTGTCAGCACAAGGAGTGCTAACTGGGCCAGGGGTCACGGTCTCACCGATGGGTCCTGTGTCACAGTGAGCTGAAGGTGCTGGGGCCGTGTCCTCAGCTGCCCGCTGCCTGCCCCTGTGCCACCCGCCCAGACAGCCCCTGAGGCTGCGTCTCACACACAGTTTCAAGCCCAGTGCAGTCTCCAGAGTTGGCCCTGTGGCCTGAGAAGAGGTTCTTGGCTGAGGGAGCCCCCAGGCAATCACCGTCCATGGGGTAGGGACGAGCCTCCCTCAGCGCCTGGCCAGCACTGGTGCCACTGTGAGGTGCATGAAGGTGGGAGTGGGCGTCCTCAGCAAGCCACTGTGACACAGAATGCCAGTGTCTCGGTGCCACTGCCATTGCACGCCAAAACTGAAACACCACCAACAGACCGTGAATAACCGAAACGACTTGGTGCACTTTATCGGAAAGGGCAGAGCAGATTGCAAAATTAGGGTGTAATTACACATTGCTAACTGGGGAATCAGCCCCTGAGCACCCGTGAAATCACAGAAGGTCTGCTTGGTTCAGGAGTGGCTTCTCTTTGGCTGGCAGAGGAAGCAAAGCGTGTGGAATGATCGGGCAGGTGGTCTGGTGGGGTTAGGAGGGAGGATGTCCGTGGCGGGCGGGTGGTCTCATGGGGTTAGGAGGGAGGTGTCCATGGTGGGCAGGTGGCCTGGTGGGATGACGAGGGGAGGCGTCCATGGTGGACAGGTGGCCCAGCCTACCCAAAACCTCCCCAGTTTAGCCACATTTCCACTTAAGGGATGTAGGAACAACCCCACAGTGGGCTGTGCTCACATCTGAGCAGGTGCCTGGGGACCCGGGGATCACTGGATTATCCAGCAGCACCTGCGTCCTGGGTCCCAGGCAGACATCGCTGTACGCAGAGGCTCTGGCAGGGAACTAAAGACCCGAAGGGAAGTGGCTGAAGAGAGGTTGGAAGGGAATTCCGTAAAATACAAGTCTGGGCTGTGAGATCTGGGTGTAGAGGAGGCAGGCTGGTCGTTCAGGCACTGGCATCAGGCTGTTGGCTCCTGTTTTGTGTAGAAAGGGTCAGCTCAGGGTACATAATATTCACCTTTAATCTTTTTCTTCCAGTATTTCTTTACATTTCTTACTGAATGTCTCTCTCTCAGCCTTTTTTTTTTCTTCTCACCCATACTGTTAAAAATGGCAGATCCGAGAAGCTTCTGTCTGAACATACAACCCCTGTGCACAGTGGCTCCAGGCAGGCCCGTGTATCTTTGCAGAAGGGGCTGTGGCAGATGCCTGGGACTGCGGCTTTCAGCACGTGCCTGACGAGGCTGCTCTGTGCGCAGGGACGCAGGTTGTGGTGGTACAGCGGCCTGGGCCCTTTGTGCAAACCTTGTGACTGATGGCACCCGCCTTCCCGCTGGAGTGTGAGGCTCCGTCGTGGTGGCTGGTGGAGCCAGCAGAGCACAGGAGTGACCTGTTCCAGCAAGGACCCTGAGCTTGAGCTGAGCGGCCTCCTGGGCAGAAGTGCGGGGCACACGTTGCTGCGTTTTGCTGCTGGAGGAAGGAGCAGGCTCCGTTGGGTCCTCCCCACTCTCGTCTCCCAGGACAGGAGAACTCTGGAGACGGCACCCGGAGTCTCGGACTCTGCCGAGTCTTTTCCCTAGCTGGCCCTCTGGTGTATCCTTCTGCGAAGACAAACCACACCGAAGAATGCCGCTGCCACTGAGACCCGAGCCCTTCCAGTTCCTCCCTGAGTGTTCGGAGGCCATGGGGCCTGATTCCTATGACGGGCGGCGTGTGAGTGGGGGAGGCCGTGGGGCCTGAGACCCCATGACGGGCGGCGTGTGAGTGTGGGAGGCCATGGGGCCTGAGACCCCATGACGGACGGCGTGTGAGTGTGCGGAGGCTGTGGGGCCTGAGACCCCATGATGGGCGGCATGTGAGTGTGGGAGGCCGTGGGGCCTGAGACCCCATGATGGGCGGCGTGTGAGTGTGGGAGGCTGTGGGGCCTGAGACCCATGATGGGCGGCGTGTGAGTGTGGGAGGCCATGGGGCCTGACTCCTATGACAGGCGGCGTGTGAGTGTGGGGGAGGCCGTGGGGCCTGAGACCCCATGACGGGCGGCGTGTGAGTGTGGGAGGCCGTGGGGCCTGAGACCCCATGACGGGCGGCATGTGAGTGTGGGAGGCTGTGGGGCCTGAGACCCCATTATGGGCGGCGTGTGAGTGTGGGAGGCTGTGGGGCCTGAGACCCCATGATGGGCGGCGTGCTGCCCACCCATGCATCAGAACAAGGTATGGAACTGACTGCTTTCCTTTGACACATCCAGCCCAGGTGGGCATGGAGGTCCTTCACGAGAGGCCGACTTGACATGTATTTACCACCTCCCTGCCATTTGTCTCTTTCTGGTTTCAACATTTCAGCAGGAGGGGCTGGATGCCAGGCCCTGAGAATATGAAGCAGGAGGGACGCGTCTGTCATTGTCAATGATGGGAGGAGGAGGCAGAGGGTAGTTGCTCTGTAGTAGGGGGTGGGCACTGCACAGAGGGTCAGGGGTCCCACCTAAGAGGAGGCTGAGGTGCAGGGAGGAGGCTGGAGGGACCGGCCCTCAGTGCCCAAGGGTCAGGAGAGGCCAGGGAGGGCAGACAGAAGGGCTCCCAGCCAGAGCTCAGCAGCGTCCATGCCTTTCCCCTCCCAGACGTCGAGGTTCTTGGAACTCAGAACTAAATTTCTGTTGGTGCTGATAACGTGTGGGCCACTTAGAGTTCTGGGAATGGGGCAGGGCCACTGGGATGAGCCTCTCTGATGGGGAGGCTTCGGAAGGAGGAGGGGGAGGTGAGCAGAGGCCAGGACCTGGAGAGCAGGCCGTGAGTCCCTCCAGGGTGTGGGGAAAGGCCCCACTCAGGTCTGCTGGTCTCCTGAGGAATTGCAGCCCAGTCCCCCAGCACGGTCCCCAGCACGGTCCCCAGAAGCCCAGGCCCGGTCCCCCAGCGCGGTCCCCAGCAGCCCCAGGCTCAGTCTCCTAGCACGGTCCCCAGCAGCCCCAGGCCCGGTACCCCAGCATGGTCCTCAGCAGCCCAGGCTGGGTCCCCCAGCAGGTCCCCAGCAGCCCCAGGCCCGGTCCCCCAGCGCGGTCCCCAGCAGCCCCAGGCCCGGTCCCCCAGCACGGTCCCCAACAGCCCTAGGCCTGGCTGTGGAGAGGGGGCAGGCCCTTGGTGAAGCCCAGACCAATGCTGCCACCACCCACGAGTCTGCATCTGCTGCAGGGGGCACAGGCCGAGCCCTGGCTAGGCATGCAGGGTAAGGCTGGGCAGACAGAGAGACCAGGGAACATGCTGGAACATGGCACCAGGGGGACAGCTCGTGCCCCACTATGTCAAGACCTTTCTGTCCACAGGAAGGGGGCCCAGCAGGGAGGGGGTGGAGGATGGGGGTCCCCAGGCAGCCCCAGAAGGAACAGCAGTCGCCTCGGTGCCGTGGCCCTAAGGAGGGCCTTGCCGTGGCTGGGTCCGCTGGTCATCGCTGAGCCCCAGGCCCGTGGCCCTGCAGCACCTGGACAGACGCGAGGTTCTGTGGCACCATCAACAAATACAGACGGAAAAGTGCCAGGTGTCCCGCGGCTGCCAGCCTGGCCTTCAAAACCAGGCGGCTTCTGTCAATTACAGATGAGGAAATGCGTTTTGAGAGTGATTTATAAACCCAGGGGACTGGGCCTCCCTGGCAGGATAATGAAACCCGCCTCTTCAGCCCCTACACACGGCAGAGGCACCACCTGGCCTGGTTGCTAAGCAGCAACACGTCTGCTTGGATCTGAAACTCAAACAGTGTCGGAAAACGCTCCAGGTGGAAGGGAGCCCTGCTTACGGAAGCAGCACAGATGCGGCCGTGTCTGCCTTGAAGCGAATTCTTCAGACCGGTTTGGATGGGGCATTGCCGGACAGTCCTTCCGAGGAAGCAGGCATCCATGTGCCAGCTCCGGGCCACACCTCACGTGCAACCAGACGAGTGTCCTCCAGGACCCCCTGGGACCCCCGGGCGCAGAGCACTCTCTGGGGTGCTGCCTCACACGGGGGGCTGCTCAGGGAATACCACAAGTGCCCAAGGCAGGCATTTGGGGAGCCTCAGGGGACCTTGGGGGATGGGCCAGTGAGCACCCAAGTCCTCGAGGCCACACTCTGAGCCTGGCTTTTGCCGGCTATGTGTTTGGGATTCAGTCTCCATTCAGAAAAGGAAGCGTCAAAGGTGCTGGAACTGCCCAGCGAGCTCTGCCGCCCGGGCTTGGCTGCGGGCAGGCCCCGTCGAAAGCAGCTGCCGGTGCTCCCTGACCTGGCTTTTTCCTGCTGGCGCAGAGGAGTCTCTGCCACCGCCCAGACATGGACGCCCGTGTTCCCCTGACTCCGGAATGAGGGAGGGAAGGAGGCCCCTGCCGGCACCACGGTGGGCTGTTTCCACCCCCTAGGCAGGCCCATGGTTCCCCTCCAAGGCTGAGGTGAAGTCCTGGCCGGAGGAAGAATGGGGACCGTGAGCTGGTGCAGGCCTCAGCGGGGGACGGAGAGGCTTCCCAGCACCGGGGCCTCACACAGCAGAGACGGGGAGGTGCTGTGAACTGAGGACCACACCTGCCTCCTGGTCTGAAGGGCCCAGGCCAGGGCCACCACGAAATTCGCGCACGAGTGTGTGAGGTTTCCACCCACCAACTGTCAGCTGCTTGATGTTACAGAGACCCCAAGGCTGAAGCCGAAGCCACCCCGAGCCCCTTTCCCAGTGTGGCTGCCCTGGGGGGCGCAGAGGGTCTCGGGCCATCATGTCTGTAGCACGGGAGGCTATCCAGCCCCCAACACACGCCAGCCCCAGACCAGTCCCAGACCAGCTGGGCCCTAGTCGCAGATGTGGAGGGCAGGGCACTGCCTGCCTCAGACCCCCTCCCCAACCGGGACCCTCCGCCCTTAGGCCCCTCCGGCCCATCCCCAGCAACAAGCACCCCTCCCCCCCCCCCCCACCAGCCTGTCTCCCCCAGCAATCGGTGCCCCTCCCCCCAGCACAGCCCTACCCGCAGATCCTTTGCACACTTTCCAACCTCCCTGGGAACATGAACTCATGCCCAGGCCTCCCCCATGGACGGGATCATCCTCAGGCCCTAGTGGCCTACGAGGAGGCTTGCCAAGACCCAGAAGGTGTCTGCGGCGTCCAGGGCCCGGGGTGGCAGGGCCTGGCGCCCACGTGCGCCCAGTACCTGAGCAGGGGCTGCCTGGGGTATGGCGGCTGGTCTGCGTCCAGGCACGGAGGGGCCTTCTTGGTCACCTGCTTGTAGATGTTCCTGGCAGTCACTCCGATCCACAGCATGGTGGAGAGCGTGGAGTAGTGCAGCAGGATGCCCACCTGTGGGGGAGGCAGTGGTCAGCCAGGCAGCCAGGCCTCGCAGCACCCGCCCCAGAGCCTGCAGCCCTGGCCCAGCCTTGCATCTTCCAGAGGCTGCTCTCAGTGACAAGAATGACAGCAACAGGTGGCCACAGGGAGACACTGGGCCAGGAACGTCTATGTCCCAGGGCAGACGGTGGCCACCCACAGCAGCCTGGAACTCACAGGGAGATACTGGGCTGCAGAGACCCTCAAACGGCTCAGCTTTGCTCCCCCTTCTGCATGGAGATGGGGGCAGGGAGTCTGTGGGGGCCCACAAGGCTGTGCTCTCACGCCAGAGCGGGGGACCTACATGCATGCCCCCCCGTGGTCCCTGTGGCCCAGGCGTGGGACCCCATGAGCTCCAGACCAGCATCCCGTGAACTCAGACCTGGACGGGTGTCCCCCAAGGGAGAGGAGGCAGAGTCCTCAGTGGGGTCACGCCATGTGCTCTCACTGTGGCCTTGTGAGTAGGATGAACCCCCCCCCCACGGGGACGGTGTTTGTGGGACCCTGCGGGTTGCTGGTTCTCATTGCTATGGAAAGTTCCTGCACTAGCTGATTACGAGGGCCATGCTGCTACCTTTGGCGTAATAACCTGCCATTTTGAAATAACAGGTAAAATACTGCTATCATTGGAAAGGACATAAATGTTTAAGGAACCTGGAAATTCGGCTGCATAAAGCTAACGTCGCACGGTTTATGATGATATATCAGATCCAGAGCTCAATTTTTACCCCTGTGGAGGCTCTGTAATAACTAATGAGAATGTCGTGGGGTGCGCTGGAAAGATCAGAGGGCTGCGTTTGGGTTTTAGATGAGCTCCCCCGCAGCTCTGGCAGCAGGTCCCAGGGCAGCCCAGCCGACCCTTTCCCCGGGCGTGGCCTCGGAGTGTGGGGACCGTGGAGTGTGGGGGCGTGGCCGCGGAGTGTGGAGGCGTGGCCTGGCCGCGGTGGGGGGGCGTGGCCTGGCTGCAGAATGTTGGGGCGTGTCCCGTCACAGCACCCAGGCCTCACGCAGCCTGGCAGAGGCAGAGAGGCCTGGGAACCACGGGACACCGCATGGAGGAGCGGGGCAGAGGTAACTTCCACAGCCTGGCCTCGGGCTCTTTCTTTTCAGGAGGCAGCGGTGGGGCTGTAATTGTCACCGCCCTGGGCGCTGAGGAGGGCAGGGAGGACGGCAGAGCTGGCCCTGCCCCTTGTCTGTCTGGGCTGAGCCTCATCCAGGCTGTGTGCATTTGGGGGATCACAGGGAGGTGTGAACGGCAGAGCTCTGGCTCCCAGACACCGACTCCAGGCTGCACAAGTGGAGAAGCTGCAGGGAAGCCCCTGGCCTCCCACGGTGCTCCACACCGCCCCTCCCCGCCTGACCCAGGGCCAGCGCCAGTCTCTGATGACCATGTCACTCAGCACGCTAATGGGGCTCATGGCCAGCTCTCTGTTGCCATAGCGACCATCGTCGTTTCCCAGTCATCCATAGCCTGGGACCAGGTTTCACTCAGTGCTGAGCTGTGGCCCTTGGTGGGGCAGGCAGGCAGGAAGGTGGGTGGGCAGGTGGGAAGGCCGCTGGAGGAGTGCTGTGCCCTGGTGGGCAGGAGGGAAGCGGCTCGAGGAGTGCGGTGCTCAGGCGCCAATGGCCCACGAGGGTCAGCCTCCAAGTGTAGTTGTTACTACACCCCTCAGGTGTCATTCCTCCAGCTGGTAGTGGCTGAATTCTCCTCCTTACCTGGAGGCTTCGAATGTGAAACCCGCCTGGCCTTGGTGTTAGAACAGTGAGAGACAGTTTCTTCCTGTCGCAGAGCACAGGAGAGCAGGGGGTTGGTCAGCAGGAGCTCAAGAACATCGCCTCGTGGCTTCCTGACTGGAGCTGCAGCTGCAGCCACCTTGGCCACTGCCTCTGCTTCCCAAGCCCGGCGTCCCTCATCAGGTGGGCACCTCCTACCTCCTGCTGCCCCTAGGGTTCATTTTCCACACTGGCTTCCTGTCCTGCAATGCTGCTCCACAGTGAGACCACGTGGGTTTGTCTCTGGTAGTGTCCCAGTGCCCAAGCATGGCCTGGCTCCTCTCGGGCACTCGGCCAATTTGCTGAGTGAGTGAGTGAGTGAGACTGAATGAGTGAGTGAGTGAGTGAATGAATGAGTGAGTGAATGAGTGAGTTAGTGAGGGAGTGAATGAGTGAGTGAGGGAGGTGAATGAGTGAGTGAATGAATGAGCGAGTGAGTGAATGAGTGAGTGGGTGAGTGAGTGAGACTGAATGACTGAGTGAGTGAATGAATGAGTGAGTGAATGAGTGAGTGAGGGAGTGAGTGAATGAGTGAGGGAGGGAATGAGTGAGTGAATGAATGAGTGAGTGAGTGGGTGAGTGAATGGGTGAGTGGGTGAGTGAGTGAGTGGGTGAGTGGGTGAGTGGGGAGTGAGTGAGTGAGTGAATGAGTGAGTGAGTGAATGAGTGAGTGGGTGAGTGAATGAGTGGGTGAGTTGGTGAATGAGTGAGTGGGTGAGTGGGTGAGTGGGTGAGTGGGTGAGTGGGCAAGTGAGTGAGTGAATGAGTGAGTGAGTGAGTGAATGAGTGAGTGAGTGAATGAGTGAGTGGGTGAGTGAATGAGTGGGTGAGTTGGTGAATGAGTGAGTGGGCGAGTGGGTGAGCGGGTGAGTGGGTGAGTGAGTGAGTGAATGGGTGAGTGAATGAGTGGGTGAGTGGGTGAGTGGGTGAGTGAGTGAATGAGTGAGTGGGTGAATGAGTGGGTGAGTGGGTGAGTGGGTGAGTGAGTGAATGAGTGAGTGAATGAGTGAGTGAGTGAATGAATGAATGAATGAGGGGGTGAGCGAGTGAGCGGGTGGGTGAGCGAGTGAGCGAGTGGGTTGAGCCGAATGAGTGAGTGAATGAGTGAGTGAGTGAATGAGTGAATGAGTGAGTGAATGAGTGAGTGTGAGTGAGTGAGTGAGTGAGTGAGCGAGTGAGCGAGTGAGTGAGTGAGTGAGTGAGTGGGTGAGTGAGTGGGTGAGTGAGTGAGTGAGTGAGTGAGCGAGTGAATGAGTGAGTGAGTGAGTGAGTGAGTGAGCGAGCGAATGAGTGAGTGAGTGGGTGAGTGAATGAGTGGGTGAGCTGGTGAGTGGTGAGGGGGTGAGCGGGAGAGTGAGTGAGTGAGTGAGTGAATGGGTGAGTGAGTGAGTGACTGGGTGAGTGAGATGAGTGGGTGGGTGAGTGAGTTAGCGAATGAGCGAGTGAATGAGCGAATGAGTAAGTGAATGAGTGAGTGAATGAGCGAGTGGGTGAGTGAGTGAGTGGGTGAGCGAGTGAGTGAATGAGTGGGTGAGTGGGTGAGTGAGTGGGTGAGTGAGCGGGTGAGTGGGTGAGTGGGTGAGCGAGTGGGTGAGTGGGCGAGTGAGTGGGTGAGCGAGTGAGTGAGTGAGCGAGTGAGTGAGTGAGTGAGCGAGTGAGTGAGTGAGCGAGTGAGCGAGTGAGTGAGTGGGTGAGCGAATGAGTGAGCGAGTCGAGTGGGTGAGCGAGCGGGTGAGTGGGTGAGCGAGTGGGTGAGTGAGTGGGTAAGTGAGTGAGTGGGTGAGTGAGTGAGTCGGTGAGTGAGTGAGTGAATGGGTGAGTGAGTGAGTGGGTGAGTGAGTGAGTCGGTGAGTGAGTGAGTGAATGGGTGAGTGAGTGAGTGGGTGAGTGAGTGAGTGAGTGAGTGAGTGGGTGAGTGAGTGGGTGAGTGAGTGGGTGAGTCGGTGAATGAGTGAGTGAATGGGTGAGTGAGTGAGTGAATGAGTGAGTGAGCGAGTGAGTGAGTGAGTGAGTGAATGAGTGAGTGAGTGAATGAGTGAGTGGGTGAGTGGGTGAGTGAGTGGGTGAGTGAGTGAATGGGTGAGTGAGTGACTGAGTGAGTGACTGAGTGAATGACTGAATGAGTCAGTGAATGAGTGAATGAATCAGTGAATGAGTGAATGAGTGAGTGAATGAGTGAGTGAGTGAATGAGTGAGTGAGTGAATAAAATGAGTTAGTGAATGAGTGAGTCAGTGAGTGAGTGAGTGAGTGAGTGACTGAGTGAGTGAATGAGTGAGTGAGTGACTGAGTGAGTGACTGAGTGAGTGGGTGAGTGGGTGAGTGAGTGAATGGGTGAGTGAGTGAATGGGTGAGTGAATGAGTCAGTGAATGGGTGAGTGAATGAGTCAGTGAATGAGTGAATGAGTGAGTGAGTGAGTGAGTGAGTGAGTGAGTGAGTGAGTGAGTGAATGAGTGAGTGAGTGAGTGAATGAGTGAGTGAGTGAACGGTGCTCTGTGGGAGATCAGGGCAGCATCTGGAAACAGGCCACAATCTTTCCCACTCATTGCCTCCTGAAGGCTGTTGCCTTAAGATCTCCTCCAAGATCGAACCCCTCTGGAAACTTCCGGACCAGCCCGACTGTGGCCCCAACACCCCAGCAGCTACCCCAGGCTGTCACCGCAGGCCCGGGCCCCAGGAGCTCTGCCCAGGCAGGCTGAGAGCAAGAAAGTGACAGGTGTCCCCGAAGGCACAGGGAGGATTTGAAGGCCCTGGGTGGCGTCGTGGCCCACGGTTCCCGCAGGCTTCATCCCAGCGTGTGGCCTGCTTGGTGGCAAAGTGCAGACCTGGCGGTAACGGTCCCCGGCTCCACCTCCAAATGGCCCCTTGCAGGCACTCACAGGCGGGATGTCAATTGCGTTTCCCCGGGCACTTGGCTGTGGTTGTTTCCAGCTTATCAGAGGAACAACTAAGGAGGCGGGAGGTGTGTCCGACCTCAGCTGCCTTCAGGCGTGTGCCAGTGGCGCCTCTGCTGGGCCCAGGTCTAGGTGGGGGGCATGGCCTCCTGGTGGTTTGCCATGACCTGTGGTCTCACATACATGATGTCTCCTCTGCGTGCCGGATGCTAGGGCTCTGTGTATGTGTGAGCACCTGCCTGGCCTGCCCGGTCTTGTGTAGGGAAGTGTGGTGCTGGGAAGGAAACCCCACGGCTGCTGCAGGCAGGTGTGGGAGCCTGGAGGGGAAGGGGGATTCTGTGCACTCAGCCCCGATTCTCCCCAGATGCCCCTTTGGGAACAGCCCCTGCGTGAATCTTGGCCACTGCTATCTGCAGGCACACGTCAGTGCCAGGTACTATGGGAGGGTCCCCAGAAACCGCAGGGCTGATGATCCATGGAACCCCCCTGGCTGTGCCTGGGTCGTGGAGGTGGCTGTGCTCAGGGCTGAACTTGGGCTGTGTTACTGCTGGAGGGGGGTGGCCACTGGGGCTGGGCTGGCTGGGGGTGAGGGCAGGAACTGCCCCAGAGTTGTGGCTACAGAGGCTCCGGGCAAGTCCTCTCCTTGGCCATGAGCCACAGTGCAAAGTGGATGAGGACCCAGCTTAGAGTTGATATAAGTGTCTACCATGAGCTCTGCCAGAAGCTGTGTGTGATGCATGCACCCCGCTTTTAAACCAAGGTCAGGCTGGCCCCTGGGCCTGAAGAGCCTTTCTGTGCGTTGTTCTTTTCAACGCTCAGTGCCTTGAGCCTCCAGCTCTCCCTGCAAGGGGAGGAGGGCTCCCCCGAGTAGCCTCTATGCCTGGCTCCCGGGGGGTGGGGGCATCTGCCGCAGGGGGAAGAGCTTACCCTCCTGGTGACTCGGGGGCAGAGTTCACAGGTTCCTGCTTGGACCGGAGCGCATGCCCCTCCCTGAGCTGACCCCACCACTTTCTCCGGGAGGGGGCAAGCTGTGTCCCTGCTCCTGGCGAGCGCTCCCTTTGGGGACGGTAAATGTCAAGTTAGCACAGGCCTGGAGGGGGTCGTGCAGTGGAATCAGTCCTGTGGTCAAACATGGAGCAGGCACATGGACTCTCGTGGCATGAAGCCGAGACACCGACAGTCCGGGGCCCGACTCCCCCTCCCAGGAAATAGCTGGGCACATGCTGGAATATTATTTTGTAAACAAGACGACGCTCACACACTTCTCCTCTGGTAAGTGCTGATGAAGGCGCCCCCACACTCACCGCCTGGCACAGGATGGGGTACTTGGTGCGATTGATGCCACCGGCGAACACTGTGAAGGTCAGGGCCGCGTGGAAGCAGAAGTTCAGGAGCGTGTGCCAGCCCTTGCGGGCTGATGCGGATGGCGCTGTGGGATAGGAAAGCAGGTGCATGTCAGCAGCGGCTCTGTCGGGGGGAGGGATGGAGGGGGGAGCCCCCTGGGGTGCAGGCTCTGTCCCCGGGGAGTCCGGGCTCTCCGTGGGGTCAGGAGCAACTGTCCGAGGACCCAGTCAGGGGGAGAGCAGATGAGCCGTGCCGAGTGTGCCCTGAGTGGTGGCCACTGGTGGTCCTGTCCTAGGTTGCCCTGGGCACCCTGAGGCTGGGAGGGGTTTGCAGAAGCTTGAACAACCTGATCACTGGGCGGATGAAGATGCTGAGGCTCTGAGACTCCAGGACATGGCCACACAGTCTCAGAGACAGAGGGTCCCAGCACGGGGCATCCCTCTGAGCAGGGGTCTGGCATGCCAGAAAGAGGCTGTGGCTAGAATGACCCCGGCCGTAGCCTGGGGCTGAGCCCGCCGTGCCTGCCTGTGGCCGCGACCCTCTCCGTGACCACCACCATGTCAGGTCCGGCCTGCCCAGGCTGTGGCCAGCACAGGTATGGCCGCACCGTGGCCACCAAGACTCCGGCCACGGCCTGGCCTCAGCCTCTCCCCGTAATCGCAGCCACTCTGGTCTGAACGTGTTTTATCCCCCCAATTCTTAGGACGGCATTAACCCTCAAGCTGACGGTCTTCGGAAGTGGGGCCTCTGTGCAGAGCTGTTGTGGTGGGATCAGGGGCCCTGAGAAAGAGCCCCGAGAGGGCCCCTCCCCTCCACGGCAGGGACACAGGGAGTGGGCGTGGTCCGTGTGCCTGGAGCTGGTTCTCTCCACACACAGTGTCGTGCGTGCCTTGGTCTGAGACCTCAGCCTCCAGAACTGAGAAGCCCTTTTCTATGGTTGATAAACCCCCGAGGCCCCGTGTTCTGCTACAGGGGCCCCAACAAGACTAAGCCACGTTTCGGACCTACCCATGCCTCTTCTGGCCATCACAGCCTCATTCCAGTGCATTCGAGTCTCTGACGAGACTGCGGCCCTGGACACATCCAAGCTGTGTCCGTGACCAAGGTGACCTCAGCCTCAGACATACCTGAGCCTCTGCCTGTGACTGGCTGAGGCTGCGCCCACCCTGACCACGGCTGGACCCCCTCACGTTCTCTGCAGGCCATGCTGACCACCCAGGGACATTAGCTTCTCAGGGCGACTGAACCGACATGGAACCCATTTCCGGGAGAACTTGTTTCACCCAGTTAAGGACATGGGGGGATGCTGTTGAGAGACCCTGACGGGGCGGCTTCCCCAGCTCCGTCCCCCCTTCAGCTGTGTGATGGGCACCTGGTGCTGGGCAGGTCCGAGCTGGCTGGTGACTGACTTGTACCTTCAGGGACTTTTACTACATCAGGCGGGGTGACATTGCCCTTCAGGGACTTGCCTTTGAAGGTACGAGCAGGTTTCTTGGGGCAGAGTGGGCGCCGGTGCCCGTGCCAGGCTCACCTGCGGTGCACGACGTAGGTGACAAGGGAGGCCAGCAGGCAGAGCAGCATGACAGCCGTGCAGGCATACACCACGGGGTGCAGGGACTCCCCTGGGTACTGGGGCAGGGACAGCACGGTCTTCAGATCCTGAGAAGGAAGCAGAGGAGACGCGTGTGACCGACCCCACCTGGGGGCTCTGTGTGGGCGGCGCCGTCACCTGGGAATCCCCTTCAGGCTCAGCCTCCCTTGCAGCCCCTCCAGGCATTTTCATGTGGGGCCTCAGGGAAAGGGGCTGCCTGGGGCGGGAGGGTCAGGCGGCGTCTGTGGTCGCTTAGGGAGTGCACAGGAGAGGCCCCGCACAGCCACCCAGTGCCATCTGTCCTCGCTGTCCACGGCTCTGCTCGCCAAGGGCATCCTGGCGCGTCTCTGAGACGGCTCCCGGGGCCGGATTCGGCCGACTGACACCTGCCTCCAGCCTCCTCTCTTCCCGCAGCCTGGGGGGTGGCTGGGTGGGGTCTGGATGGACCTTACAGAGAGGCAGTGAATCCCCCAGGATGCCCCGGCCTCACCCCGAGCCCCACACCCTCGAAACCCTGCCTGTCAACATCTCACGGGATTCTGTACAAGCTTCTGTGAGAGGCGGAGAAAGAGTGGAGGCCCTTAGGCACCCACAGACCCGGAACGGAGGCCCCACTCCGAGTCTGGACACCACTGACTCCACCTGCTTCGCCGTCCAAGAAAAGGGTTCAGGGTCAGAGTTCAAAGGAGAACATGTGTTCTCTATGGCCGAGTAGACTGCGGGAAAAACGTCCGCGCTGGGAAGGCTTGGAGCTGACGGGGCTTCGGCTTTCATTCATCAGGTGAGTGAGATGAGCTCACCAGGGAAGGGCAGAGGGGTGCGTGGGCCCAGGAGGGGCCTCGGGGGCACCGGAGTCCAGAAACACGTGTGTGCAGGATGGGGAGGAGGCCTCGGGGACACCAGAGTCCTGAAACACGCGTGTGCAGGCCGGGGAGGAGGACTCGGGGGACACCAGAGTCCCGAACACACGTGTGCAGGCCGGAGAGGAGGCCTCGGGGGCACCAGAGTCCAGAAACACGTGTGTGCAGTCCAGGGAGGAGGCCTCGGGGGCACCAGAGTCCAGAAACATGCGTGTGCAGGCCGGGGAGGAGGCCTCGGGGCAGCAGCCCGCACTCAGCTCTATCTCAGGCTTCCAGCCTCCAGACTGTGGGAAACACAGTCTGTGCTTTAGGACCCTACTGTGTGGTGCTTAGTTATGACCCTCAGGCAGGTGAGTGTACCCCGTGGGGTAAGTGCCACGTCCCTGTAAGAACCCCGTGGGCGGCTGCTGGCAGGGGTGGGGGCTGCAGCCACCTGGCCTCTCTGCAACCCCCGGTGATCGTTGCACCTGCGCCAGGCTCTGGCAGCTGAAGGTGCCGTGGGTGCTGCCCTGGGCGTCGGGCAGGAGGAGGCAGCTGTCCGGGCCTCTGGGATGGCACCGGCTGAGTGAGGCGGGAAGTAGAGAGGGAGCCTCCGGTGCGTGAAGGGCGCTGGGTGGAGGCGGCGTCACTGATGTAGGCAAGCAGGCAGCCAGTGGGCCCCAGAGCTCCTGCTTCTGCCCTGAAGCCACACTTCCTGTCTGCCTAGCCAAGAAGAGGCCCTGGCTGGCCAGGGAGTGTCCACCATGCTCAGAGGGTGCTCCAGGGAGCCGAGGGGCTGGCTGACCAATCCCTGCCCCAGGGTTTGAGTGGCGCTGGCCAGGGCGGGCACCGGTGGGGCCCTGCAGCCTGGGAAGAGGGGCCTGAACCTGTGCGAGGGTGCAGGCACCTGTGTGAGAGGAACAGGTATCGGTGCGAGGCCGCAGAGCCAGCAAGCACAGCAGACACTTGGCTTCCCACAGGGTGTTTAGATCTGCCCATTCCCTCCTGGACACCGAGACCCCACAGAGACAGAGCGCCCTGTGGTTCAGGCTTGGCTCTGAGGCCCACCCTGGACCGAGGCCCCTGAGGGTGCTCGGGAAGGTCGAGGCCCAGGAGCCCCACCCTCACTCTGCCCCTCTGTGAAGAGCTGAGCTTGGTGGGCCTCTGCCCAGATTCTCCTGAGTGCCCCAGAGCCCAAAGCGCCAATCGCCTCCTCATCAGGTGAGGGGCGGGCATCTGTTCCCAGCTCCAGCTCCGGCTCCTGCTTCCCCTGGAGAGCAGCCACAGGGACAGCCCGGCCTGCTGCAGACGCACCGCACGTCCCTCCTTGGCGTTCTGGCTTCTGGAGTGGGTGCCGTCGGGAGATGATGGACGGGGCCCTCGAGTGGCTCAGGGGGCGCTGGGTCCCGTTCTCCCCCATTTGCTGGTTCCGTTGGCGCCCGCTTCCTGCCACGTGCAGGCAGCTCCAAAGTCACGGAGAAGCTTGTGTTCCTGGCTCAGGTTCAGGTTATGTCGTGAGTTCTTTGCTGCTGGGAGGAGGATGCCCCATGTGGGTGGAAGAACTGAAGGTTTAACGGGGCACGAGCGACGCCCCCGGATTCTCTTCCCCAGGATTCTTCCATGAGAATCGACGGCTTTTCCTCCATGACATTGACCTTGGGTCTAAAATAAACCTGAACTGAAACCCTTTAAGTAGTACCCCACGAGCCACTATTGCAAACCCGGATCCGTGAGTGAAGCCGTGTGTGGTCCGCTCCATGTCCAGCCCCCTCCCGATTCTACCAGGAGTGTTTCCTCGGTGGGTCACCCTGGAACAAGGACTTCGCCTCAGTTCTGTTGAAGAGCCGGGGTGGTCTGGCCCCCGGCCCTCACGCATCCCCCCCCAGGGCCTTCCTGGGTCTGCTGTGGCCACAGCGCCTTCCTGCTGGGTTCAGACTCCTGCTCAGCTGCCAGGGCGGGGGCGGGGTGGCGCGATGGCGGGCCAAAAGTGCGAGCCCCAGCCTTGGGCACCCGCCAGCTGCATTCTGTCCCGCTGCCTCCATCCCCAGGGCCAGTGAAGGAGACACGTGAAGGCTCCTGTCTGTGGCTTTTAGTCACAAACACAAAACTCCTTCGTGTTAACCCTGTCAGAGCTGCTTTTCACGCAAGAGGCAAGCATCTCAGAGTGTGTGCCCAAGATGTGGGCTGTGCTGTGGGGGAGGATGCCACCCGGGCTCCAGTGACAGTGGGGGCCACGCCGGCGTGCATGGGGCTTCTCGCCTGAAGGCCAAGCCGCGAGGCTTTACAGGACAGAGGCAGCAGGGCAGGCTGGACTCCCGGAGCTGCTGTGAGACCGATGGCCGGGCCGGGGACCCCACCTGTGCAGTGATCCGTGGGTCAGCAAAATATTTGGTAAGAAACAGACATTCGATTTGTTTTGGTTTATTTTTTTTTTCTTTTCCCCAAATTACAGTTACCAACGGTGCCTTCTTACATTTTTAGAGGTGACATTTAAAATTCAAAGGAGGTGCTGTGCAGTGGAGACGGATGCTGTATTTCAAAGTTTGCACCTTCATGGGCTCCTCTTTGCACGTGTCCCCAGGTCTGATGGTCCAGTTTGTGGCTGAATGGAGCCTGACTGACGTGGTGGCCGACAGGTCCCTGCAAGGCCACAGAAGCAGAGCTCCGGGACCCTCGGCATGGAATGCAGCCGGGCTCGGGGGCTGAGAACACGGCCCAGGAAACCCAAGGGGGTGAGGTGGGGTGGATGAAGGTGGCCCCTAACCTTCTTGGCCCAGATGAAATGGCCAGAATGCCAGCTCAGTCCTGTGGCTGAGGATGGCCCAGGTTGCTGGAGAAGCCGCCCAGAGCCGTCTCCGCTTCCCCTGGGGAAGGCGGTTTCCACCTCCCATAGGCCGCCTCGGAGCCAACGGTGCCACCAGCGTGTGGGCCCAACGTGGGGGACTCGAGTTCTGGCTTATTTGTGTCTCCTCTTTCTCAACTAACTTCCTTCTACATTTTCTCTTTTAATTGGAGGCCTCTTTGGTGTGTTCTGCCCATCAAGTGGGTCAGCGTGTTAAAGAAATGAGAAGAAAGGAGTACAGACGGGGAGAAAGCAGTCAGTCAAGTTACGTGTGAATTTTCTGATCAAAACTTAACCCTTCTGTGACAGCGAGAGGTGGAAAAGTGACCTCTTCTAACGTGGGGAACACCAGCTGCCCGAAGCAACATTCCTCCCTACGGTGAGGCGTCCGGGGCCAGGCCCGCAGCTCCAGCTGGTGAGGAAGGAACAGGTATCCTGCAGGTGCTCCCAGTCCTCCTCCTTCTCCTCTTCCTTCCAGGGTCAGGTTCTCTCTCCTTCCTCCCTCTTTCCCTTCCCTTTCCTTCCTTCCTTCCCTTCCCCTCCCTCCTCCCTCCTCCCCTTCCCCCCTTTCTCCTTCTTCCTTCAGGTGCTTCTTCCTGGTTCTTCCTGTTCTTCCTCCTTGGTTTTCCTGATTCTCCCTGTTTTACCTCCTGGTTCTGTGCCAACAAAGACTTATTTCCTGAGAGCCTGATATAGTCCCCTGTCTGCCTTTTAAATAACAATTGCATCTACATGCATGTGTTCCAGGGGGAAAGGCAGAGGTAGAGGAGCAGCGACTGATTCACCCAGAACGCAGATGGCGTATATTCAGCATTACGTTTGTAAGGTGTGTTATGATTTTTTTCTTGGAGGGGTATGTGGGCTAGTAAAGTTTTGAAGAGATTTGCAAAAAAAAGTTAAAATGTCATAGACTCTTTATAGACTGGTAGTTACTTGTTTAAAGTTCTTAATTTTACAGAAAACGTGAAGTGGGAGGAGGGATGACACAGACCGTCCACTGTGGACGAAGGCAGTAGACTGGAGCCATTTATTGTGATTTAGATATTAGACTAAAAAGCAGCAAATTGAAAAGAACTCAGCACAGCTCCAAAATGTTCAGAAACCCGACCGACTATCCTCATGCCTGTGAGAGACCCTGCGTCCCCAGGCCCCTGCCCCTCCTGAACGCCCAGGCCAGGCAGAGGCCACCAGGTGAGAGTCCCGCAGAGATAAACCCCCCACATGCGGGCTCACTTCTTCCCAGCCACTCAGAGCTCTGAATCTCCCACAGCCGCCGCTGGCCCAGAACCTGACCCTGGCTCTGTTCAGGGCTGCCTTCAGACAGCAGGGCCTTGGCGTGCACCTGCAGTCTCCTCCTCACTCCTGGCTTCCGAGGCGCCCCTTCCTGGGGGCACTGCCGGGAGCTTGGCCTTGACCTTGGGCCTGTGAGCTTCCCAGAGTCACAGCGCCGGTGCTGGAGGGCGTCAGCCCTGAGCCGCCTGCCTCATCTCCGTGGAGGCTTCCAAGGCACTCTGTCTTTCCGGAATGGGGGGTGCTGCTGTCTTTTCCGGAATGGGGGGTGCTGCTGTCTTTCCGGAATGGGGGGTGCTGCTGTCTTTTCCGGAATGGGGGGTGCTGCTGTCTTTTCCGGAATGGGGGGTGCTGCTGTCTTTCCGGAATGGGGGGTGCTGACGCGTGGGGGAAGGGAACGTTAGACCCAAGGAACTCTCCGCACACACCAGGTCTCTGGGATCCCCCACCCCAAGTGGGGGGGCGGGTTGGGCTTGGCCTCTCACTCAGTCCTGCCACTGGGAACTGCAGGACGCAGCAAATGGCGCTTCCAAACTCCTTTTTCTGAGGTGAAGTTTCGCTCTTGTCACCCCAGGCTGGAGTGCAGTAGCGTGATCTCAGTTCACTACAACCTCCACCTCCCAGGTTCAAGCAATTCTCGTGCCTCAGCCTCCCAAGTAGCTGGGTTTACAGGCATCCACAACCATACCTGGCTACTTTTTGTACTTTTAGTAGAGACGGGGTTTCACCATGTTGGTCAGACTTGTCTTGAACTCCTGACCTCAGGTGATCCTCCTGCCTCGGCCTCCCAAAGTGCTGGGATTACAGGCGTGAGCCACCGTGCCCAGCCAAGGGCACTTCCGGTGAGGAAGAGTCAGTGGAATTGAGAGCTGGACGGGGCTCTGTTCAGTTCTCTGTGAGGGCCCCACCCTCCTCACAGAGAGCTGGCAGCTCACAGGTGACCACACAGAATCACAGACACTAACCAGGTGAGGGAGCCATAGGCACGGGGCCTGAACGCTGAAGGGAGGATGAGCTCAAGCTCCCAGCTGCACCTAAACGCTGCAACTGTGGAATGGAAGCAGTGACAAAGGGCCAGGTGCAGTGGCTCACACCTGGAATCCCAGCACTTTGGGAGGCTGAGGCAGACAGACAATGAGGTCAGGAGATCGAGACCCTCCTGGCCAACATGGTGACACCCTGCCTCTACTAAATGCAAAAAATTAGCTGGGCTTGGTGGCGCATGCCTGTAGTCCCAGCTACTTGGGAGGCTGAAGCAGAGGAATCGCTTGGACCCAGGAGAGGGAGGTTGCAGTGAGCCGGCATAACGCAACTACACTCCAGCGTGGCGAAAAGGTGAGACTCCATTTCAAAAAAACAAAGTAGTGACAAAGGGCAAAATCACATCTTCATACCACACCCTATCCCACAAAAACAAAACTCCACCAGCCATACCACCTCACCACACAGCAACCACACACCAGGCACACCATCTCATTCCACAGCAACCACAGCACACCAGCCCACACCTCCCCATCCCACAGCAACCACACTACACCAGCCACAACACCTCACCCCACAGCAACCACAGTACACCAGCCATACCACCCCACCCCACAACAACCACAGTACACCAGCCACACCACCCCACCCCACGGCAACCACAGTACTCCAGCCACACCACCCCACCCCACAGGCAACCACACTACACCAGCCACACCACCCCACCCCACAGCAACCACAGTACTCCAGCCACAACACCCCACCCCACAACAACCACAGTACACCAGCCACACCACCCC
The DNA here is from genome assembly GCA_036589455.1 of Ateles fusciceps. Lineage (NCBI taxonomy): Eukaryota > Metazoa > Chordata > Mammalia > Primates > Atelidae > Ateles > Ateles fusciceps. The sequence goes on along the minus strand of JAZHEH010002481.1, from coordinate 2,584,632 downwards.
ACCCCCACGGCAACCACAGTACACCAGCCACACCACCCCACCCCACGGCAACCACAGTACACCAGCCACACCACCCCACCCCATGGCAACCACAGTACACCAGCCACACCACCCCACCGCACAGCAACCACAGTACACCAGCCACAACACCCCATCCCAATCCATACTTTGTCACAGTACAGCGGCCCACACCACACACCACACCACATCAGTCACACCGATCTTATTATTCAGTTTAGTTTCTGACCACAAACAGTGTTACTGGGAGAGACGGAGCCTGTGCTGAGTGTAAGGTGTCTCAGCGAGGCCACCAGACTCAGAGACTCTGAGGGAAACAGACACAGAGAAAGCAGAAGTGTCTGCAGTTTTATGGTGTTCCGAAGACTGACAGTTGGAGTTCCTCGAGAACAACTGTTCCGAGCCCAGTGTGAGGCCTGCAGGTTACAGGGTGCAAAGTGACACCTATTCCAGAGCCCGCTGGATCATAAGTCCTAACAGCACCCCTTGCGGAGACCGGCAAGCTCACGTTTGCTTCGCTCGTTAACGGTGATGGAGACGCAGCTAGCCAGAGGACGCGCCCCAGCTTTAACCACTGGACAAGTGGTCTGCAGGTCCCTCCAGAAGGGAGCAAAGTTTCCATCCTGTAGAGCACCATGGGCTGACAAACTGGCCTGCGGAGAGGACCACCTGGCCCAGCCAGCCTGCGGGACAGCAGCTCAGGGTCCAGTGCCCTTACCCTTAGGAGCTCAGCAGGCAGCTTGCTCCCCCGTAGGGATTGGGAGCCTTTTAGAGCGCAGCAGTGGGGCAGGCAGAGTGGGGCCACCCTGCCCCAGCCATGGCCTCCAGGCTTCCTTCCCAAGACCCTGCAGCTATGGGGTGAGCCTGCCACGTATCTACACTGTGAACCCCACGCATCATCTATCCCTTTCAGAGATTCTCTCGGGTGTAAATGTTACTTGTTATGAATAAAAACCCCAGTGAACTGCTGAAATGCCACATTCTCCAGACAAATAGAACTCAACAGGCTTTCATAGTCTTGAGTGAGCAGGAGACCCCGGGCTGGGCAGCACCCGGCCGGCTGGGACCCAGTGGCCCTGGGCAGAGCAGGTGACAGCAGGAAGCTCCACCAGGAGCCGGGAGCCGAGAGGAGAGTGACCGGACAGGCTCAGCCTGCGAGGGGAGGGTGCCCTTCTTGGACTGGGGGAGGGTCCTGCACAGGTTTTTGTAGAGGCACTGAGGGTTGGCGAGGAGGAGGCGAGGAAGGGGCTGAGCAGGACCCCGAGCTGCAATGCCCCCCCCTGCCCGCCTTCTGAAGCCCTTCTCCATTCCATTCACTGTCCTCTGTCAATGACAGCTTTCCATTTTGCAGACGAGAACCTGAATTTGAGGCTGAAACGCCACAGATCCTGCCAAGTGGGAGACCTGGGGCTGCGCTGGATGTGGCACCTGTGGGTGACAGCGGTGGTTCTTGAGGCTGGTGGGAGCCCTGGGGCTGGCCCGCTGCCTCCTGAGGTGCTGTCGGTACCGGACGCTCAACCTTGTCAGGTGTCTGAAAGGTAAGTGCGGAGACCTTGGCCAGCCTCAGAGGTGTAGCAGCACTGGGGCATGATGCTGAGTTTTGGCAAAAGGCGTCTCTCTTGCTTGGACATTTTGAATGGAATAAGAAGGAAATGAGCAAGTGACTCAGACGGATGTCTCCTTATGCAGCGAACACCGGGTCATTCTGAAGCACGCGTGCTGGCGTCTGTGGTGGCCGCACATTCTGGGGGCCATTGGCATCTCTGCACGTGCCCTGGGTCCTCACCGCCTGTCAGCTGTCCCCTTACCAGCACACACAATGCATTGTTCACTCAGCTGTCAGCCCTTCCGGAACCCAGACCGTCAGCAACCGCAGTGAAAGCTTGCCGGAGCCTCAGGGAGGGACATGCGAAGGGCCCACTTGCTGCTCCAGCCAGCCGCCTGCCAAAAGCTCCTTCCCGGCGAAACACCCTTCCTGTGCCTGCCCTGTGCATGGCCGCCTTCTCTCCGCCACAGCCTTCACTGCCCAAGCCTACCCACATCTGTCCCCCACTGGCTTTCATCAACTTTCTGATGGGAAGGGGCTGCAGGGTGCAGTGGGGGGAGGCCCTGTGACCGAGGTGGAGGGGTCTGGGGTGGCAGGGACCCCAGCCTGGGCCCAGACAAGGTTTTCACAGGGCACGGATGCCAGCTCTGCAGGAGAGATGTCACCTCCATTGACTAAATGATTCGACATTGCCGTATGCCTGCAACTAATTAGTATGATCAGCACCCAGCACGCGGGAGCAGAGGGCGCCCTGACAGGCGGCCCTGGAGAGCCTCCAGGCCTGCCCCGGGCCCCCACCCCGGCACTGTGCCCCAAGCCCGGTCACCCGCCAAACACTCCACAACTTTTCCTGCCAGGCAGTCCACAAGCGGGTGGCCACCCCCGCATTGGCCTGGCCCTGGCTGCAGGACCCCCATGACCCGGTACTCACCATGAGCGCTGCAAAGTTACTGGAGCGCGAGCGCCGCGGGGAGGAGGCGTCCAGGCCGTTAGGTCGCGCCCCTCTCCCCCGCCGGCCTCCATGGCCTCCGGAAGGTCAAAGTCCCAGACAGCGGCCAGGAGGTCGCACTCCCGGGCCGGGGCCTCAGGTTGACCGTGGCGGGGCGGGCGCGGTCCCAGAGCTGCTCCCATCTGCAAAGACAGCGGTGGTGAGCAGGCGGGCGGAGGGTCCCCGTGGTGGGCAGCGCGCAGCCCCCGACCCTGCCAGGGAGAAGCCGCAGCCCCTCTCGGTCCCTCCCTCCCCCTCCCCTCCCCCTCCGAGGGGCGGCCTGGGGGCTGCACCTGCGGCTGACGGAGGCGGTGCCGGTGGGTACTAGGGGCTCCGCGCCTCTCGGACGGAACGCGCCCGCGGCTGATGCGTCTCCTTCTCCATATTTAAAAATCAATCTGCGCTCCCCCCTCCCGGCTCCGGAGCCAAACTCAGCCATCTCCGGCTGCACAAAGCCAGGGGGCGCGCCGGGCGTTCGCACCGGGAACCGGCACCGGGTTCACCGCCCGCCCCAGCCCGGCCCTGGCGCCCGCTCTGCCTGGAGGTGGTCGAGCTCAGGCCGGGGCGCTGGGCGGGGACCCTGGATCTCCGCGGCGCCTCCCGCCCCAGCGGAGCCGAAAGTTACTCGGAGCCGCTTTCCCGGCGGCCGGCGTGACCCCCACGGCGGCCTCGCGCACCCCCTCCCGCCGCCCAGACCCCAACTTCTCACCTGCCTCGGCCGAAGCAGCTGCAGGGGCGGCCGGGCCGCTCTCCCCGAGGCCGACGCGCTGCGCCCCCTCGCTCCGGGGGACCGGCTCTCCATCCGCCAGGGCCGCGGCGGAGCTGGCGGCGAGTTATCAACAGATTGCGGGGCTGCGGCGCCGGCCGGTGAGTCACAGCCCCGCGCACGGGCGGCCCCGGCCAGGCCAGCAGCACCGCCGCCTCTGCGCGCGCCTCCCGCGGCGACAGCGGGGACCCGGGCGGCCGGAGGCAGGCGCGTAACCATGGGGACCGGGGCGGGCGATGGCGGCGGGCGGGCTCCTGCCGCAGGGTGGGGACGGCTCCTCCAGCCGGGCGGCCGCCGTCACACTGCAGAGCCCATTTAAAGAGACACCGGGCTCCGCTCGCGCCCTCCCCGAGGCACCAGACCCTGGCGCGGAAACTCGCCCGGCCGAGGACTGCGCGACCCCGTGTTATTCTCAAAGGAAATCTCCATCGGGGAGACCCGCGAGAACAGAAATATAAACAAGGAGATGGATGTGGAAGGAATTTCCACCCTTTATTAACATTCCCCAAGTCCGGATACGCCAAGGCTGAGGTGCACCTGTAGTGAACCATCTCAGTGTGAGTCAGCAGGGCAGACCAGCCGGTGTAGACGGGCAGGGGTTGTAGCAGTGCAGAAAGCGTCCCTGTCCCCCCACCCAACCCTCCTGCTGCCTGGGCCACAGTGAGGTGTGGGCTCTGCCCGCGGCCCACAGGCCCCCATCCTGCCCCCTGGGGCCTCCCCACCCCACAAGGTGGGTCCAGGTCACTCTAGTTTTTGTCACAAGCTCAGTTCTGTGGGGCACGGGCAGCCTCAGCAAGGCTGACTCAGGAGCTGCCCTGGGCCACCCCATACCCCCCCTCCTCCCCTCCTTGGCCTCCACCTGTTTCCTCCTTGGCCTCCACCTGTTTCCTCCTCGGCCTCCACCTGTTTTCTCCTCGGCCTCCACCTGTTTCCTCCTTGGCCTCCACCAGTTTCTTCTTGGCCTCCACCTTTACATGGCTGCTTCTGCCCCAGGTTCTGTGACTCTGGCACCTGTTCAGGGGGGTCCCCCACTCGCTGCTGCCCTGGATTTTCAGGGGCCTGAAGCCTGCACCACTGGGGGGGTTGTCATGAAGACTGACAGAGGCAGAATTAGATGCAGGGGTGCCAGGGTTCTGCTTCCCTGGCCTCTTATTATGGGGCCTTTGAGTGGGATGTTCCCAGGGCCCCACTACCCCATCCAGCGGGAGTTCCTGGAGCCCCCTCTGTGGAGACGCTGTGATGGCTCCTGACTCCAGCTGAGGGACACGGGGCCCAGGCCCCGACCACCCTGACTCCCTTGGTAGCATTGCCCCCTGGAGCCTTGGAGCCCCCAGTGTCCCCTGGGTGATGGCCCTGGACAAGAAGGCTGGGAAGGGGCTGGCAGCAAGGAGAGGGCTCTGCCCCCTGATGCTCCCAGGCCAGGGGTCCCCACGGGCTCTGCCCTGACATCTTCCTCCTGCACCCAGCAGCTCCCAGCGCAGAGACTGCTCCAGGTGTGGGGTGCCAAAGTGAGCACAGGTCAACCTGTCTCTCCCTGTGTTAGGGGGTCCTAACACATCATGATTGGGGCACAGAGCAGCCCTGGCTTGTCTCTTTCCCTGCACATGGACTCAAGCGCTGCCCTGAATCTCATGAGGGGCTTTGTGGGGAACTTCTCGATGCTGTGGGGGCCCCTGGGGTCCAGCGCTGGAGGCAGGCAGGACCACTGGCTTGGGAATGTCCCCCTGCCCCCCGCATGTGGTGGTCTGGACCAGGGACTGGCACCCCCCATTCCACACCCAGTGCTAACCTGGGTAAAGGAGAGGGATCCCAGGGGGAGCTGGCAGTGCCACGTGTTCCAGAGCTGCCTGGTGCAGAGTCTGCAGGACTCAGCCTTGTGAAGGGTGGGGGGCACCAGGTGTCTCCTGCTCACTCACAGTTGCTCCCCCGACCCCTCCTAGCTGCTCTACCACCCCCTTCCCCTGGAGCTGCCCTCGGAGGGCACCTGCTTCAGGTCTCATGTCCAGAGTGGAGCTGGGATGGGGCACAGCCTCCTGAATAGCTCCACATGGCTGTGGGATGGGGAAACCGAGGCATGAACAGTCGGTGCTCTTCCAGGTGTGGGTCAGACCCCACTTGCGATTGTACATTCCAGAAGTCTGCAGGCGCCATTGGGTGGGATGAGGAGCCTGCCTGCCTGGAGGATCACCAGGCCTCTGGGCGGTGTTCAGCAGGTGAGCCAGCGGCCATCTGCCTGGGGACGTCAGTGCTAGCCCTCCCTCAGAGCTCACGGCCCTCCGCCCCCTGCCCTTGGCCTTCTGTCTGCTCGCTGTTCATTGGCAAAGTCTCTGCTTTCTGGACTGCAGGGTCGGCCGTGGCACTGGCTGACCACGGGGCCCACATTTCCAGTCCTGGCTGGAGGGAAGTGCCTCATCCACATCGCAGGGACACAGCTGAGAGTGTTGCCTGCCTCCCTGTCTCTTACCTCCCCCAAGAGAGGAAAACAAAAGAAAAAAATGATAGAAAGACCAGGAAATGGAAATAAGACGAACAAGAATGAAATTTTAAAACCTGAATAAACCCACACTTAATGCCATTTCAAAACATACGTCCGTGAAGAGTCTCGTGGTGAAAAAGACGGATTCCTAGCTAGGGAAACGCTCTGTGCTTGCCCCCTGGGTGTACAAGGCAGGGTCTATCTAGGAGTTTACTGATGTGTCTCACCAGGTATCGCATGGATTCTGTCAGAGGGGCAGAGCCAGAGGATATGTTGGTGTTTATAATAATACATAGTTACAGAGGTTAAGGGCTTCATGGAGAGGAATCCCTCGGCTTACTTGGCCATGAGGGAGCCAGGCAGGACCCCAGGCGCCATTCCCCTCCTCCTCAGGGAGGCTCAGCTCCCCATGCAGCCAGTGGGCCCCTGCAGGCCTCCTCAGCCCACAGCGCAGATGGCTAAATGCTGGTCACGGTCACCACATCTACACCGCCCCTTTCTCAGCAGCACCTCCACGTGCTCGACGGAAAACTGCAGACAGAAGCCTTGCCAAGCAGACGCCCAGGGCCGACTAGCCACAGCCCCTCCAGCTGTGTTCTCTGCCAGGAGTGGGCGGCCTCCTTCTGGCTTCGGCACTGCGGGCAGCATGGCAGCGAGGGGTGTGGCTGCATACCATGAAGTGTCATCCGTGGATGGGCCACGAAGGTTTATTCTTCCTTTGACTTTTTCCGATGGTTTAAAACTGTAAGAACACGCAGCTCACGGTCCACATGGAAGCAGGCGGTAGCCGGCATGTGGCCCCAGGGCCATCGTCTCCTGCCTCACTGTGGGAGGAAGGATGCTCTCCAAAGAAATGGCTAAGTTTGTGGAGGGGCTTGCTGAGGGGTTTGTGGGGGGGGTTTGCAGGGGGTTTGTGGAGAGGTTTGCAGGGGGTTTGTGGAGGGGTTTGCAGGGGGTTTGTGGGGGGGTTTACGGGGGTTTGTGGGGGGGTTTACAGGGGGTTTGTGGAGGGGTTTGCAGGGGGGTATGCCGAGGGGTTTGCAGGGAGTTTGTGGAGGGGTTTGCAGGGGATTTGTGGGGGGGGGGGGGGGTGTGCAGGGGGCTTGTGGAGGGGTTTGCGGAGGGCCAGGCAGTCTGAACGCAGCTCAGTTGGCCTCGTGGAGGTGGGGCTGGCACTGGGGGATGGGGGTGGGGGAGATTCTTTCTTATGCAAATCAACACCTTCAACACTGACCTTCCAAAGGGACACCTGTTAGACGCTGCCCCAACAGCACAGAGAACCCACTTCTGAAACGCGCGACTCTTGAGGGGGCTTTGTTGTTAATTAGGCACCCAAGGCCCCAGCTCAAAGGGTCTCGGGTGCATGGGACCCCTGGTCCTTCCCACTGCTCTGTGATTCTGCCTTCCTTCTGCAAAGGTCAGTTTTGGGTTCCATTCTAAGAGCGGGCCGGCCGTCAGCACTCTCACCTCCTCAGAAACTTTGGGGCCTCTGCCGAAGCCTTGCCTCCCCCGCAGGAGCCTTTGGGTTTCTTAGTGCTGGATGTAAGCTTCTTCCTCTGAGGAGACGTCCTGGTGGACATGAGATGTGGGGCGCCTGTGGGTGGCCACCTGCTCCTGCTGCAGTCCCGCCTTGAGGCCTGAGCTGCAGCTGCGGCCTCCTTAGGGAAGGAACGATGGGGCTGGGCGTGCCCCTGCCCAGAGACAGTGGGCCCTGCTGCCTGCAAGACCTCAGCCAGGGGACCACGTTTCTCGGAATCCTGTGGCTTTGGAATCTGCATGCTGTTTGTGGGTGGACAGGAAACAGTCCCAGAGATGACGGTTAACAGAACTGGAGGTCAGGCCGATGCCCAGGATGGTGATGGGTGTCTTCCCTCGCCGGGGGCGAGGCCCAGCCCTGTCTTCCCTTGCTGGGGTGAACCCCCAGCCCCGCGTTTGGAGGGGCCATGGCTGCCGGGGACTCGCGGGTGGAGCTTGCTGTAAATACTTAGATCTGGAGCAAGAATGGCCTCACGCCACTGGCGTCTCGGGCCCGACTCGCCTCTTTTCAGAACTCTTTAGAGATCTTTGCGTTTGTCCGTTTTCAGCCATTTGGTGGGGACTCTGACAGCCTAAACTCAGAAGCCCACGGAGAGGGGAAATGGCGGCCTGCCGGGGGTGGGCAGCCTGGCCGCGGAGCTCACGGGAGCCAGGGCCACCGTCCTCCCTGGTAGCATGCAGCAGCCCTCGCTCGCCGAGTGGAATTAAAACCGGCCCTCCGGTTGCCATGGAAACCAGCCGTCTCTCCCAGCGTGAGTCTGAATTTGTGCAGACCATTCCTAGCCAAGATTCAAGCCAACAGATCTGTGCTTACCCCGAGGTGAAGCCTCCTTTGAGAACCAAACAATAAAATTAACAAACCTGAAATCTTTTCCTGCTGCCGCCTCTTTAATAAGCGCTCGGCGGAGCCCCCTCAGAGGACTCGGGGAGAGCGCGGTCTCCCTCCAAGGCGGCAGACCGCTGGGGAAGCTCACAGGCCTCCCACTGACCACCACGTGGGGTGAACAGGCACCTCTGGGGCTCGTGGGCCCCCTGCAGAATGAGGCCCTCAGGTGGGTTTCACACTGGAAAGCTTCACTGCACTGGGCCTGCATCCATGGTGCCTCAGCCAGGCCTCTGCTTCCAGCGCGAGGCCCTGGCACACGCATCTGGGGTTGCAGGGGGTGCACGGGGCCCCATCGTCTTGTGATGGGCTGTGGGGCAGACTCTGCGGGTCAGGGGTCTGGCTGCGTGAGGAGTGGTGTGGAGGGTCAGGGACCCTATGCTCTGTCCCACCATCCTACGCCTACTCCAGGCCAAGGCTGTGGCATCTCAGATACCTTCTGTGGGCCTCAGATACCTTCTCCTCCTTGGCAAAGGCATAAAGGCCCTCCCCTCCGCAAGCTGGGACCCTCGTGGAGGGTATAGGAAGAGGAGCAGTGGGAGCTGAGTGGGTATTTGTGGGGAGGGAGGCCTTAATGCAAAGCCCCGATCTACAAGGTCCTGGGAGCCCTGGTGTGGCCTGGGGCCCCCACAGCTCCTGTAGGCCCCCACTCCTCCTGCTGGTGGCCACGGAGGAGCCACATGGCCTCCTCGCTCACTGAGCCCACTCAGGACCAGACAAGAGCACCTGGGGTAGTCTGGGATCCCGCGGGGGAGGGGGGTGGCTGTGGAATTCTGTTCATTCTGAAGGTGGAGGGAGGGCAGGCAGGTGTCGGGGGGGGGGGTGCAAGGGGCAGGTGTGCACTGAGCGGTGTGGGCAATGTCTGTGCCATGGCTCTGCTCACACGCTGGGGGTGGCAGGCCCGAACCCATTCTTCCCAGGCCCCACAGGCCCCACCCCCACCCCAGACATAGGTTTCTGACATCCTCAACTGCGCACTAATGGATAAATCCCCTGTGGCTCAGGTGTTCCGCTGGCCTTTGTCTGGACACTTGAGTGGGGGAGGGGAGTGGCTGTGACCACGCTGCCGTAGCTGGGAGCCCACAGCATCCCCTCAGCCAGTGGCTGCGCCCGGCATGTAATCCTCCCGTGGAGCGGCATGGAGTGCGGCCCCTGCTGTGGGCTGCCCGGAGCACAGCTCTGGTTGTAGCACCTCCTGCTGCCAGGGAAGCTCTGGCTCCGGGGTCCTGCGGAGGGGCGAGCTGATGATGAGAACTCTGCTTCTGTGAGTGGACGACCTCGGGGGCGCCCACAAGCACGCAGCCTGCTCTCCCAGCGCTCTCCTCCACCCGACGGCCCTGGACTCACAAAGGCGGCCCTGTCGAGGCCCGATCCCTCTACATGGAGTTGGGGTTCAGCAGGCCAAGGAGGGCGCCCCATCGGTGCTCAGTAGAGAACGTCCCCCCACAGAAGCACCCCTGAGCGCTGCGGCCGCTCCAGGCAGGCCCATGAGTGTTTGGTGTGAGTCCCTGTCCATCCCTCCCAGGGCTGACACGTGGCCTGGGCACCCAGCCACAGATGTGGGGCAAGGATGCTTCCTATGAAGGCTGCCACAGAAATGGTCACATGTGGTGGAATTTTAATGAGGTGTCATCACAGGGAAAGGGGAGCGACACAGCAGAGCGGCTGCCGACCTCACGAGGGGGTGCGAATGACCTCCTGCCCTTTCACGTCCACTCAGTCGGACGGCCAAGCGCACGGCCACCAGCCGCCATCTCCACGAAGACGAGGGGGAACCTCAGGCCCTCCGACGTCGTGCAGATGAGACTTCCGGGCTCGGAAGTCATGTGAGTCCCGGGAACATTTGTAAACACGGAGCTTTTACAGCCCGGCCCGCGCTCCGGCTTCCCCTGCATCAGAGTTGCACTTTCGGCCAGCTGGCTCTGAGACCGTCCACCCTGATCTCCACGTGGGATAAAGGCTGAGACAGAAACAGCCAAGTGTCCAGATGGTTTCACATTGCAGAGACGATTCCGGTTTCCAGACCTGAATAATCGCCCACACGACCTGGTTTTGACAAAAGCCTCCAGCCTGAGGGTCAGGAGCCGCCTCTAGGGGCCTGGTGGTCCCTCTGAGGCCGAGTCCACGGCTGGGGGCTTCCTAGGCGTGGGGGTGACTCTGGGGCCTTTCTCGGCCTGTTCCTGCTCTGTCAACCCGGTCAGCCAGCCATCCCTGGGCTATGGTCACAGGAAGGATGGGGCTCCAGCCCCCACTGCACCCCTCGGGGTCCCACTTAGGCAAGAGGGTGGGTCAAGTGAGGAGGAAGCAGGTGGCCCAAGGATCCTGCCTCCCCGTCGCCAAGGAGGGGCCATGCAGCGTTCCCTCCCGACCACACCCTTGCCTGCCTTGGCTCACCCACGGGACCCCACTGTCCTGACATTCCTGAAGCCTTCCCTGCCTCGCCCACAGCCCTGGAGCATCTTTGAGGGTCAGGCCAGGTGTGGTCCCTGGGGCGTCTGGTCTGGAGGACTCCCAGCAGGCATGGAGCAGCCCCTCCCCTGGGGGCCAGAGCCTGCTGTGACTTGGGAGCAGTCCCTGGTGCTGTCCTGAGCAGCCTGGTCCCTGCGGTCCTGCCCACCCACTGGCCAGGCCTTCGTCCAGCTCAAGCCCCCGGCCCCTCGGTGGGACCCACCCCATCTGACCTAACCTGCTGCCTGGTGCTGCCTGGCCCTGCCTGGTCGGCCGCCTCCCCCTCCACGGCTGGCCCAGCTGCCTCCGGCCTGGTTCCTGCCAAGGCTTCTGGCAACCCGGCCAAAGCAATTTTACCAAATTAGATGTGGTCGGAAGCAAGTCGCTCCACCTGGCAATTTTGTTAAAATAATTATTTGTTTAAAAATTAATATTCCCGAGTCGCTGGTTTTCAGGATGAGCAGTGCCAGCACACCAGGGGGAATTTTTCAGTTCCTCATGTCTTCCGACGCTGCTTTCTCTCCTTTCAAAATATCTTTGAGCCTAAAAATACTTCTTATTTAAAAATATCTAATAATCTTTTAGCCAGTGATTCCTGCTTTGAGCTGTTGGTAATAGCAGAAGCCCAGATCAGGCTAAATACCTGAAGCGTGGGTGGGCTGTAGGGACTCACGCTGCCCACAGGGACCGCTCTTCACCGGCGGCTTGCAGAACCATGGACAGATGGTCACGGCACAGCCCAGGGCCTCCAGGGCATCCATCAGAGGCTCACAAGCCCCTCTCCCCAAATGAGGCTCCTGTAAGAGCAGCGAGTGGACCTTCCTGGACAGGGCTGGGTTGGGGGGGGCCTGCCCTCTGGAATCGCTCTAGGGGGTGATGAGCACTTGAACTGTCTGCATCTGTGGGTAGCGGCTGGTGCCACAGAGACGGGGAGACTGGGCCAGGGGCCCTCAGAGCTAGTGATGAGCATGGAGGATCCATCTGGGCTGGGCGGGCGGCCGTGGCAGCACAGGCATCCTCCCTGGAAGATGCGGTGGCTTTGGGAAACACATCGTCACCCAGGAGGCAGGGGAACCCACAGGGCTCGGGACGCAGGCACTAGGACACATGGCCACGGAGCCTGGGCACCCTCGGCTCCTAAAGGCACCTCCCGGCTGCAAGCAGCCTGCTGCAAACAGCCCTGCTGACATGGGGTTGGTTTCAGACAGATCACATCCTCCCCGTAAGCTGGCATGTTTATGTATTTCAGAAGTCTATGAAAGCTAAAATCCTCATTAATTTCAAAATACGGTTCACAGACTCCAAATATTTGACCAGTGCGTCCATATGCTCAGCAGTCTTCACAGCCAGAGCAGTTGGTGGGGAGACTGGGCAGGACTTGGCGTGAGGTGGAGGCAGAGCCGGAGGCCAAGACCGGTCCACGGTGCCTGGTTCCACATGCCCTGCGAGGGCTGTGGGCGTGAGGACCCGGAGGGGGTGAGCGAGGTGTGGGGGACGGGGCTGAGAGGGCACGAGGCGTTCCTGTGTCACCTGGATGTGGTGGATCCTGCTCAGATGCTGCCCCCCGGCCTGCAGCCCACGCAGCCAGCACTGCCATGTCCTCCTCCTGGACCCTGTGGCCCACAGTGCAGAGGGTGGTCTGCTCCTGTCTGCTCCTCATCTGCCTCACACCCTGAGGGTGCCCGGTGGGGAAGGGTCCAAGGCTTCCTTTGGGCACCTCTGGAATGGCGACCAGGCCAGACCCAGACCTCTGGCCTGTGATGCTGTGGGAGTGAGGGGCAGGCGCAGCCCTCACAGACCTAGGGAGGGGGAAAGGCTGCCGGGCATCTTCCCACGTGGGTCACCCCAGAGGACCCGACCTGAGGCCCCATAGACCCCAGGGACCCTGGGGCCCCCCACTAGGGCGCAAGTAGCCAGCATTGCACTCACCCCATCATGGAGTGCAGCCCTGTCACCCCTAAACTATGGATAAAACAGGCCTTCCTCATCCTCAGGTTAAAAAAGTTCCTGATGAAGCAGTTTTCTCCAAATACAATTTGGACACAGCCAGATCCACTAAGCCAGCCTTTCAAGTTGACTTTCAAATTCCTCCCTTAAATCTCCGCCCTCCCTCCCTTTTTCACTCCTCAAAGAGTCAGTGGGTTTAGAGGCATCTCCCCCACACCAGTCTCGCAGTGCCCAGGACACCCCGAGGGCCCACGGAACTCAGGTAGTGGGTGTGTGGCCAGCAGGAAAAGCACACGGCCCAGGTCCAAGCCTCCTCCAGCCCTGCCATCCGTGGGCCGTGCCAGCCCCAGCTGCTTCCTGGACCAGACCCGCACGCCTACTCCTCCCAGGGCAATGCTGCAGACAGACACACTCAATGCCGGCCAGCCTGCTCCTCCCTCATGAAACTTGGCACAGCCTGGGGCTGCCGGCCCTGTGACTGCCACTCTGCCCCGTTCCCACTTGCCCGACAAGGGTGCTCACCCAGAGAAAAACGGCCGGTTCCCATGTGCACTCAGGGCTCCCTGACTGGGTTTTCTGTGCTGTGGGAGGTCCTGGGGCTGCATGCTCTGCAGAGTCTACAGGGAAGCCTTAGCAGAGCCAGACATGGTGCTGTCGGCTGAGCCTCGGCACAGAGGTGAGCCGCCAGGCCTCTGCAGGGACCAACACTGACCATGGGGGATGGTGCAGGCGTCTACAGGGACCAACACTCACCACAGGGGATGGTGCAGGCGTCTACAGGGACCACAGACCACGGGGAATGGTGCAGGTGTCTACAGGGACCACAGACCACAGGGGGACGGTACAGGCATCTACAGGGACCAACACTGACCACAGGCGACGGTGCAGGCGTCTACCGGGACCACAGACCACGGGGAATGGTGCAGGTGTCTACAGGGACCAACATTGACCACAGGGGATGGTGCAGGCGTCTACAGGGACCACAGACCACGGGGAATGGTGCAGGTGTCTACAGGGACCACAGACCACAGGGGACGGTACAGGCATCTACAGGGACCAACACTGACCACAGGGGACGGTGCAGGCGTCTACAGGGACCACAGACCACGGGGGAATGGTGCAGGTGTCTACAGGGACCAACACTGACCACAGGGGATGGTGCAGGCGTCTACAGGGACCACAGACCACGGGGAATGGTGCAGGTGTCTACAGGGACCAACACTGACCACAGGGGATGGTGCAGGCGTCTACAGGGACCACAGACCACGGGGAATGGTGCAGGTGTCTACAGGGACCAACACTGACCACAGGGGACGGTGCAGGCATCTACAGGGACCACAGACCACGGGGGATGGTGCAGGCGTCTACAGGGACCAACTCTGCTGCGGACTGAGGTCCTCGTCAGCTCTCAGGGGTCCAGAGCACTTGCATCATCTTCACCAAAGGAGGAAATTCAAGCGTGCATCTGCCTTTCCTGTGAGTGTGACCTCGGGGTCCTCACACAGGTGTGTGGAAGTTGCCTTTGCAATGTGATCCAGCTGAAAGAAAAGAAATGAGGGGGACTGGCTTTCCGACCCTGCTGGGTCAGTGGACGTGGCAACAGCCACTGTGGGAAGAGAGACTCCACCACCTCTGAGCGACCAAGCTCAAAACCACCCCAGCGGTTGGGGCTTCAGACACAGCCAAAATTTACAAGACACACAGGGGGCTGGGTGCGGCGACTGACGCCTGCAATCCTAGCACTTTGAGGGGCCAAGGCAAGAGGATCTCTAGAGGTTAGGAGTCTTGGCAACATGGTGAAACCCCGTCTCCACCAAAAATACAGAAATCAGCCGGGCATGGTGACGCATGCCTGTAATCCCAGCTACTCAGGAGGTTGAGGCTGCAGTGAGCTGAAATTGTGCCACTGCATTCCAGCCAGGGCAACAGAGTGAGACCCCGTCTCTTAAAAAAGAAAAAAAAAATAAGACAAGGGGCCACAAGACCCTGTAAACAGCACCGTGGGCACCACCCCTGAGTCCACAGCTCAGTGGGAGAGTGCGGGGGTTTCTTCAGCAACACGTATTCGAGGAGACGAAGGTGGCCGTGGAGGCCGGCAGGCCACGCGGAGGGCGGTGTCAGCACAGCTGGGCCTGTGTTGGTCCTGACTGCACAAACAACTGTACAAGGCATAAGAAAACCCAGAAAATGGGAATGTAGGCTGAGCATTTGATCGAATAGAGGCATTTTATTGCTGATTTTGAAGAGTTCACAGCGTTAATCTTTCAGCAACGTGAACTGGCTCTTCGGTCAGTGATAAAACCTCAGGGATTTGCTTCAGAGTCGTCTGCGTAGGGACAGGAGGAGTCAGCCAGAAGCGGGCGGCTGTGGGGACCGCAGCGTGGCTGCCTCGCCACATCCTTTCTGCCACGTTGCCCACCCCGTGCATGCGTTTGCACACATGTGGCCTTTTCCTTGTAGCAGGACTTGCAGGGGGCTTGTGTGGAACGCGTGCACGGGGTGTTGGTGAAGACCCCGCCGTTGGTCCAGGCGACTCCTCTGTAACTGGGACCTCCAGGGAGGCCTGGGCTCTGCCACCCACTTGTCCTTGAAGTTGTGAGGCCACCTGGGGCCACTAGGCCCGTGCTGCAGCACCAGCCCTGGTTCCAGGAGGCAGCAGGGTCCTCACCAGCCTGGAACCTCCAGCCCCAGGCCCACTGACCACACTCACGGCCTGGCCCCAGGGGCTCGCGGACCCCCAGCAGCCCCGGGGACCCGGCTCTAGCGTTTCCTCGGGACTTAGCGTGTGTGCACCGGGTGGTGGGGCGCTGGGTGGGTGAGAGGCTTGCAAGACAGAGGTAAAAATAACACTGTTCCCAGAAGCAATTTCCCCAATGAGTCGGCCGCCTCTGGTTATTTGTTGCCTAGGAAAGTCGGGAACAAATAAAGACACCCTGTTTCTCAGCAGCTGCCTTCCCATCTGCCTGGCCGCTGGGCTCCCCTCTGAGCAGGCCAATATATCCAGGTCCCCAAGGGCCCCGAGGGGCGCCCAGGACGGCGCTGGTGCCACGAGGAAGGGGGTGGGAACCCTTAAGTGGGTCACGCCCACTTAACTTTGAAGGCGGGTTACAGGAGAAACACACACAGATAGAGGATATTAAATTGGAAATGATATTAAAAAGCGTGATGTGTGAATTCTGTAAATGCGCTGCTTAGGGTTCTTAAGTCCTCAGTGGGGGTGGAATACACACGTGCCAGCTTGACACTCGGCATCCAGACTGGGTGCTCCAGTGATGGGTCAAACCAGGAAGGGCTGGGCGGCCCCCCCCCCTGGGATAGGACACGCCCTGCAGCCGCCCCCCACCACAGGATGGACCCTGCGGGCCCCCAGGCAGGTCGGACCTTGCGGACCTGGCAGGGCTGACCCTGTGGCCCCTGCCCACCCCCTACAGCACTGGACTTCCTGTGGTGAGTGTAGGTCTGTCTGCTACCACCTGGCAGCTCCCTGGCCTCCAGTCACATCTTCGGGCTCCCTGGTGGGGCCCTTCCTTGTCCCGGGGGATGAGGCCGCTTGTCTGACCAGGCTCTGCCCTGAGCCGACTCTCCTCCAGTGAGGAGGCTCCCCGTGTCCTTGGTCACCAGGACCCGCAGGCCCTTCCCCAGGCAGGTGTCCAGGCTATGGATAGCCCTCTGGGGTGCAGGCTCCCGCCCCTTCCTCAGCAGGAATCTTGGCATCCCCCTTCCAGGCTGTGGCAGGGAGAACCTGCTC
The DNA here is from genome assembly GCA_036589455.1 of Ateles fusciceps. Classification (NCBI taxonomy): domain Eukaryota; kingdom Metazoa; phylum Chordata; class Mammalia; order Primates; family Atelidae; genus Ateles; species Ateles fusciceps. The sequence goes on along the minus strand of JAZHEH010002481.1, from coordinate 2,568,276 downwards.
AGGCCCACGGTGCTTCGAGGGCCATGGTCTCCCCACGGCTGCCCTGGTCTCCTGGAAGGGCCTCATCTGCAGGCCTCGGCGCCACCAGCCTCACCTGAGTCCCTGGCTGGATGGAGTCTCTGCCTGGATGGCATTGGCAGCAGCAGGCGCCTACTCGGGATGAGGTGGGGGAGCCCAGGAGGAGCCTGTCTATGGGAGCAGCCACTTCTCAGGACCCTCGCCCAGGAGAGCTCACCCTCAGCCCACGTCCCACCCTGAGGTGCCCAGAGGCATGTGGTGTCTGGCAGGGGTGTCTGCTGCCCAGGGACCAGCGATGGAGCCTCTCCCACTCCAGGGCCCTGCGCTCCACCCCATGGCTTCCCAAGACCCCCAGGGCTGCCCTCACTGGGCCAATCGTCCAGAGTCCCTGAGCACCCCAGCTGGGAGGCCACATCCTGGGGGAAGGAGTGTGTGGCTGGACGCTCTGGCCAGGGCCGGCAAGTGACCCTGGGCAATAGCAGTAGCAAGGCTAAGGAACCAGCTGTGCCTGCTGCTGGGGTGAGAGTCGGTTGGCTCCTTTTAGTCACTGGTTCATGACATCTACTGAGTGCTCAGGGTGTGTGAGGCCGGAAGCCACAGGGGGGCTGAGTCTGACCCCAGGGGAGTGGCAGAGCCAGTGGAGAGACCTGAGGGTGTGAGAGAGAGAGGAGGGGAGAGGGAGGAGGGAGGGAGGGAGAGGGAGAAGGGAGGGGAGGAGAGAGAGGGAGGGAGTGAGAAGGAAGGAGAGAGGGAGGGGAGAGGGGAAGAGGTAGGGAGGGGGAGGGGGAGGGAGGGAGGGAGGGAGGGAGGGAGAGAGGGGAGAGGGAGGGAGGGAGGGAGGAGGGAGGGGGAGGGAGGGGGGAGGGAGGGGGAGGGGGGGGGGGGGAGGAGGGGGAGGGAGGGGAGGGAGGGGGAGGGAGGGGTGAGGGGGGGGGGGGGAGGGAGGGAGAAACAGAGGGAGGTATGCGCTCGGCTCTGTCTTGAAACCCCCCCCAGCTCCGCAGTCTCCCCTCCCTGGCTGGGAGGCATCTTGGTGTGAGTTAACCTCCGAAGGCCTCTTGTCTGTCTGTCTGTCCGTCCGATCTGGGTGCACCCCCAGCTGTCTGGTCTCTAACTATCCAGCCCCCCACTGTCCGGCCTCTGGCTGTTTGGCCCCTGGCTGTCCAGTCCCCTGCTGTCTGGCCCCCCGGCTGACTGTCCCCTGGCTGGCTGTCCCCCAGTTGGCTGTCCCTAGCTGACTCTCCCCCGCTGACTGTCCCTGGCTGACTGTCCCCCAGCTGACTGTCCCTGGCTGACTGTCCCCTGGCTGTCCAGTCCCCAGCTGTCCGGCCCCCGGCTGTCTGGCCCCCAACTGTTTGGCTCCCCCACTGTCCGGCCCCCTCAGCAGTGCGCGCCGTGTGCTGTCTGTGCCTAGTGGTGATGGACGTGGCCCAGACCAGCACATCTGGAGTTCAGCCCCACGTGGCCTCACGGCCTTGCCTCTTCCGGGCAGGTGCCCCTTCCTGGGTCCACTGCACCCCCTGAGGTGGGGGTGTCTGCACTAGACCCGAGATTGCAGGGTGAATGGAGAAACTGACCTTCTCTGAAATTCCTCCTCGGGCCTCCTAACAGGACACCAGCCTGTGCAGATGGGTAAAGTCCCATGGAGGATATGAACCAAATGGCAGCCCCTGAGGACAGGCAGGTGCAGAAATAGCTGTAGCTCAAGTCACCAGGGACAGGTGCATGCCAGAGGCAAAGGAAGGGGAGAAGCAAGCAGGCAGGGCTTCCCAGAGGAGGCGGCTTGAAAGATGAAATAGAAACCCAAGTGGAGAGGAGAGAAGTGGCGGGAGAGAGCCAGGCAGAGCAACGAGGAACGCCAGTGAGTCTGTGAGTGGTGAGGGCCTCAGGACCAGGCTCGAGCTTCAAAGGCCAGCGAGCAGAGACAGAGAGAGAAGTGCAGGCAGCAGAGCTCCTGGTGGGGCGCAGGGGCTCACACCCGTGATCCTGGAGCTGTGGGAGGCAGAGGTGGGAGGATCACTTGAGTCCAGGAGTTCTAGACCAGCCTGGGCAACACAGCAAGATGCCATGTTTACATAATAAAGATGGAAAGATTTGCCAGGCGTGGTCGTGCTGACCTCTATTATCGGCTACTCCGGAGGCTGAGGCAGGAGGATCGCTTGAGCCCAGGACGTTGAGGCTGCAGTGAGCTGTGATTGCCCCACTGCATTCCAGCCTGGGCGAAGAGAGAGATCCTGTCTCTAGAAGAAAAAAGCTGTGATCTCAAAGATTCCCCGGCGCAGGGTGAGCTGCTGGTGGAGAAGAGGCTGGGGCTGCTGGGGAGGCCTCCTGGGCACAGGGAGGCCAAACGCCCCCAGGCCGTGGCTTCACCTCTGCCCCAGACTCTGCACCCCACGACCTCCTGCCCTCCCATGCCTGCCCTCGGCGGAGGCGGGGGACACTCCTCACACTGCTGCAGGAAAATGTGGATGCCCTCTGTAAACACCACAGAATGCCACGTACATCTCCCGGTGCTTCCAGAAAGCGGGGGCCGCCTCCCACCCCATCCTTCGCTCCTGGTTTATGAAACGTCTGTGGAGGCCACATGCGGGATGGGCTTGCGATGAACACCCCAGAGGCCTGCCTCAGACCTGCTGACAGCCCCTGGCCTCCCCCGCCAGCTTCCCAGCTGTGGGTCCCAGGGTCTGAGGCTCCTGCAGGCAGCCGGCAGGAGCTGGACCCAGGCCTGGGTTCAATCCCCGCGGGGGTGAGGCCCGGCACAATCGGGTTTCTCCAAAGGTCTTTGTGTGCGGTGACTGCGCTGAGCCCTTGGGGCAGGCCTCACTTAGACATAAATGAATGTGTTTGTTGGTTTGGGTCTGGAACAGATGAAAAGCCACCAAAGGGTTTTGCAATAATTAAAACTCAGCCACGCCGGCCACAGGTGCTGTGTGAGAGGCGACTCCCACAGAGAGGAGCTCTCTCCTGTCTCCCCACAGAGTCCAAATCTGCTTCCACGCGAGTGAAGGAGGCTATAATCGCCGAATTAATTAAAAGAGTAAAGTGATGACAACCCCAGGGGCTGCAGGGAGCAGGGAAATGAGCAGATTTGGGACTCCCGGCCCAGGCTTAGCTGTGCAGACGGGGCCACTGGCCGGAATGTGGTCCCCACACACCCGGGGAAGGCTTCTGTGAGCACTGGGCCTGCCCGGAGCACGGGAGTGCTGGGAGACTGGGCAGATGGCAGGGCCGCCCCTTGGCACAGGGTGAGTCCTGGCGGCAGCGCACAGGGACCTGGAACCTGCGTGGTCTGTACAGGGTCAGCACTACTGGCCACCTTCGGGTGATGTGGGACAGACTCCCAGGTGGCTGTCCCGGGCACAGAGACAGCTGACAACCCAGAGGCAAGAGACCCCTGTGCCCACCGAGCGCTGGCTCAGCTGAGCTGCATTCTCAGGGCTCCCGCCGTGCCACACTGTGGCCAGGGAGGGCGGGGCCCCTGGTCTGTGTGACTATGGACTCTTGGACTGGGTGCTTGCTCAGGTACAGGTGCCCCACCCCTTGGTGCAGAACATTCTGGAGCCTCTCCCAGCTTCCGGCCAATGGGCTAAGGAGCTGCACAGCCCTACCCTGGCAGAGCCAAACCCATGCTGCCGGCCGAGGTGTGAGGTGCAGCTAGCTTCATGGGGTTAAGCGGAGCCATTTTGTCGGGCCCAGAAGGTTGAGTGTCCACCTGCCAGGCCGCGCAGGAGACCAGGGTGACCCCAGACTCTGCTCCCACGGTTCAGTGTTGCCTGTCTCCATTCAACCCTCTATCCCTCAGCGAGCCAGGCCCACAGTCACGGCCAGCACTTGGTGAGTGGAGAGGGAGGGGGGGCAGGGGGCCCTTGGATGGGCTCTCTAGCAGGGGGGGGGGGGGGCAGGCGGCAGGTGTCTGGGCTCGGACACGGGGGGCTTGAGGCTCTGTTCTCCACGGTCCCCGAAGGAACATCCAGCATCTCCTAGGTGGCCCCACTGCAGTACATCCTGAGCTAGGGGGGGGGGAGGCCCCGTCTCCGTCCCCGGCCGGCACCGGCTACAGTTCCCTGATGTGTCGGGGGAGAGACTCCCGAGGCGTGGCCACGCGCCCCTGTGTCCACGTGTCTGCCTGTCTGTGCGTGTCTGTCTTTCACGCACACGCAGGCTGACCGGCTCTGGCGGGCTGTGGGAATCACGGGCATTTATGAACTGTTCTGCCACCGCCGTTTCCATCTTTATTCAGTAATGGCCATTCTTAGAAACAGCACTAAACCTTTCATTTCTTTACACAAAACCAGAATAATCTTCACAAAGCGGTTGAGGAGGTCCCAACCATGTTTGTTTTGTTAAACTAATTTGTGTATTTATGATATTTAACCTCATTTAAGAGAAAGTCACTGAGAAACATTTGTTCTCACAGTTTTCTCCTCCCTTTCTCGAAGTTTCTGTAAAGCCAGCTGCCCTGGCGCCTGAACTCGGCAACTGCCTGCACAGCGCGGCCTTCTGAGCCCAGCCGCTGCCACAGAGCCCCCAGCTCTAGAGTCAGGCCTGTGCTCTGGTCCGGGAGGAGGGAACGGAAAGTCCTCTTCCAGCTCCTCCGAGTCTTTGCTACTTATCAGCTCATGTTTCTTTGTGGGGGGGCTTAAAACATAATTTTGTTCCTAATATTTCACCCAGTTTGTGAATTTCTATAGAAGAATTCCTTCATGATGTGGATAAGAAACGTCTGCCCATGCGTCAGTATTCACAGACATAGTGAATTCCAGGGGGATAATAAATGCTTAAGGCTGGACTGCTGTTCCTTGGAGTCAGCCTTCCTCTTGTTTTGAAAGGTGAAATCAACCTGTATTCCTTTCCCTCTGTTGCCCTGTCCATTGTCCAGCCATCCATTTGTTTTCTTTCCTTCTCTTCTCCACCCACCTATGCCTGCACCCACCCACCCACCCATCCATCTACCTTTCCCTATCCACCATACACCACCCATCCACCCACTCACCATCCATCCACCCACCATCCACCCACTCATCCATCCATCCTCCACCTACCTATCTACCCTTCCACCCATCCACCCTCCCCATTCACCATCCACCCACCCACCCATCCATTTATCTATCTATCCTCCACCCACCCACCCATCTATCCATCTATCCATCCTACACCCTCACCCACCCACCCATCTATCCAGCTATCCATCTTCCACCCACCCACCCATCCACTCATTCATCCATCCTCCACCTACTCCTCTACTCATCTACCCATACACACTCCCCACCCGCCATCCATCCATCCATTCTCCACCTACCCATCTACCCATCCACCCTTTGCCCCCAATCCACCATCCATTCATCCATTCACTGTTCATCCGTCTACCCACCCACCCATCCACCCTCCATCCACCCACCCATCTATCCATCTATGCATCCTCCACCCACTCATCTGTCTCCGTTTCCCATCTACCCACCTACCCACCCATCTTTTTACAATGACCCTCTCCCTGTGGACAGGGCAAGCATGCGGAGCTGCAGCTGGGAGGGGGAGAGACAGAGGAGCAGCCAGCCCAGGGGAGGGTCCCTCAGGCCTGGGAGTTGGGGTTCAGAGGTGCAGCCAGCCCAGGGGGAGGGTCCCTCAGGTCTCGGAGGGGGAAGAACAGAGGCGCAGCCAGCCCAGGGGAGGGTCCCTCAGCCTGGGAGTTGGGGTTCAGAGGAGCAGCCAGCCCAGGGGAGGGTCCCTCAGGCCTGGGAGTTGGGGTTCAGAGGAGCAGCCAGCCTTAGGGAGGGAGCACTGAGGCCTGAAGAGTGGGGGTACAGGTTGGCAGGAGGCAGGGTGAAAAGGAAAGTGGGGCTGGGTACAGGATACAACAACAGAAAGAAAATCACTAAGAACCTAGACACCGAACAGCTTGACCGACCGTCTAGGACCGCTTGACGTACGCCAAACCCTGCACACAGCAGAACGTGGCCTTGTCGAGAGTGTGTGTGTGTTGCCCAGCTGGAGCCCGACACAGCATGAGCCGGTGGGCGCGGCATCTGACTCGGTATACCTACGATGAAGCCGATGAGAAAGATAACTAGAAAATCCCCAAATATTTAGAAATCAAGCAATACACTCTGAAAATGGGTAAAAGAAGAAATTAAAATGAAAGCTAGAAAACATTTTGAATTAAACAATAGCGACGTAACAGCTACAAGAAGCTCAGGACACCTAGTTACAGCGGTGCCCGAATAGGAACGTACCGCCCTCCAGGCACCCGCTGGAAGAGAACAAAGGTGCAAACCAGGGCTCTGAGCTCCTGTCTCCAGGACGTAGTGAACGGGGGAGCAGAAAGGAACAGGTCGGAAAACGTGAGGCAGAACATGACTAAAGCCAAGCCCTATTTCACTGGAAATGCTTTCAGAAATGCACGAGTCCCTGCAAGGCAATGGAGAGAATGAAAACACGTGCTACAGACCTCAGAAACGACGCGAGTGAGCCTGCCGTCTCAGAAACGGAAGGGGGGTGAGCCTACCGTCTCAGAAACGGAAGGGGGTGAACCTGCTGTCTCAGAAATAAAAGGGGGTGAATCTACCATCGCAGAAACCAAAGGGGGCGAACCTGCCATCACAGAAAGGAAAGGGCCACAAAACCACAGTGCCGCTGATGTTGAAAGACAACAGGAGGAGGCTGGATAAGGAACCGTTTTGTGCGGATATCTTGGGAAATTCCGACGGCATAGACAATCCTTGAGAGCCATGACTTACTGGCCCCAGAAGGAACAGACATGTAAACTGCCCTGTAAGTTTAATGAAATGAAATCTGCAAAGAAAAACCTTCCTGTAAAGAACCCTGTGCAGCGAGAGGGACGCGATTCCTCTGCACCTTCGGCCTCCAGACCGTGGCTTTCTGCGAGCACGGGTCCCGTGGCTGCACATCTGGGTGAGGTGCTTCCAGGCGGGGCTCATGCCCATAGAGCTCCTCTGCCCAAACCCCGTCCTTCCCCTGGCCCCAGACGTCGTGAGCACCCCAGGACGGAGGTGGGACCCCGCTTGCTTCCAAGGTGGCCTTAGAAAAGCGGATGAGAGGCGCCTTCTACTTGCAAACACCGAGACTTCCTCCAGCTCGGCAATAACCGTGCTGCGGACTGCCCGGCCGGGAAAGGGGTGGGAAGCTGGCCGGTGCACACAGTGGGATTGGGGGAGGGTGGGGCCTGCAGCCCGAGCCCTGGACCCACTCGGAGCCCCTAGGAAAAGGGGCTGAGCCCCTCCACACCACCCCACCACTGGCCTGAGATGCTTGCAGACCTGCCGGGGAAGGAAAAGACAGAAGCTTCTGGGGAAAACCGAGAGACGACTCATTTTCCAGCCCTTGCAGAGAAGAAGATTTGCAAAAACAAGGCATAAAGAGAACTGTTTGTAGCGGAAAAACACCAGGAATATTGGACCTCATCAAACTTAAGAATTTTTAATCATTAAAAGGCACCATGAAGAGTCAGTTAGAAAGTAAGCTGTGGGTTTGGGAAAGGTTATTTGCAGGGCCTGTTGTGATGTGTGTCCGGGTCCAGAAAGCGTGGAGAACTCTAACTCCAGAGAAAGGCGGGAATGATCCCGGGAAACAGGAGCCAAGTCGACAGGTTCTTCCCGGGAGTGGCTGCGGGCCGGTCAGCACGTGACGCATTACTTAACACCGTGAGTCACCGCGGAAACGCAGAATGAAAGCGCAATGGGTGCCGCCCAGCACCTCCCCCAGGCAGCTAAAACGGAAAGGCCCGCCGCCCCCCACGCGGGTGCAGAGCCCCCGGAGCCGGCTATTTCCGTGCGGTGTGCGCTGGGACGCTCACTGTGGAAAACAGCGTCGGGTGGTGTCTGCTGATGCTAAACTATGTATATCCCATGACCCGATTCCAGTCCTGGGAAGAAAACTGAGTCTGTATGTATATCCCATGACCCGAATTCCAGTCCTGGGAAGAAAACTTGAGTCTGTAAATCTACCTAAAGAAAGGAAGTGAATGTTCTTTTTCTGTATTTTTCCTAAAAGCCAACATTTGGAAGTGACCCGAATGCTCAGGGTTAGAATGAATGGAAAAGGGCTACCACGGGGATGGGCTCCACCCCCAGGAGGGCCTGCGGCACAGGACCCGTTCACGTGACACTCCAGGGCCACCCGGGCAGGCCCAGGCTGACGCTTCTGCCTGTGGGCCAGGTGGCTGACGGAGAGCCTGAAGCCCCAGCCACCTGCACACAAGATGCAGCCCTGCCGCTCCTGAGTCCAGCCTGACAGCCACAGCTGGGGGAAGACCCTCCCCCCAAATCAGGGGCCCAACCCGCTCCTCCAGATGGGCTCCTGGATGAGGACGGGGTACCCAGAAGCTGTAGTAGAAGCAGCGTAAGGCAGAGAGGCTCAGCGGCCTTGCCAAGCCGCCCTGGCCACTGGGGCCACCTTGCTGTCCGTGGGGAGGGGCGAGGCCAGCAGGCGGGAAACCCCGTCTCTGCAGCCGGCACCCGGGGTGGAGGCAGGCGTCACGCTGCCATGCATTCTGCACCAAGGGGAGCGTGGCCCACCTTGAGCCACAGAACATTCTTGGACGGAAGTTTTGCGGGTGCCCTAAATTTAAACAGCTAAATCGGATTATTTTTCAAGCAGCAGCATTTTTAACCTTTATAAGTGATTGAGCTCTTAATAGGGTTCAACCATGAGGCTGGAATCTGATGTGGGCCTTGTTCCCCGAGAGCCTTTGTCTTCCCTGCGCACCGAGCAGGGAGCGAAGTGAAGCCTCAGCTGCCCCAACATGGAACGTCACCTGAGCACTCACTGCTCCAGAGGCCGGCGGCTGGTCAAGGGACCTGAGCCTGGAGATGGGCGTGTCTGACTCAGGAGGGCACAGAAGGAGGAAGTGTGGGTGCCTGTGGGTGGCCCTGGGGGGGAGGGGGCACAGGACTGGCAGGGGGAGGCTGGTGCCATGGGACTTGATGCAGGGGAAAGGCTGACCCAACCATGGAGGTTGAAGTGCTGGCTGGGGGCTTGGGATTACCTGGAGGACTGGGGTGCTGGCCGGGCACTTGGGATTTACCTGGAGGACTGGGGTGCTGGCTGGGGGTTTGGGATTTACCTGGAGGACTGGGGTGCTGGCTGGGGATTTGGGATTTACCTGAAGGCCTGGGGTGCTGGCCGGGGGTCTTGGGATTTAACTGGAGGCCTAGGGGTGCTGGTTGGGGTCTTGGGATTTACCTGGAGGACTGGGGTGCTGGCTGGGGGCTTGGGATTTACCTGGAGGCCTGGGGTGCTGGCCGGGGACTTGGGGATTTACCTGGAGGACTGGGGTGCTGGCCGGGGGCTTGGGATTTACCTGAAGGCCTGGGGTGCTGGCTGGAGGGCTTGGGATTTACCTGAAGGCCTGGGGTGCTGGCCTGGAGGGCTTGGGATTTACCTGGAGGCCTGGGGTGCTGACTGGGGGTATTGGGATTTACCTGGAGGCCTGGGGTGCTGACTGGGGGTCTTGGGATTTACCTGGAGGCCTGGGGTGCTGGATGGGGGGCTTGGGATTTACCTGGAGGCCTGGGGTGCTGGCTGGGGGTCTTGGGATTTACCTGGAGGCCTGGGGTGCTGGCTGGGGGTCTTGGGATTTACCTGAAGGCCTGGGGTGCTGGCTGGGGGTCTTGGGATTTACATGGAGGTGTGAGGTGCTGGCTGGGGGTCTTGGGATTTACCCGGAGGCCTGGGGTGCTGGCTGGGGGTCTTGGGATTTACCTGAAGGCCTGGGGTGCTGGCTGGGGGGGCTTGGGATTTACCTGGCTGGCAACTAGGGGCAATTGGGGGCAGCTGAGAGGGGGCAGCAGGCTCAGCTTTGGGCTTGAAACCCCAGGGACCGGGCCACATGTGGTATGCCTGGCAAGAGGCAGGCAGTGTGACTGAATCAGCCGTGGACCACCCTGTAAGTGTTCCCAGAGGCTGAGGACCTTGGTATGTGTTGCAGACCCTGGCCAGACGCCGGCCACAGGTGGGGCTCCCCTCAGAGAAGGAGCAGATCTGCCCCAGGCTGCAGCAGGTTGGTCTGGGCTGTGGGTAAGCCAGATCAGCTGCACTCTCTTGGCACCTGTGGGCTCCCCAGGAGAGTCCCTGGCTGGCCCTCGCCCCGTGGCCCTCGGGGAGGCCAGTGATGGGCAGTCCGGGAGCCGCAGCCGTCCCTGAGACTTGTGGGGAGGGTTTCCCTGAGGCGGTGGCATCGGGGGTCTTGCTGTGACCACTCTCCTGACCCTTGTCCTTGCTGGGCCTCTGGAGTGGCCAGTTTGGTACCAACTGTGGCGCTGTCTTTCATCTGGAAGTCACTGGAACCATTCGATGCCGAACACACCTGCCGTCTTAGTGAACGCGTTGCTTGCGGTCTCCGAAGACGGCGTGCAGGTCTCCCTGTGCTGGGGCTGCCTCGGTGGGCGGCTGTGAACCTGCCGGAGGTGACTGCCGGCTGTCTCCTGGCTCCCATTCCCAGTTCCCTGCTTGTGGGTGCTGCAGGCTGTCAGGCTGGGGAGGGGTCCTCCTACCACCCCAGACTGCCTGCTACCTCCCCAGGAGGAGGGCAACCTGGAGCCCCAGCTCACAAACATTAGGAGGTTTCTTCCCGGAACTGTAACGTGAAAGACAGCAAGCCGATGTGATGTGTTCGTTTCTCCTGGAAATGAGCTAGCACAGCAGGCAGGGGTTTTGGAAGACCGGCTGTTTCCCTGCACACGAAACTGAGCTGGTCCCTGGCCCCGTCCCTGGGCACACAGGCAGAGCCGGGTTGTTCCTTCGGGACAAGGAACAAAGATCCAGGCAGGGGCTGCATGTGTGGGCAGCAGGCAGCTCAGTCCCAAGGCTCGGGTGCAGCTCCCAGAAGCCCCTGGGTGGACTGGATGCCCCCAGGCCTGTGTCCCTCAGGGAGGGCCTGAGGCACCAGGCTGAGTGGGGGGGTGGGCAGCTGCCAAATTTGGGCTGAGTCCCCCCCGCCCTGCCCCCCGGCACCTGGAGGTGCTCCAGACCGTAAGGTCGCAGGTGGAGACACTGAGCCCTGGCTACAATCCAGGGGTCCAGCCCCTCTGGACAGAAAGCCCAGCTCCCTCCACTTTCCCCAGGTAATTTAAAATCACTGTGTTCAGCCGGGGCCAAGTGAGCTCCATGTCTTAGGGAGAAGGTAAAATCCTACTTTAAATTCCACTAAGCATTTGGGAAGAAATAAGAAGAAAGGAAATGGAAATGGAGGCCAGGTGTGGTGGCTCACGCCTGTAATCCCAGCACTTTGGGAGGCCAAGGCGGGTGGACACTTGAGTCCAGGAGTTCGAGACCAGACTGGGCAGAATAGCAAGACCCCATCTCTACAATACATAAAAAAATTCTACTCAGGAGGCTGAGGCAGGAGGATCACTCGAGCCTGGGAGGTCAAGGCTGCAGTGAGCTGAGATCGCGCCACTGCACTCCAGCCTGGGTCACAGAGCAAGACCCTGACTCAAGGAAAAGGAAATGGAAATAAAGGTAACAGGTGCTGCTGTCTCCAGAAAAGACTTGGGACATCCCACGGTGACCTCACAAAGTGACAGTAGTGGGAGGGACCCCTCCACGTAAAGGGCTGGTGAAGAGGCAGTGGGTGAGGCTGGATGACACTTCGAGTTCAATCTGCAATTTAATCAATGATGTTAACAGATCAGTGATACTGGTGGGAGGAGGGCTGACCACACATATCCAAGTCTTCCCCCCACCCCGAGAGCCTGGTGATGGGGAGGCAGTGTCAGTCAACAGCTGACCTGCACCCTGAGGAGGCCGGGAGGGGCACCCTGGAAGTGCCAGCTTCAGCCGCGTCCAGCCTCTGAGGGCCGAACACAGAAAAGGTGCATGGAAGACAGAGGAACTTGTGGGGCAAAAGAAAGTCCCTCCCCAAGCAAGCAAAACCCACCAAAACCCTTATGAAGAGGACAAGGGTTCCGATGATGTCAGAACCACAAATCAAAACCAAGATGTGAGCAGAAAAGAGAAGTCAGAGAAAGAAGGAGCTCACTGAAATCAAAAATAAAACCGTGGGAGTGAGAAACATCCTGTGGAGGGACTGGGAGGAAAGCCAGGGAAATTCCCAGAAAGAGAGGGCGAGGCCGCTGTGTGGCAGATCTGGGGGCTACCACCCGGCAAGCGAAGAAACGGAGGGGACCGAGGGAAGGAGGATGGGAACTTCCACACCCGAGGGGCGCAGAGCCACCCAGGAAAAACCACCAACCCATGGGCACTGCCACGAAGGGCAGAGGAGACTCCAGAGGAGGCAAGGGAGCACCTGCAGCCGCACCTGCCCACACCCACACCTGTCCACACCCACACCTGCCCTCACCCACACCTGTCCTCACCCACACCTGCCCTAACCCACACCTGTCCACACCCACACCTGCCCTCACCCACACCTGCCCTAACCCAGACCTGTCCACACCCACACCTGTCCTCACCCACACCTGCCCTAACCCACACCTGTCCATACCCACACCTGTCCTCACCCACACCTGCCCTAACCCACACCTGTCCACACCAACACCTGCCCTCACGCTCACCTGCAGGGCATGCACTTGCCCACACCCACACCTGTCCTCATCCACACCTGTCCTCACCCATACCTGCCCTAACCCACACCTGTCCACACCCACATCTGCCCCTCGCCCTCACCCTGCAGGGCATGCACCTGCCCCTCACCCCACACCTGTCCTCACCCACACCTGTCCTCACCCACACCTGCCCTCACCCCTCACCTGCCCACACCCCACACCTGCCCCTCACCCACACCTTCCCCTACCCCACACCTGCCCACACCCACACCAGCCCACACCCACACCTGTCCCACATCCACGCCTGTCCTCACCCACACCTGCCCACACCCACACCAGCCCACACCCACACCTGTCCACATCCACACCTGCCCTCACCCACACCTGCCCCTCACCCACACCTGCCCTCACCCTCCACCTGCCCACACCCACACCTGCCCACACCCACACCTGCCCCGCACCCTCACCTCTTCTCACCCTCACCTGCCCACACCCACACCTGCCCTCACGCTCACCTGCAGGGCATGCACCTGCCCTAACCCACACCTGTCCACACCCACACCTGTCCTCAGCCACACCTGCCCCTAACCCACACCTGTCCACACCCACACCTGTCCTCACCCACACCTGCCCTAACCCCACACCTGTCCACACCCCACACCTGTCCTCACCCACACCTGCCCTCACCCTCACCTGCCCTCACCCCACACCTGCCCTCACCGTCACCTGCCCACACCCACACCTGCCCTCACCCTCACCTGCCCCTCACCCACACCTGCCCACACCCACACCTGTCCTCACCCACACCTGCCCTCACCCTCACCTGCCCTCACCCACAATCTGCCCTCACCCTCACCTGCCCTCACCCTCACCTGCCCACACCCCACACCTGTCCTCATCCACACCTGCCCTCACCCTCACCTGCCTGCACTGTCACCTGCCTGCCTACACCCTCACCTGCCCGCACCGTGGTCTGCCCGTACCCTCGCCTGTTGGCAGTTCCATCTGAATTTGCTCTCACCTGCCCTCACAGTCACCTGCCCGAGCCCTCACCTGCCTGCTCCCTCACTTTCCCCACACTCTCCTGACTACCCCCTCACCTGCTGGCACCCTCACCTGCCCTAGGACCACTGGCACCAGAGTCTGGCTTCTTATCTAAGGGCATGAGGTTCTGAGAACCAATCCATTAAGTTTGTGGCATAATGAGGACTTTGTCACTTGTAAGGACACAGAAAACTTATCTCCTGATACACCATTTCTCAGAAAGTGCCTTGGGATCATTCCTGATGGATAGAGTCCTATTCATCAGTGAGTGACATTCAGTCAATGTCACTCTTCCCAGGTCCTGGATAAGCAAAGTCAAAATCAAGGCACAGCTCACAGGTGGGAGCCAGGGAAGAGCCTGGAGGGGGATGGAGGGGGGATTTGCACACACTCAACCCTGCCCCTCTGCTTCAGGAAATGCACACCTCCACTGCCTCCACCTCCCTGTGAAGGGGACATCTGCCCCCACAGCCTCCTCCCTGAGAAGGACACACCTGCCACTCCCCCTCCTCCTCCTCCCTGTGAAGGACACACCTGCCCCTCCCTCCTCCTCCTCCCTGTGAAGGACACATCTCCCCTGCCCTCCCCCCTCCCTGTGAAGGACACACCTGCCCCTCCCCTCCTCCACCCTGTGAAGGGCACACCTGCCCCCGCCCTCCTCCTCCCTGTGATGTACACACCTGCCCCCGCCCTCCTCCTCCCCTGTGATGTACACACCTGCCCCCGCCCCCTCCTCCTCCCTGATAATATGCCCGCCCACTACCTGAGAGCACCCGTTCTCCTCCTGCCCCGCTCTCCTCATCCCCTGTGAAGGACACACCTGCCCCCGCTCCCTCCTCCCTGTGAGGGGGCACACCTGCCCCGCCCTCCTCCTCCCTGTGAAGGACACACCTCCCCCTGCCCTCCCTCCTCCTCCCTGAGAAGGACACATCTGCCCCCGCTCTCCTCCTCCCCTGTGAAGGACACACCTGCCCCCTCCCTCCTCCTCCTCCCCTGTGAAGGGCACACCAGCCCCAACCTCCTCCTCCCCTGTGAAGGACACACACGTCCCCTCCCTCCTCCTCCCTGTGAAGGACACACCGGCCCCCTCCCTCCTCCTCCTCCCTGTGAAGGGCACACCAGCCCCAACCTCCTCCTCCCTGTGAAGGACACACCTGCCCCTCCCTCCTCCTCCCTGTGAAGACACACACGTCCCTCCCTCCTCCTCCCTGTGAAGGACACACCTGCCCCGCCCTCCTCCTCCCTGTGAAAGGCACACCAGCCCCTCCCTCCTCCCTGTGAAGGGCCACCTGCCCCTCCGTCCTCCTCCTGTGAAGGACACACCCTGCCCCGCCCTCCTCCTCCCTGTGAAGGCACCAGCCCCTCCCTCCTCCCTGTGAAGGGCACCTGCCCCCTCCGTCCTCCTCCCTGTGAAGGGCACACCCGCCCCGCCCTCCTCCCTGTGAGGGGCACACCTGCCCTGCCCTCCTCCTCCCTGTGAAGGGCACACCTGCCCCGCCCTGCTCCCCTGTGAAGGGCACACCTGCCCCTCCCTCCTCCCTGTGAAGGGCACATCTGCCCCCGCCCTCCTCCTCCCTGTGAAAGGCACACCCGCCCCGCCCTCCTCCCTGTGAAGGGCACACCTGCCCTGCCCTCCTCCTCCCTGTGAAGGGCACACCCGCCCCCGCCCTCCTCCCTGTGAAGGGCACACCTGCCCCTGCCCTCCTCCTCCCTGTGAAGGGCACACCTGCTCCACCCTCCTGCTCCTGGTGAAGTGCATGGGTTTGGGTGAAATCACTTCCTCCCTCCCTTGCTCAATGCTTCAGGTTGGAAGGAGTTGTGGGCCCCGTGTTGGTCACCCGATGCTCGGACCCTCCGGTGTCCTAACTTCACCTCTGCCCACTGGTCGCTGCTGACCTCAGCTCTTCAAGGTTGTCTCCTGGTGGGCCTGGGGCTGCCTTATCCAGCTGGGGGTCCTCCTCCTGCCCTCCTCACCTGCGTCTGCACCTGCTGCAGGGCACCACCACCTGCAGGTGAAGCCAGCCTCCTGGGAGGGAAGCCTTGAGCTGACGGGTCGTCCACTGGTGCAGGGGCACAGGCTGGGCTCACACAGGCTCCAGGGTTCTGTGGCAATGCCCTGGGGTCTCTGCAGCCTGGCGCTGTCTGGATATTGGTGACAGCCACTCCTCCCGCTCTGGCCTGAGCCTGCCCCACCCCGGAAGGCCTGCCCTCCCAGGTCCCCCATAGCTGAGCATCCAAGTCTGATGTGCTCCAGCCCCTAGGCATGTGCAGGAAGCACAGAACGTGGTTGGCATCCGCCCTGAGTCCTGGGCTCTGTTCCCCTCTTGTGTTTCCTGAAGAGCTGCAAGGGAGCCTGTGACCTGTGGCACCCCTGTGGAACTGTGGCCACCCCAGTGGACCTGTGGCTGCCCCCCCCCAGTGGACCTGTGGCTGTCCCCATGGACCTGTGGCTGCCCCTCGTGGACCTGTGGCTGCCCTCGTGGACCTGTGGCTGCCCTTGTGGACCGGTGGCTGCCCCCGTGGACCGGTGGCTGCCCCCTGTGGACCTGTGGCCACTGGCCAAAGGATTCCTGATTGGCCAGAGCCCTCCTGGCCGTGTGGCCTGGACAGCTGCCCCCTCCCTTCATCTCAGGCCCCAGAGTCTCCAAGTGACATGCAAAGGCGGTGGAAAATTATTTTGGACAAGGTTTCCACCAAGGTCAGTATCATTTATTTTATTCCTTATAAATTAGCCCTCTCAGCTAAAACCTTTTCCAAGGACGTGCTGGACAGATGGAGACAGTGTTCTCACCCTGCACCCGCTCTGCCCCCCTGCAGGCTTCCCTCCCATCCTCTTTTCCTGAGTCCTGGGGCTCCGGCACAGGCACCGGGTCTGGTGTGGACGGTGAGCTCGTGGACAGTCCGTGTGCTTGTGGACAGTGGGTCCTCACAACGCAGCTTCTCTGTGGGGGGCTGTTCCCACTACCTGGGGTTCTGGGCCTGTGGCTCCCAGTGCCCGGCTCCCCGGCTACATCTGTCCCTCTGAGACACCATCTGTTCATCTGAGACCCCGTTTGTGAGGCCATGCCCAGGCCAGCTCTGAGTGAGTCTGCTATTCTGCTGGCTGGCGCTTGTCCGGGCAGGTCTGAGGGGCCAGAGCTCACGGGGCAGCCTGTACTCCGGGGGCCAGCGTACATTCTGTTTCTGGAAGCTCCCAGAACCCTTACGTCTAGCAAAGAGCCTCTGTGTGGCTTTGGCCCGTGCAGTGGGGGAGACCGAAGAGCCTGCTCGTGGCTCCACGTGGAGACCACAGCCCCTCTCAGCTCCAACAGCACCTGCGTCCACAGGTCCCGTGTGGCCAGCTCACCTCCAAGCCGGACGCAGACCCTCTCCTCACCACTGTTCCCAGGCACCTCTCACCCCACTCTCCAGAACCCCACAAGCTCCCCTCTCTCTGAGACGGCCTGGATCTGCCCACACGGGGGCCAGGCTTGCTGGGCCCAGGTCTGCTCATGGGTCATGAGGTCATGGCTGAGTCCTGTATGGGGTTACGGGGTCAGGACGGGCTAGGACCCAGGCCCAGGGTGACACCTCTCTCCTCTCTGACACAACATGCTTCAAACAGTTAGAAGAAGGCAGCCACCTTCTGAGAAGATCTCCCACCTTCTAAGACCTCAAGTTTCTTGGGGTTTCGGACAGTGGGAGGGGGCTTTCAACCATGCAGATTCCTGGGGCCCTTCCTTGGCAACTGGCTCTGCAAGCCTGGAGTGGGGCCTAGAATGTGTGCTGCAAATGGGCTCCCAGGTGGCTCCAGACAGGGTCTTGGCCTGGCTCGTTAGGTGCTGGGCTGGGGTTCAAAGCAGAGGCAGGGGCCGGAACCCTCCACCATTAGGGCTGACGGTGTGTCTGGCTCTGCCCACCACATCTCAGGAGAGGAAAGGGCCCCACACTGCTGGGGGCTTCCCACCTGAGTGGGGGAGGAGCCAGGTGCTGGTGAGGCCCCCAAGGCAGCCAGAATGGCAGGCCCAGGGCACTGGTCTTGGATGCTCCAGAGGGAGCTGTGTGAAGATCACACGGGTTCTGCAGGGTGTGGGGCCCCTGCAGGCTACCTTGCCCACTGGAGCCTGACTATAAATGCACAGCCCTCAGGCTGGCCCAGAGAGAACCCCGCCTCCCCTCTGACAACCCCAAGGCACCCCACCAGTGACTGGGCCTGCCTGCTCCAGCACCCCTCGTGTCCTCACCCCACAGTGCTGACCTTGCTGGCTTTGGGGGCCCAGGAGGCCTCCCAGGTTCCCCTCTGCCTCCGTGAGCCTGCACAGTGGCTGTGGCCCTGAGCTCTGCGGCTCCTCAGAGAAGGTGGCCGAACTTGGCTGAGCAGCCAGCCCTCTGAGTGCCTGCACTGTCCTGATGTGGGGTCCCGGGCACAGATGTCTGGATTCCTGCCCTGATGTGGGGTCCTGGGCACAGATGTCTGGATTCCTGCACTGATGTGGGGTCCTGGGCACAGATGTTTGGATTCCTGCACTGATGTGGGGTCCCGGGTGCTGGTGTCTGGATCCCTGCACTGATGTGGGGTCCTGGGTGACAGTGTCTGGATCCCTGCACTGATGTGGGGTCCTGGGTGACAGTGTCTGGATTCCTGCACTGATGTGGGGTCCTGGGCACAGATGTCTGGATCCCTGCACTGATGTGGGGTCCTGGGCACAGACGTCTGGATTCCTGCACTGATGTGGGGTCCTGGGCACAGATGTTTGGATTCCTGCACTGATGTGGGGTCCTGGGCACAGATGTCTGGATTCATGCACTGATGCGGGGTCCTGGGTGCTGGTGTCTGGATCCCTGCACTTCCCCCTGGGGCCGGGCTCTGCAGCTCCGCAGCTCCGTTCTGGGGCGCAGAACACTAACCCCTTCCACACTGGTTTGTCTCTCAGGTCTCACGGGGTGGCCCTGCATCCACGTGGACAGGCGTCAGGCACTGGTGGATCCTGCTGGGAGGTTGGTGCTGAATTCAGCCATAACCTGGAAGGCCGCTGGCTGTGCTGACTCCAGTGCTGAGGTCAGGATGAGTTATCTCTTCATTTAAATGCAGATTTCACTTGGAACCAAATCATTCTCCTCTTAAGAAAGTGCCAGCCTGAGAGCGCATGCTAAATTATAGCAAGGTTATTCCAAGTTATTTGAAAATCACTATCTCTGTCACGGTTTTCAGAGGAAAGCCGACGGAGCCCTGCACAGCCCTGAAGTGGGCTTCCCAGGACGGAGCACCGACTCCTGCAGGCCACACAGGCCCAGCGGTCCCCCTTAGGAGGCCTCCTGGTCGGCGGGTTCCGATTGCAGGGCTGCAGCCTGGGCTTTGTGCCCCCGGGGGTGGAGTGTTCAGTCCCAGGAGGGTCACCAAGGTGGCCCCAGCTGCTGCCTGAGCCCTGTGTACCAGGTGCTGGGGACTGTGCAGAGAGCAGGGGGCGGCCCATGGGGGCAGCCAGGGCCCCAAGTCAGAGGTCAGGGAGACACCAGGCCCCGGTGGGATTCTGGCCCCAGCTGAGGTGGGCAGGGCCTGTGCTGGCTCTCACCACCCCCTCACCCCTGCACAATGCTAGGCACAGGCATCCACTGGCCTCCTGCACCAGCAGTGGCAGGAGGGACAAGCACCCAGGGCCCCACATCGCTGCAGGAATCCAGACACCAGCACCCAGGACCCCACATCAGTGCAGGGATCCAGACACTGTCACCCAGGACCCCACATCAGTGCAGGAATCCAGACACCAGACCCAGGACCCCACATCAGTGCAGGGATCCAGACACTGTCACCCAGGACCCCACATCAGTGCAGGAATCCAGACACCAGACCCAGGACCCCACATCAGTGCAGGAATCCAGACACTGTCACCCAGGACCCCACATCAGTGCAGGAATCCAGACACTGTCACCCAGGACCCCACATCAGTGCAGGAATCCAGACACCAGACCCAGGATCCCCACATCAGTGCAGGAATCCAGACACCAGACCCAGGACCCCACATCAGTGCAGGAATCCAGACACTGTCACCCAGGACCCCACATCAGTGCTGGAATCCCCAGGGTGTGGAACTCTTGGACCGGCCGGGTCAGGGAGCCCTCCCCTGCCTCAGGGCACAAGTGGTGCTTGGGTATCCCACCTGGCATCAGCGTGGGCAGTGCTTCTATATGGGCAGGTGAGAGACCCAGCTGAACCTGGGGGACTCTGACCCTGTGCCACAGTCCTGCATGGGACCATGTGGTGAGGGGGACAGAGCTTCCCAGCACTCCCCACCTGCTTCCTAGAATGAGCCCAGGGGTCCTCCCAAGCCCCCTCCTCCCACCCTGCTGGGAGTCCCTGGGGACTCATGATGGCGGGGGCTGCAAAGCCCCGGGGGGGCAGGCCTGAGTTAGCACCCAGGCCCAGGAGATCAGACATACCTTCCACACGGCCATCGGCACCCACTTTTTCTGATACAGCCAATAAGCCACATGCCCAGCTCCTGTGGTTTGGATCCAGGCATGGGGGGTGCAGGGAGGGTGCGTGGGGGGTGAAAGTGCAGTGTCCTGAATGGAGCTGACGGCAGTGGTCGGGGTGGGTGACTTCACAATACGTGTGTGCAGAGGGCAGAGCAGGTGGTAACTTCAGGATGACACGTGTATGCTCAGCAGAGCTGTCTAAATGAGCATCCACTCCGCCCCTCCCAGGAAGGGGCTGGACACGGGGCATTCCTGGTGTAGAGGAAATCTGAAGAATCTGCATCTGCCTGGGGAGGAGGACAGGCAGGTTCTCAGGCTGGGTGAGACCCGGGAGACGGGAGAGTGCTTCTGTTTCCTGCTGTGGTCTCATGTGAGTGCAGCCCCTGGGTTTCAGGAGATGGGCCTCTATGGGCTGTGATGAGGGCCCGGGGACCTGGCTCTGTGATTGCTGCTCCCTGCCTGGGTGGGGTGCGGGGTCAGGGCTGCGGAGCAAGGCTGTGGAAAGCCTGGGTCTGTGTAGGGAGCTCCAGGGTGGGGCCATCTGTCACAGGTGTGGCCCCGTCTCCTTCCTGTGTGACCCCCACTCTGCGGATGCCCTGTGCTCCTCTGCACCCTGCTGTCCCCTCTCCGCTCACACATTTGGCACCGGGGGGTCCTGCCCTCTCTCACCCCCACGGCCTGCGCCCAGGAGCGGTCTGCAGGTGGGAGGACCTCAGGGGCAACGGCATCCTCCTCTCCTCTGCCTGCCATTCCGGGAAAGCCGCTTGGGGGAGGGGCCTGTGTCTTGTCCCTCAGAACTGGAGGAAAGTGGCACGTCAATGAATGACGAGAAAGGACATATCGACATCTTCAGGAGTTTTTAAGCCTCTGTGAGGACGGGCATGTGAACGGCAGAGCATTTGTGTTTTCAGGGTGCAGGGAGGCTCCATGTCCTTGGTGAGGTCTGAGCCCACGAGTCCCATGAGTTCCTCCTGCCACCTCCACCCTCTGGGCCTCGGAGCTGCACCAGCCGGTGGGCCTAGCAGCCCGGAGCCCGGGGACCCCGTGGAGGCCGGGGCCTCTCTGCTGCCAGCTGTGCACCAGCCGCGCTTCTGTGGGGGGCACAGGTCATGGGGTGAGGGGGGCTCCCAGCAGCTGTCAGAGCACTTTAGGTGCCTTCACTCCGAGCCCAGGTCGCAGGGACAGGAGGGGGAGCTGAGTCAGGGATCGTCTCAGCCTGTGCAGCTGGCGTTCGGAGCTGAGAGAAGAATGTTCCCAGGCTGGCCCCCGGTGAGGTTCCTTCCTCTGTCCTGTCAACACACAGTGGCCACTGAATCATTTACCAA
Source organism: Ateles fusciceps (assembly GCA_036589455.1). Taxonomy (NCBI): domain Eukaryota; kingdom Metazoa; phylum Chordata; class Mammalia; order Primates; family Atelidae; genus Ateles; species Ateles fusciceps. The sequence goes on along the minus strand of JAZHEH010002481.1, from coordinate 2,546,912 downwards.
CATTAGAACCATCTGAACAGAGCCCCCGGCCAAGCACAGCGTGGCCTCGAGCAGGCCAGGGAGGGACGAGGCAGGAGCAGGCCCAGGGTCCATGCTCTCGCTGCGGGTTCAAACGCATTTCAGGGCTGGAGCTGATGCTTCTGTCCTGTGGGCAAAGGCCTCACCCAGCGACAGAGGCCACACCTGTGAGCTTGGAAGACGTGGCTGCCTGCGGGTGGTGTGGCATCACTGACACAGTTGATAAGTGTTGGCATCAGCGTCACGGAGTCTCTGGAGTCTGTTCACGATGACAGGTGACGGGCCGCGGTGCGTTCAGAGGCGAAGCCTGCACAGCCGCACCTGAGAAGCCTGTGACACAGCAGCCGACCCGGCCTAGAGCAGGCAGGAGCCGGGCCCAGCGTAAATGGCGCAGTGCTGCCTGCGCCGGGGGCCGGCGACACGGAGGGAGCAGCTGACGTGCACGGCCAGCCTCCGCAGGAGAGGAGGTCACCTGGGATGCAGGAGGCCACGTACCGGTGGCGTGTCAGAATAGGAGAGCCTTGCACGGGGCGCTGGGCCCTGCACCCAGACCCCAGCCCCGACAGCGGGCAGTGGGGGCCCGAGGGACGGTGTGCACCGGGGCAGGCTCTGCCCCCAGGCCTCCAGGTGTGGATGCGTCAGAGCCATCGGCAGGAAGGCAGCACCGCAAGGTGGCCTCTCAGACCCTGACTAGAAAGTATCCAAATTCAGAACAGACAGAGGCCCGAGCAACACACACAGGTCTCAGCGGATCACCCTTCCCTGCGCTCCTGTGTGCGGAGGCTTCCGGAAAGGGATGCCTGGGGGGGGGGGGGGACTCCTGCGGGGGTGCCAGGAGGGATGCCTAGAGGGGGTACACCTGGGAGGACACGTTGGGGAGATGCTGAGACTCTTGGGTGGTGACTGCTGCTCCCGAGAACTGCCCAGCTCTGCCCGGGGGCCCTGGTGAAACCCTCTGCGATCCAGCTCTGAAGGAGAAAACCACCTCTGTGCTTCTGACACGTGAAACAGCTAGATAGCTCTCAAGTCTGTGGCTCCTTGTCCAGCCAGCCCTTGCTGCGGGGCCTTCCCGGTGACGTCTCTGAGGCTGGCTGAGCTCTCCCGATGTCTTCCCCGGGGAACAGCAGAAGCCAAGTTTGCGGAGCCCCCACTTCCCGCCGCCTCTTCCTGAGCTGCCCCAAATCAGCCCCGTGTGGTGCCCGCTGCAATTCCGTTAGCCTGGGGCGTTGAGCAATAATGGACAGAAGGCTTTTTAAAAATTAATTTCAAGCTTCCTTCCTTGATTTGGATTTAATTTGCTAAAGCAGTTTTCATTTGAAGATGCTCTCCTCCCATGAAAAAAGCTAAACCAAAAAAAAAGAGAGATCGAATTTATCGCTGTGACATGAATACAGCTTTGAAGAGTCCCGTGACTCAGCTGGGAGACCGCACAGGGTGGGCGGAGCAGGAGAAACCTCCGAGTCCCCGACTGGGACGCACCCTGTAGGCAGCCGTGCCAGGGACCTCGACGCATGGAATCCTGTCTTCTCTTCAGTGGCAAATTTAATGAGTGCACATTTAGCCAGCAGTTTGGGAGCAGATTCAATTAAGTGCTCTGCCAGTTCTGAAGAGGCTTCATGCTGCTGAGAGTACCAGGCATGGAGTTAGAGTCAGGCAAAGGAGGGTGTTCCTCGTTCAGGGGCCCAGGACCGCCAGGGTAGGGGCTGCTCTGTGGGTGGGGGCGGGGAGAGCAGACGCCTCCGTTCCAAGGATCCAGAGCCCTCGATCACAGAGCAGGTCGTGGAAGGGACTTGCTGTTAGAACCGTGTGGACAGCACCGAGACACACTCAACCCACGCTGGCCCCCCAGTGTGGGGTCATCAGAGTGTGACTTTTACTCCTCAAGATAAGGCCCAAGCAGGCTGGACATTCAGGCGACAGCTCCCAGAAGCCAGGAGAGCAGGAACTCTTGTGACTGCGTGGGGCACCAAGGCCGGAGACGCGCACAGACGCCTGTGCCTGCCTGGTGGAATCTTCCAGAAGACGGACGCCCACTTAACGGAACAGCAGATGCCCCACTTGCTCTGCAGCTTTCTCTTCCTTTCACTTTTTCAGGTGAACACATCCCTGCAGAGTGATCTAAAATGTCCTGGCAAGTACCATTGCTCCAGGAAGCAAACACCTGCTGGGGGCCCAGTCCCTTGGGTGGGGCACAGCGAGGCGGCTTTCACGTGGAGCCGGTGGGGACTTTCTGTCTTGGGGAAGAGAAGGGGTCACACGCACGCCTGCTGTACACACTCATGTGCAGGTACCAGAGGCATGTACACACATGCACATACACTCACCTGCAGTCTCACATGCACACACACAAACGCACACACTTGTAATAACCTAACCTGGGTTAGTCTCACTGACTCCATCTTAGCTGCGAACCTGACGACCTCTCTCGAGCCTCTGCCTCCCTCTGGGTGCATGACCGGGCCATGCTGACGCCGTGCTCACCCCACCATCTAACAGTGTAACTGCGTCCTGCCTGGCAAGCGCACCTTCTATTGTGTGTAACTCTCTTTGAACCCCCCTTGGTGATTGTTTGGAAATACCCTTAGCAACCAACAATCCTGGAAACCTCCTCCCCCGCTGGTTACCAGCTAACTCCCCCTGTTCTGCTTCTGTAAAATTCTGCTTCAGCTAGGCTCCCCCTTCCCCTACCTAAATCAAGGTATAAAAGATAATCAAGCCCCTTCCTCGGGGCCAAGAGAACTTTAAGTGTTAGCATCTCTCGGTCGCCGGCAATAAAAGGACTCTTAATTTGGAATTCAGTGTGTGGCGCATTCCTTCCAACTTGCTCCGTTATTACATTTGGAGGCCTCAGCGGGATTCACCACTGCGTGCAGACCAGGCCCGTTCCGGGCTCCCCCGAGCTGGGAGGTGGACTAGACGGGAGGCACCCCCTGAGACGTTCCAGGGCCCCGTAGACCACCCCCTTGCCGGAGGAGAGCTGATCGACTCCTGGTGCCCTCCACCAAAAGTTATTCTTCAGAGTCCCTGGTACTGCTCCGTGGAGAAGGTAAATCAGGCCAGATCTGGTTATTCCTGGAAGTTACAGGGATCATTCAATTACCAGGACGCCAGAATTGACTACGGTGATTCCTGTGACCTTGGGCTCTGGGTGCCCCAGAGTCCCTGGTCTAGGGTCCAGGTTTTGGACTCGGGGGAGAGTCCTGGTTCTGTTCTGGGCTCGGGGGAGGGTCCTGGTTCTGTTCTGGGCTCGGGGGAGGGTCCTGGTTCTGTTCTGGGCTCGGGGGAGGGTCCTGGTTCTGTTCTGGGCTCGGGGGAGGGTCCTGATTCTGGTTTCTCTGGTGTTGAGTTTTGGACTCTGGAAGAGCCCTGGTTTGGGTTTTTTCCATCTTTAATTCTTGGGGGTCTAGATTTCCTGGTTCTGTCGGCTTCTGGCTGTCTGCTGCTGGACTCCGGGTGTCAGGAGTCCCTGGTCCTGTCCTTCTACCTGATCTAGAGGGGCTCAACCCTAACAAGGGCACCCCCCTGGACTCCGTTGCCACTCCAGAATGCTGGTGGATGGAATCCCTGGTTTCTATCTAATGTGAAACATTTACAAACAAGATAAAAATTTCTTCAGGGTTTAAACTGTTTACAGAGTGCAAAAAGACTGTAATAACCTCTGAGTGCATGTGTGTGTGTGCATGTGTGAGCGCGTGGGGGACCTTAGAGGTTTGCAGTTAAGATGGAGGCAGCCTAACCCAGGTTAGGTTATATTACAAGGACTCTTACTTTGGAATTCAGTGTGTGGCGCATTCCTTCCAACTTGCTCAGTTATTACACACTCACCTGCATTCACACACATGCACACACACCTGCAGTCTCACATGCACATACAAATGCACACACTCACCTGCATTCACACAGATGAACACACACACTCACACACATGTACACACCTGCAGTCTCACATGCACACACAAATGCACACACTCACCTGCATTCACACACATGCACACATACACTCACATACACACACATATGCATACACCTACATTCACACACATGCACACACTCACCTGCACTCACATGCACACACAAATGCACACACTCACCTGCATTCACACACATACACTCATGCACACTCACCTGCAGTCTCACATGTACACACAAATGCACACATTCACCTGCACTCACACACATGCACACACATATGCACCTGCACTCTCACATGCACACACATGCACACTTACCTACATTCACACGCACACTCACCTGCACCCTCACATGCACTCACAAATGCACACTCACCTATACTCACACATGCACACATGTATTCACTTACATACACATATACACACGCACACTCACCTGCACTCTCACATGCACACACAAATGCACACACCTGCATTCACACACATACACACACCTACATTCACACACACACGCACACATGCACACACCTGCACCCTAACATGCACACACACCTGCATTCACACACATGCACACACACTCACCTATAGTCACACACATGCACACACACATGTACACACATTCACCTGCAGTCTTGCATGCACACACACATGCACACACTCACTTGCATTAACACACATGCACACATACATGCACACACTCACCTGCACTCACACACACACACACATGCACACACACATGTGATTGTCATGCTCCTCCCACGTAGTTTCTGAGTGAGTGGTGCTTGGGTGTCAGCGACCAGGGTACGTGTGGCTGCAGGCCGGGCCTGGAGCTCCAGGTGGGCAGGACAGGCCTGCGTGCAAAGAGGAAGCTTCTGTGCTTTCTGAGCAGCAGGAAAGGGGGGTCACCAGGGCTCAGGCCACCTCGATGCCTGGGCGTGGGCCAGCCCCGTGTCCCTGGCTTGACTCCTCATGTCACAGCTGATGCTGTTTCCTTCCCCACAATTCTGAGGTCTAAAGAGGCTCATGGGTTCATCCCAGGTCACTCAGAGGTCAAGTCATCACTCCATGAAGATGTCACCAACCCAGACAGGGCCATGCAGGCCGGGAGCTGGGGAGTGGTGAGCCGGTGGCCCAAGGGACAGTCGGATGCCCTGTGGTCAGAACGAGGCACCACGGCCTGGAGGACAAAGGGACCCAGGGCAGGGAAGGCAAGCTCCAGGGCCTAGCCCAACAGTGAGTTGTTCTGACAAACGCGTGCTTCCAGCCAGCACAGGGAGGTGCAGCCCCCGCAGGACCAACGTGACTGCCACGGCCTTGTGAGAGCAGACCCAGGGCAGTGCCCTTCCAGCCCCGCCAGGCTGCAGCCTCCTTCAGGTCCAGCAGGGACCTGACTGTCCAGCTGAGCTGCCTGCCCCGCCCCGCCCGTGCCACCTCCATTCCCACCGTCCTTCCACTGACCACCCCGAAATCTCGTGGGGAAAGGGGTGCTGGGCTTTCCCATCCTGGGCCCCTCCTGTGTGCAGCGCTGGCCCTCGGTGTGGTGGTGACGGCCCAGCCTCCTCCGGCCTCAGATTCTGAGGCTCTAAAAATGTCTCGTGGCGAGATTTTAAAACATTGCTGGGAGAGAACATACCTTTTTCTCATTATGAAAAGCCAGAAAGTCAGTGTTGAAGAATTTCATCCATTAAAAGTTTGCATTTGGATAAAATGAGCTTCTGTGCCTCACCTGGGCTCAGCGAAGCCGGGAGCTGGGAGCCAGGCCCTTCCTTACTAATGAGCTTGTGGCCGGAATGCCCAGATGCACTTTCTCTAGGAGAGGCAGCTTTGCAGGACGAATGGGGGTCCGCCACTAAGATGACGGACTCCAGCTCCCAGAAGCCTCAGGGCGAGGCTCCCCATGTGCGCCCAGCTCCTACCTGGGAGTGAGGCGGCCCTGGCACCCTCACACCTCCACACTGCTGGACACCACCCACCCGACCCCCCACCTGAAGCAAGTTGAGTCCCTGTGTTGTGCCATTGTGGGTGGAGCAGGCGTAAAGCCCCGAGTCCCCTGGACAATGTGAGGGTGCTGTTGTGGGGCTCCCTTCAGGCCCTGAGGGAGGGGAGCAGGGGCAGGGAAGGGGGTTGCAGGGGGGGACAGCTTGGAAGCAGGGGCCCTGGGGCTCTCCAGCCCCCACGTTCACAAGGAAGTTCACAGCCCCTACTGCATGGCTGCCGCCCCCTGACCCCAGACTCCCTCAGGTCTTCAGGCCCCACCTCCCCAGCCCAACCACTGACCAAGGAGATGTGAGGGTGGCTGAGGCAGCCTGGACAGCACTCCGGGGACAGGCTTCCAGGCAAAAGGGCATCCAGGCAGGAGGGTGTCCAGGCAGGAGGGCGTCCAGGCAGGAGGGGCGTCCAGGCAGGAGGGCGTCCAGGCACGAGGGTGTACAGGCAGGAGGGTGTCCAGGTACAGGGGCGTCCAGGCACAGGGGTGTCCAGGCTTGAGAGTGTCCAGGTGTGAGGGCGTCCAGGCAGGAGGGCGTCCAGGCACAGGGGCGTCCAGGTGTGAGGGCGTCCAGGCGTGAGGGGCGTCCAGGCCAGTGTCAAGGATGCTGCCGTCTAGGCTTTGTCCCCTGCCAGCTGCAGAGCTGGACAGCACGTTTTCCCGTCCTGAACCTGGACAGAAAATTCACTTTGGCTCCAGAGGGCTCCAGCTGAGCTGGAGGTGTCCAGGGAGCTGCCAAAGCTCCCCCTCAAATTTCTATCGGGGATTCGAGGAGCTGCAGGGGACGGTGATCTGTGTCAGCATCGGGGGAGCCATGCGGCTGCCATCTCCACTATGAGCCGGCTCTGGCCGTGGCCTGGGATTAATGACACGCTCAGTGAGAAGGAAAATTACATTTCCAGGATATCTTCCAGGGCTCACTGTGATAAATGTTTAAAAATGTGCTAATATGCTCTATTTAGCTGTCTTTATTACAGTCACTCTCAGGGACTGTGCTCAGTACCTGCCTCCAGAGCACAGGCCCACGCCTGGGCTCTGTCTGTACAGAAGGTCATGGAGCGTCCGTGGCACTGAAGGCTTTCAGAGCTGAACATCCCGCCTGCTCCCTGGGGGACTTGGCTCCCCCCCGAGGCGGGAAAAGTCCCTTGCGAGCCTCCAGCCGCTCTGGGTAGAACTGAGCCTCTCAGGTCCCAAGGTGTAACCAACTCTTGGGGGGCTGTGCTCAGGGCGCAGGTCACCCCGCGTAAACTGGATGAGCCTCTGGGGTGATGTTTTAGGAGACCTCAGAGGCCAAGGGGATGCTGGTGTCATCCTCCCCAGGGGCGGCTGGATGCTGGCTCAGACACCACCAGGCAAAGCGGAGTCAGGTCGCAGGACACAGTGTCCTCATGTGACCTGGAGCTCCTGGTGCTTGTCCACATGGACGTGGTGTTGCCCCATCAGACAGGGCCACAGTCCACAGGGCCACGGACAAAAGGGCCACCAATGGTGGGAAGCCTGGTGAGACCGCAATGCTTCCTTCTGTGTCTTCACAGCTCTGCCCCCAAACATCTCACGTAGGGAATCTCGGAGCTCAGAGTTCCTGTATGAGGACAGGCTGCATTGTGTGGGACACCCTGCCCATCCCCACGGACCCCAGCCTTCCAGGACCCCAGCCTTCCCGGATCCCAGCCTTCCCAGACCCCAGCCTTCCCAGACCCCTGCCTTCCGGGACCCCAGCCTTCCCAGACCCCTGCCAGGCGCCCCTGCTGGAAAGCTGCCAACCCCCAGGGACTGGGAGGTGAGAGTTTCATGGGGAGCACGTGTCCAGGACCAGGTGTGTGTCTGGGGGCAGGCTGCCGTGAAGGAGCCGCTCCCAGGAGGATGGGCCTAGGGTCCCCCCCACCCCTGAAGGCAGATGGACCCGGGGTGGAGGGTTGGCAATGCTGGCCCTGCTCTCTTTCTTGACCACTGAGAAGGCTACAGAGAACTGCCTTGCCCTGGTCCTTGCTCTGCTGGTTTGCGAGGGACTGAAGCACCTTTCTTTTTCTTTTCTTCTGTTTTTCTTGAGATGGAGTCTCTGTTTCCCAGGCTGGAGTACAGCAGCGCGATCTCAGCTCATGGCAGGTTTTGGGCCTGAGGACTCCTCCCTCCACACCTTCCCAAGTAGCTGGGACCACAGGCGTGCACCATGACGCCCAGCGACTCTTTTTACTTTCCGGAGATGGGGTCTTGCTGGTTGCCCAGGCTGGTCTCAAACTCCTGGGCTCAAGTGAGTCACCCGCCTCAGTCTCCCAAAGTGCCAGGATTACAGGTGTGAGGCTCCATGCCCAGTCTGGGCCTCCTTTCAGACCTGGGCTTGTCGTGTCTCCTCCCCCCAGTGGATGTCACGGCGTCCACTTCTGGCAAAGAGCCCCTCCCCGCCCCACCCACAGCCCCCTGCATTGAGCTGCCCACGTCCTGCTTCCCTCTAGCCTCCACTCAGCAGCCTCGTGGCGCCCGCCCCTCCTGTCCTGAGGGTGCCTCTGGCCTCACTGCATCCATGTCCTCCGGGACAGCGGGCTAGTGTCGGCTGCGTGAGGCGCATGCAGTTTCCAGGCTGCTTAGGCCAGGTAGGAAGATTGCGAGGTCCCGCAGCCGCCTGGCCTGACTCGCCTGGAGCCAGCCCAGCCCAGCCCCAGGTTTTCCATGTGCAGCTGCGGGTCACTACACTGGAATTCTTCCAGGTGTGGGAATGCCGGGGCCGGGTGGGGGCAGCAATCTCTGGACTGGAGCCCTTGGCTGGAAAGGGCACAGCCCTTGGGCAGAGGGCACCAGCTGCTTCCCACAAACCCTGAGGACGGAGCCTGGCTCCCCCCAAGGGCGGGGACCTCCAGAGAAACTGTGGCCCTCCTCCCCTTGGCGGAGTGGAAACAGCAGCTGCCCCTTGGATTCTGGAAGCCTCTTTGAGGGTCCTGCATTTCCACATCATCTGCTCCCACCCCGAGTCTCAAGTCCAGCAGCCGCCCGGGGCAGGGTGGAGGCACCGCTGAGGACATGGAGGCTGGCACCTGATGGTGGCAACTGACGGTTCCTCCAGCTCCAGCCCCTGAGGCTTCCAGCTGAGGCGCGATCAATCACAATATGCAAATCGCTCATTTATGAAATCTGATCACAGCAGGGCAGTCTGATTCATTATTCAGCACTCCGGTTGTGTGCACAGAATCCCTAATGGCCGTGCAAGCCAGCGCTTTCTGGTAACAGACCCCATTCTGGGCGGCGCGGCGCCTCCCCTGCCTCGGCAGGGCCTAGGGCTTCCGCGATTTCATCTCAACTCCACACAGACTTTGCTGGGTCCCAGGGTGCTCCTGGCTGGGGAGGCCATAGGGTAAATGAGCTCCACGGCCCAGCACGGAGGCGGACTAGGAGGCCCCTCTGCTCAGCGGCCTCTGCACACGGCGTTCCACCATCCACATGATATTCCAGAGTGCGCGGTGTTCTGCGTCCGCATGGCGCTCCAGAGTCTTCACAGCGTTCCAGCGTCCTCACGGGCTGGCGGTGGGGGGCTGTTTCCAGGCCTGGGCAGTGCTGGCCCTGGGGGCTCCCCTGAGGCCTGCTCCAATCTCACTGCACAGAAGCGAGGCCCCCAGCCCACCTCACTCCGGAGTCTCAAGGCAACGACGGGGCTCTGTCCCCCAGGCCGTCCTGCACATGGCTCAGCCTGTGTCCACCTCCACCCAGTGGTGAGAACAGGGCCCCGTAAGGAAAACAGTGGGGCTCATGGGGGTGCGCATGTGCACCAAGCAGGTTCAGAAAACGTTCGACGGAGCAGCCTCCCGGCCCAGCTCCAGCTTGCTCTGGCGGCTTCTGGCCTCCCCGACCGGCTGCAGGGAGCGGTTGCTGCTCCGGGTCAGAGGGGCTTCCGGGGACCAGGCGGGCAGAGGGGGTGGTGCTCTTCTCTTTCCGGTTTCTGCTGACCCTGGGGCAGTGAGGTTGGAGGGACACCAGTGTCTCCAAGGGGCTGGCACCAAGTCATGACAGGGTCATAGGGCACTGTGGGAAGCAGGAAGGTGTGAGAAGCCTGGGGCCGCATCCACAGCCTCGGCAGGGAGCACAGCTCCACCCCAGGGCCTCCCTGACACACCCGGCTGCAGGTTCCATTACGAGAACACTCACCCCAGGATCAGGGCTGCTCCCACAACCCAGGGTGCTCTTGCCACAAAAGAAGTGGACCCAGGAGAGAAGGAGGTGGACCCAGGAAAGAGAGGGACCCAGGAGAGAGGTGGACCCGGGAAGGAGGTGGACCCGGGAGGGAGGGGGACCCGGGAGAGGGAGGGGGATCCGGGAGGGAGGGGGGACCCGGGACGGAGGTGGACGAAGTCGGTACGGTGAGCGGGGCGGGGACTGCGCCCCAGGAGAGCACAGGAGGACGAGGTTTGCGTGGTGGTCCCGCCTCGTGAGCACCTGGGCCTGGCAGCCGGGGCCGTAAGAGGAGCAGCGTCCAGCATGGAACGGGCCTCTCTCCGGAGACTCCAGACGTGGGCTTTGCCACAGCGGACAGGTGTGAGCCATGGGCCTCCGGGAGGCGTGGACTGGCGGTGTGCAGGGCTGGCCTTCCCGGGAAACACCCCCGGGCTCACGGCCCCCGAGGCCCAACGAGAGAGCCGTGGCATTTCAGGGGAGGCCCGTGGGGCTCACACCTAAGACCCAGACTCCAGGGGCTCCTTCTTAGACCTTCCCAGGCTCGGCAGCGTCGGCAGCTGTGAGAAGCTGTGGGTTTCTGCATTCCCCTAAAGGGAAGCATTCTTACATGGTGGGCCTGCGTGTGGGGGCCGGCGTCCAAGGCAATGGGACAGGGTGGACCCCACTCCCGGGTCCCGTGACGACCCAGGCAACGCGTGGAGGCCTGGAGCCAGCCTGCCTCCCACTCCCCGACGGCCGGGCTCAACGTTTCTGGCATCATTTACTTTGTTACATTATTTTCACTACTTGGAATCCATTTTGGGACTAAGGACACGAGAATCTTCTCAGGAGAGGAAAATAGTCTCGTTTGAGTTACCTCAAGTTTTCCTACTGACTTTCCTAATTTTGGAGCGAGGCGTACAGACATAATTCTGTAATGTAGCGTTGTCTTTTCTGTCAGTGTAATTTCAAGTATTCTCTACTGGCAGAAGCGGAAACTGTATCTTAAAAGGTTTTCCTAAAGTTGACATAAAAAGCCAAATTCTGTAAAATATTTAGAGAGGTTTATTCTGAGCCAACATGTCTGGCGGTGGCCTGGGGCACAGTCTCGGGAGGCCCTGGGAATGTTTCCCTAGGGTGGCTGGGTCACAGTTGAGTTTCATACAGTTCAGGGAGACAGTTACGGGCAAAGGTGTCGGTCAGTTCATGTAAAGTGACGCTGGTTCAGGTGGGAACGGAGGGACGTGGGGGCTTACAGGTGGATTCAAACTTTTTCTGGTTGGCAATTGGTTGAGAGTTGAACTTTGTCTAAGAACTTAAAGAGTCGGGACACAGAAAAGCTTGGGTTGTGATGCAGTGGGCTGTCGAAGCCGGGTTCTTGTTAAGAAGCTGAGCCTCCGGGTGGGAGCAGCCTCCAGAGAGAACGGAGGGTGAGCGTCTCTTTTCTTAACTTAAAAGATGTTGGACTCCTAGCTAATCTCCTGCAGGTCTGAGAAAGACCTAGAAAGGGAAGCAGATCCTCTAAGATGCAGTTGTTCCCCCCTCAGCAGACGGCTTTGCAGGGCCGTTTCTAAATACATCAAAGGCTCTATCGTGTCGGCCACCGTTTGACTGTCCTTCAGGGCCTGCTGTCCGTCGCGGGAGCTGCGCCGAGTCTGTCTGGGAGCCTGTCGGTCCTAAGCTCTCTATTGCAATGTCCGTGCTGGTTGGTTGTGCCTGGACGCCAAAGGGGAGGGGCGTAGGGAGAGGCGTCCTGTCTCTTTCCACCGTGGCTGCAAATTCCGTTCTCAGCCTTCCGTTGGCCATGAGTGGGGATCCGGCCAGTTAGTTGGGGGCTTAGGATTTTATTTTTGGTTTACACTGAAATTCTCTGAAACTGCACTTACTTGCAACTAAAACATTTAAAAATTCATTAGCTTTTATTTGAAACGCTGACACTGTAAAGCTCTCAGACTGGGTGAGAGATGCTCCATCCTCATCTACATATACTTTAAACATTAATGTGTTTCTAAAAACAATGGGTTTTCTCTGCAAACCAAAACTATGTTTATTCATTTAAAAATTTAGATACTAAATGATTTTTAAAACATTCTTAGTGGATGTTAGCTGTCCTTCGTTGCACATGGAAGGTTTGTTAAATTAGCATATTCATTCCAGCGCAGGCCGACTGACGTTACCGGGACCCCAGGCATGTCTGAGGTTGTTCACGGTCTGTGGGTCTCTTTTACGAACATCAGCATCTCATTTGAGCTAAAAAAATACCCTCTGGGAAGGCATTTGGGCAGGTGTCACCATCATTTTGCTTTAGGGAGGAGGACCGAGGCCTTAGCCTGCCACGCTCACAGGGTATAGAGTGAAGTCTCTGCCCTGCTGCCCACCCCGGGCATGGGGGCGGCGCTCAGGATGCAGAGGGGGAGCCAAGACCCCCAGGAGGGCCTCTGAGCTCCCCAGGTTCCTACAGCAGGGATGGTCGATTGCTTTCAGTCCACCTTCTCATCGCATGATATTTCTCTTTAACAGTAATGACTTAATTGTGTTTGTAAAGTATGATACATGCTCCTTATTAAGAAAAATTCAAGTTGCACAGAAAATTACCAAGAAAGTAAAAACTTACCCAGAATCCAACCACGCAATCATACTTCTTTGCACATACTCATAGCTCAAAAAAAAAAAAAGAGAGAAATTATTTTGGAAAATTGGAATAATATACTATTTCAATAAAACATTACAAATGAATTTTCCTTGAAATTGTGGATGAAAGAGTCAAACTCTGTAAAATATTTTTAGAGATTTATTCTGAGCCAAATATGAGTGACCATGGCCCATGACACAGCCTCAGGAGGTCCTGAGAACACGTCCCCGAGGTGGTCGGGGTGCACTTGGCTTAATATATTTTTAAGGAAGCATGAGACATCAGTCCATACATGTAAGAAATATGTTGGTTTGGTTCAGAAAGGCGGGACCACTCAGAGCAGGGGCTTCCAGGCCACAGGTGAATGTAAACATTTTCTGGTTGACAATCGGTTGAGTTTATCTGAAGACCTGGGATCCATGGAAAGGAGTGTTTAGGTTAAGGTAAAGGGTTGTGGAGACCAAGTTTTATTGTGCAGAAGAATCTCTCGGGTGACAGACTTCAGAGAGAGAGAGCAGATTGTAAATGTTTCTTATTAGACCTAAAAGGGTGCCTGGCTATTAGCTGATTAGCTCCTGGATCTGGAAACAAAGGGAGAAGGGAATTCTCTGTAGAACAAGGATTTTTTTTTTTCCCACAAGAGACTTTGCAGGGCAATTTCAAGGTATGGCAAGGAAATGTATTTCCCTGGAGGAAGGAAGGAAGGGAGAGGGGGAGGGAGGCACCAGGCTCTTTTCAACAGGCAGCTCTCTGGGGAACTGAGAGCAAAAGCTCACTCCCCCAGGGAAGGCACCAAGCCCTTCCTGAGGGTCCCCCTGTGACCCACAAGCCCTTCCCGAGGGTCCCCCTGTGACCCACAAGCCCTTCCCGAGGGTCCCCCTGTGACCCACAAGCCCTTCCTGAGGATCGCCCTGTGACCCACAATCCTTTCCTGAGGGACCCCCCTGTGACCCACAAGCCCTTACTGAGGGACCCCCATGTGACCCACAATCCCTTCCTGAGGGACCCCCCTGTGACCCTCGCATCCCCGCAGGCTCCCCCCTCCAACACAAGGGATCACATTGCAACAGGAGGTTGGGGGGTACACACACTTACACCACAGCAGAGGGGCCTGGCCTCCGTGCTCAAGGCTCCTGCTGGGGACCCAAGTGAACACACAGTGTTGGAGATGAGACGGCCTCTCTTGGGGGGGAGACCTTGAACCATGCCCTGAGGAGAGGGGGGACGGCCATGCTCTACCCCCATCCCACGCGTGGTAGAGGCTCATTCCTGGCAGGGGGAAGAGCTGGCACACAAGCCCAGGGTGAGAAAGAGCTGGGCTCCGAGCAGTCTGAGCAGGGACAGCGTGGCCAGGCCAGGAGGATGGACAGCCAGCAGGAGCTGGAGCTGGGAGCCTTGTGGGGCCCCACAGGAGCTGGATGCAGCCCCGTTCAGCAGGGAGAGCCTGAAGGAGCTGGTTCCCGCTCTGGGGACAAGTGCTGCGGGGAGGTGGGCGCTCACCACCCTGTCCAGTTGCGGTGATGTCGGGCCTGAGCTCTGTGGGGCTGGGGAGGAACAAAGCTGGGCAGGTGCCTCCGGCCAGGTGGGCCAGTCAGCCGGTGGCCCGGTCCCTCGGTGGGGACATGGAGCACATCTCCCCTCTCCCATCTCAGCTAAACCGTGAGCCCGGCTGGGGTCCACCTCGCTGCAGAGCAGAGCAGAGCCTCCTGCATCTCCTGCCGCCAGCGGGCTCCTGCAGGTCCCAGGAAGAAAAACGGCCTCATTCCCATGGCTCACTAATCGCGCTGGAAGAGGCACGGTGAGCAGAACGCAGGCTCTGGATGAAGAAAGGCAATGAAAAATTTAAATAAATAAAAGAGGAGCAAACTCTCTGGCCTGTGTCCTCAGCGGAGGAGAAACCGGCTGAAGCGCCTCGCAGCTCTTGATGAGCAGACGCCGGGGACAGTGTCGTTCGTGACACGTGGGAATGTGCTTTAAAGGCAGGTCAAAGCCAACGTGTGTGCCGGCGCCTGCATGCCACACGCGGCCCGGTCTTCTCATGAGCCATCGGATTATAACGGCCACCCTGGGCCTCGAACGCGGCCTCCACGGCACCGAGCGTCTCCAGCCACAACCCCAGGAGGCAGCCCTGTCCTTGCGATGTTCCTTCCACTCATCCACCTGCCATGAGATCAGACCTCAGAGCCCTTCGGAGCTCGGCTGGCAGCAGGTGCGTCCTCAAGGCAGCGGGAGCCGGCTTCCCGCCCAGTAGTGGGCGGGCCGTTGAGCTGCATTCTTGAATTCCTGCCTTCAGTACCAGAGGAACCGGTGGGCTTCTGATACATGCTTCAGAAATAAAACTCAGCAGATGTTGTGAGGGCCGGCCCATGACAAGGGATGCGTCCGCCTTCCCTCTGATGGCTGCGCCATGACAGGTGCCCTTGGCTTTTGTCAGAAAGTACAGGCATCCTTTAACAAACCTTCTGCTGTTACAGAGAGAATGGTGCTCACTGGTGCTGGCTGTGCATGGTCCTGGAGTTTCTGTGTGAGAATATTTTGCTGCTGTCAAGGCCAGCGCAGATGATGTGCTTCTGAAGTTTTATTTTTAACTGGAACATCCAATCCCAGTGACTGGGGTCCGTGACTGGGAGGCAGAGTCCGTCCTGCGGATGAGTGACGTCTTTGTGTTGAACGAGAAAAGATGAAGTCCAGCTTTTCCAAGCTTCGTGTGCGTCTCCCCAACCTGCCCGCGCCTGGTGGGATGAGGGTGTATCTGTCTGTGAAAAGCCCTTGGACACCCAAGGCTTTGGTGGCACCAGGCCAGATCCAGGCTTGACGACCACTCATGGGTTCTGCAATGGAACTGGGCCATCCAGAGACCCAGGTGGCTCTGAGGTGTGTGCCCTGTGGACGAGGGCCCCATGTCACCGAGAGACTCCGGCCCCTGGGACCCAGGCGCCTCCCCCGTGGTGGGCGTGCCCTCATGGGCCCTGGAGTAACAGGAGAACCTGTGCTTTGGACTTCCCTGCACCTTGCTGGGTTGCAGTAATCTCTGCTCTGGCAACATGGCTCCAGATCAGGCATGCGGTGAGCTGTCTGACTGTTTCACGGACCTTTGGGAGTGTCATGCCCTGAATTCCTGCAGCTCAAGGCTCAGGAGCAGCCTCTGCCTTTGTGGTGAGAACCCAGGAAGGGGGCATGTGGCACTCGGATCACATCCTGGTTCAATATTGTCAGTTTTCGTTGGAGAAAAGAATGGAAAATGCTGGCTCATCTAAACTTCCTCATGTTCTATTTAGAATGCTGAATTATTCACCATGGCTCTGAGCCTCCAGTGACCTGGAACTAAGCTGCCCGTGCATCAGGGAGGCCTCCTGGCACTGCCATTTCATCTGCATCTCGTGAGGACACCGGCCTGGCACCCCTTGGCCCTGAGCTCTGGCATCCAGGCCCCGGAATCAGCTCCCTAAAAGAAGTGGAAGGAAAGAAGATGGAGGCATGGCCTCATTCCCTGGGTGAGGTGAGACAGGAAGGTGAAAACTTTCACACCTAAAAGAACTCCATGGCCCTGCAGCTCTGCAGCCCTGAACCCAGAGCCTGGGAATGTGGCTGGTGAAAATCGGGCCTCGGCTCAAACCCAGCGCGAGCTGCTGGCTTCTCAGGGAGACGTTTCCACTGCTGCTCAGCCGCCCTCTGGCTTGGCCAGAACCTGGTCAACCTGAGTCTCCTCAGGGCAACCTAGACCCTCACTTTTCCGGGTGAAGCCCAGGATCTGCGCCTGTGGAGCCTGGGCCGGCTGTGGCTGCCCTTGTACCCTTTGCAGGTGCCCTCTGATGCGACATGGCGGAGATCAGCCTCCCACCACCCGCCTGCGGGTCTGCTGGCAACGGTGTTGCCCTGATCCTGGGATGGCTCACTCAGTGTGAACTGGGCAACCCTGAAGGGGGAGATGACCCGGCCAGGGAAGTGACACTCTGCAGGTCGCTGCCAAGCTCCCAAATTATTCACAACATCTAGGAGGAGGGCAAAGGACCCAGGGGCTCGGCGAGACTCCACGGGTGCGCTACCCAACCATGTTCCAGCCTAAATGAGTGAATTATAACAGAGGCCTCATGCTCCCAAGAGGCCTCAGCCAGAGCATGGCCACCCTGCTGCCCACACCCCTGTCCTCACCAGAGCTACCTATCCTAGGGGAATGGCCCCTGAATTTCACCATCTACCCACCCACCCACCCATCCCTTCACCCACTTATCCACCTGTCAATCCGTCCACCTCTCCACCCATCCATCCATCCAGCCACCTACTGTAGAGGGGGAGACTGCATAAAAGCCAAAGCAGGAGCCAGAAGCCTCAGCCTGTTTCCATATAAATAATGAAGAAGAAATAACTAGAAATATAACCATAGTAGTTATTAGTTATTCATAGGTGATCTTAGTTATTCATAGGTGATCTTAATTCTTTTACGAATGCCTCTCAGGTCGGAAGTGTGAACCTGGGGTGACATTGTGAAATGAATGACACTAAGGTAGGACGCTATAAGCCCTCTGTCACGCCCACATAAGGGCTGCTGGAGGGCGCCTCGGCTGTGCGGCAGGGCCAGTGCTGGGAAAGCCCCGCTGTTTAGCCAGCCAGGGAAGGAGACGTCCAAAATGGCCGAGATGTCTCCTTCCTCGGGGGGAGTTAATTCTGCCCTTCCAAGCTCTCACGGTAAGACCTGACGGCTGTCAGGAGGCCCACAGACATCCGGGGCTTCACTGTCTCTGTGTGACGCTGTGCCTCAGTGGTCACATTCCATGTCCACTCTCATGTTCCGCTTCGGCACCTGGTTCCTTTTTTCTTAGAAGAGATAATCAGTAAAAGTAACATAAATCTTAATGTCTTTGTTCTTTCTTGACAAGTCTGGAAAAGTGCTGACGCATTACACTCCTTACCTCATCTCGGCTACTAGAAAGCCTTGGGCCCCTACCTGTATGACACGTGATGTACTTGACCCTATCACCAACCACCAATGCCACGCCCTACCTGCCCTGTCCACAGCTTTGCACTCAATAAAATCAGAGCGTGCGGACATTCAGGGCCACTGCTGGACTCCGCGCTTCGGTGGGCAGTGGACCCGGGCCCAAACTCTCTTTCTCTATTTCTGTGTCTGTGTCTTTATTTCTGCACTTTCTCGTCTCCACAGTGGCAGAGAGGGGCTCACAGGACCCTGTGGGGCTGGACCCTACACCTACCCATCTGCCCACCTGCCCATGTACTCAACCATCCACCCACCCACCAACCCACCCACCCACCCGTTTACCTACCTACCCACCCACCCATCCCTCCACCCACCCATCCACCTATCTACCCATGTGCCTGCCCACTCATCCACTCACTCACCCACCCACCTACCAATCTACTCACCCGTCCATCCACTCACCCATCCATCCACTCACCAACACATTTATCTACTCACCTACCCACCCCTCCATCCACCCATCCACTCATCTACCTATCTGCCTACCCACCCACCCCCCACCCCCACGTACCCATCCATCCATTTACCCAGCCTTTCATCCATCCACCCACCCATCCATCCACCCACCCACGCACTTACCCATCCATCTGTTTACATACCCCTTCATCTGTCCACCCACCCATCCAGCCACCCATCCATCCATTTATTCATCCACCCATCCTGCTGTTCATTCATCAGACAAATTGAGCCCCTCTGACTCCCAGGTACAATGAGGTGCAGAGATGAAACAGAGGCACCCCTGTTCTCAGAATCAAAACCTCCAGGCACGGCACAAGTGACTGATGGCTCAAACACCAAGAAAATGTCAGTGCAGATTGGAGAAGGTATTTCAAACGACAGAGATTCTTGTTTTTGGGGAGAGGAGGGGGTGGGCTGGGGGGAGTAGAAAGGCACTCCCCCGGAGGCCACATCTGGGCTGGGTCCCATGTCAGAGAACTCTTGAAGGCTGGTCCTGAGATCCATGCTCACCCTGACTGCTGGCCAACTCATCGATAAAGAAGAAAAAAGAACACCTGCAGTTGACTTTTTAAATGACAAATTCGATGTGACCCAAAAGAGACTGAGCCCACCTGCCTCCCTGCAAGCCCCTCACAGCTTCATTGCAGTGGTCACGGGCTCCACATTCTGTGCCGTGAGTTCAGCTCGGATTTCAGGGCAAAGTTATTGCCTGCGACCTCCATGAAGCAGGCTCACGGTGCACCTCAGAAGAGGACATGAAACACCGCATGACTCACACAAGCGGGTATCAGAGTGTTTGCATGAGCTGGGTGAGGCAGAGCCCTCACAGTTAGGAGGTGCAACTTGATTACTGGACAGGCGGTGAGGGACAGCAGAAGGCCAGGTGTGGGGAAGCAGAAAAGTTCCTCTTCAAAGTTTCCTTTCTTGTTTAAGAAACATTAGTGTTAGAAATAATAGTTTGTTTTAAACACTTTCTTCAAAAGCCTTTTGCTTTTTGCTAGAAGCCCTATCTTACGTAGCTGTTAGACATGCTCACAGGCACGTAGTACATTCTATGTCCTTGTACT
The DNA here is from genome assembly GCA_036589455.1 of Ateles fusciceps. NCBI lineage: Eukaryota > Metazoa > Chordata > Mammalia > Primates > Atelidae > Ateles > Ateles fusciceps. The sequence goes on along the minus strand of JAZHEH010002481.1, from coordinate 2,527,702 downwards.
TTAACCAAGATATCTGAGCTGGACGTGCTCACAGGCGTGTTCCGGCTCAAAGCCTAGGCTCCTTCCTTATTTGGACTTCCTTTTTTTGCTCTCCATTGCTTTTACCTGTTTAGAAAAGTCAAGCTATTAGCCAATCGGGTTTTAGTTTAGATTGTGAGGTCCGGCTCCAGCCAACGGAGATCAGACACAGCAGTAAGGACAACCCCAAATCTGTATAAATGAACATGTCTGCTTTCCTTTTTCACTGTAGTCTCGTGGCAAGATTGCTAAAGGGACACGCTTTCTGCAGGAAGAAAAAAGAACTGCTTTGCTGAGAAATCCTTTGTCCCAGTACTAATTTTTCTTTGTGGTACCAAAAGAAAAATTTTATACCTAACACCAGGGTTCACAGTAAGCTGATCTCCCAGGCTCAGGAAAGCAGCCCGGGGCAGGACGGGCCTCGTCTGCATGTGCCCGTGTCGCAGTGCAGCACAGGGTTCCTGAAGGTGCTGCTCTGGGTCCACCCCCAGGGGACAGCATGCGCCAGGCTTCAGTACTGCAGGACATCTGCTCTGGCTGGGCTGCGCTGCTGCAGGGCACCTGCTCTATGGGAGACAGGAACAGAGCCCGGCTGCCTGGCCAGCTCCTCCCTCTCAGGATGCTGCACTCCCCACATCTGCAGTGATTCTTGAGAACTACAAGCAAGAACACTGGTGGGCACATGTGGGTCCGAGGCCACTCAGAGGCTCACCCGCGCCCAGCTGCAGCTGAGAGCCATGTGTGTCCAGTTATGTGTCACCACTGGACAAGGGATGTCCTGCTAATTCGTCCAAGCCAGCATAATAAAGCATTAATAAATGCAAGCCTGTTAAACCATTTGCTTTTTGAAGGTAACATCAGGGTTTTAAGGACAAAAATAGCCGGGAAATGAGAGGCGGTTGGCAACGATTGAGTTCCGTCCTCAGAGCACTTCGTGAGGCGGCACAGCAGGCCAGTGGGGCAGAGAGTGGGCTGGGAGTGGCCCTGTCACCTGGGGCAGGTGGACCTGGCCTCTGCACAGCCCCCACCGGAGCCTGGGCCTGCACTGCTGGTGCAGAGGAGGCCGGTGCTGCTGGGATTCCTGTGAGGAGGCAGCTGATGTAGGCCACGGGGCCTCACCGTGGCATCTGGAGGGCCCCACTGGAGGAGCTGAGTGGGTGGCCACACGCCCTGCCCCTCAGGAGAGAGATGGACGCTGCAGTCCCAGGCTCCCCATTCCTTTCTTTTCCTAACATCCGTGTGTAGGCAAGTAAACCCTGCCTCCCGAAGAGAATACATTCCAGCTCTCCACTTGGGAACTTTGCTGCCCTGTGTGACTTGCAGCCCGCAGAGCCCACCTGCATCAGGCGACTCACTAGGCCCCGTTCTGGCCCCTCTTCCTTCAAGAGCTGTGGGCCCCACCCTTCGGCTTCTCACTCAGAAGCAAGGCCTGGTCCTCCACCTGCCTGTCTCCAGGGCCCATGTCTGCCCACATCAGCCTCTGCTCTGACGGCTGGCCTTGGGGGGAAGGCTGGCCTCCGGGGGCCCACCCAGGACCCTCCTCACCCAGGCCCCTCCCCACCAGGCCCCTCCCACACAGACCCCTCCTCACCAGGCCACTCCCCACAAGGCCCCTCCCACCCAGGCCCCGCCTCACCCAAGCCCCTCCCCATCAGGCCCCTCCCCCACCACACCCCTCCCACCCACACACCCCAGGCTGCACGCTCACAGGCCCCTCCTTCCCTCTTTGGCAAAGGCTTGGACGCCCCTGGATCCCTCCAGCTCCCACACCTGTTCCTGCCCTCAGGGGGGCTTTACCGACTGCGCCTCTGAGCCCATCCCTGCAAGGGGAAGAAGTGGGGGCCCTGCCTCATCCTCTGGCCACCAGGACCTGGGCTTCACAGGGACACAACAGATTCTTGGCAAATAAACAGAAGCCAAAGATTAAGCACATCCCCAAATGCCAAAATGGCACACTGTCTCTGCTGCTCCAGGACTCTGAAGGAAGACCCTCCCAGCCCGCTGGCCACTGTGCAGCTGCAAGGCTTGCTGTGTGAGGGACGCAGGGTGCATTGCTGCAAACGGGAGTCATGGCCCTGGGACGCGCCTCATACGTACCATGTGGAGACCTCTCATGAGCCCTCCTCGGCCTCCGTGTGGGTGCCGCTGCTGTTCCCGGAGAGGACTGGGAACTGCTAGACAGAAGGCTGGGAGCCGGGGCGATGGGAACCGCCTCGTATGGCGGCTGATGGAGCTGCCTGATTCTAAGTTCACTCCTGGTGCTGATCAGATAACACAGGGTGTCAGCCTCTCCAGGAAGTCCCAGGGAGCCTACGGAGATGGGAGGGCTAACCTCAAAAACCTTAGTCTTCCTGTCCTGTCTGTTACCTTTCTACATTTTATGGAAATAAGACATTGGCTGTGACAGTCCTGTGGTCCTGAAGTTCGGCAGGAGCAGGAGTGTCCACAGCCTCGAGGTAGGCGGAGGGAGCCCGGTGTCTTGTCCCCGCAGAGCTGAGGAGTGTCCACAGCCTCGAGGTAGGCGGAGGGAACCCGGTGTCTTGTCCCCGCAGAGCTGAGGAGTGTCCACAGCCTCGAGGTAGGCGGAGGGAGCCTGGTGTCTTGTCCCCGCAGAGCTGAGGAGTGGTCACAGCCTCCAGGTAGGAGGAGGGAGCCCGGTGCGCATCCCCGCAGACCTGAGCCCCCGCGAGTGGTGTTCTGGGACTGCTCTGCCGGGTCTCACAGCAGAAGGAGATGGTGAAAATAATGTGGCCATGACATTGGACACCCAGCAGCCCATCAAGCCTGCTCACAGTGCCAGCTGCTGCCACTCTAGGTTGGGGTCCCTGCCAGCATCTCCAGAGCTGACTTTGCTGTCGGGTGTGTGGCACCGAGACCGGCTACTTTCCGAGGCGGGAGGAGCCAGAACTTCAAGCTTGGCAAGAGTGGATCCAGTGACATTTTGATTGTTATTTAAAAGTGACGGAAATGCTTGGGGCAAAGTTTTACATGACTGATTTATGCTTTCTGGGGACAAAGAAGCAGATTTCAAGCTTTCAGAGACAGTGAGTGTTCAATCCATGGAGGAAAACAAACCAAAAGAGTGCAAAAAATAGTAGGGTAACTTCAAACTGCTCACCTGATCCCCAAGACACCGCACATGAGCTCTCACGACCTCCTGATCCCCGAGACACCGCACGTGAGCTCTCACGACCTCCTGATCCCCGAGACACCACACGTGAGCTCTCACGGACCTCCTGATCCCCGAGACACCGTGCTACGAGCTCTCACGACCTCCTCATCCCCGAGACACCATACTACGAGCTCTCACGGACCTCTCGGGACACAGGGCAGGTGCCATTCAGGCTGCCCTGTGTCCCGAGGAATAATGTGGACTCCGGCAGCCACATGAGATCTGAGTCGATGGAACAGTGCCACCCTGGCCCTCAGCAAATCCCAGAGACCACCCAACAGCCTCTGGAGGCTTCATACCCCCAGAAAACCTCTGCCTGGAAAGATGTTGAAAGGGAAACTTTAGGTTTTGGCTGTCACAGAGGAGACCGCGTGTTTGTGGCAAGAAGAGGTCGTTGTGAGCCAGGTGCACTTCATCGCCTGTCACCGCGTCTCAGCCCAGATTTGGAGAACACTGAGTCAGGTGAGCATCTTCAGGAGGAGCCACCGTTCTGTGTGCAGGAAAGGCAAGGGCACCCACCGCAGCCACGTCTGTCCCGTTTCTATCCAGGCAACGAGAGTGAAGACTCTGGGGCTGGAAGGAGCAGGCGCTCTCCTCTCAGTGACCACACTGGCAGGCTCAGCTTCGAAGACCCATGACAGTCATCTGCGGCCCCACCGCACGGACCCAGAATGCCACCACCCCGTGTGGACCTGGAACAGCACTGTCCCACACAGACCTGGAATGCCACCACCCTGTGTGGACCTGGAACAGCACTGCCCTGCACAGACCTGGAATGCCACCACCCTGTGTGGACCTGGAACAGCACTGCCCCACACAGACCTGGAATGCCACCACCCCATGCGGATCCACTGGGCCCTGGGCACAGACTGAGGCTAAGGCGGGAGCGGCCACAGCTCTGGGCAGCAGCCCTGACACCCGGGACCCACTGCACTTGGTGAAGCCCCTGGTCATGCGAGGCCAGCTTGGCGTTTCTGTAAGGTGTGCGTGTGTTTCGAAGCTCATCTGGAGACTCCGCTCCAACTCAGTCTTGCCATGGTCACCTTGGTTTCACCTGATCTCTGTTTTGTCTGAGAAGTGCTCCAGGCAGCCCCGCCAGGCTTGGATTTCGAGGTGGGTGGTTGGTGGGTTGACCGTGGGAGCACAGGTGCTGGCCTGGACCAGCCCCACAGGGCACAGGCAGCAGCTCGGTTCCTGGCCTCTAAGTCGACAAAGTCAGATGGCGCTGATAAAAGTGCCTGAGCCGGGAGAGACAGGAGGGAGATGAGCAAGGCCCAGACACCTGATCCGGCCGGGCGAAGCCAGGGTCATTCTGAGACAAGCTGACACCAAGATCTCCACGGGGTCCAAGGGCCAAAGGGCTCCCAAGAACGTCCCCGAGCAGTGACAAGAGCTCAGCAAATTCTTTCCAAATAAATTATTTTCCCAACGGCTCAGGGCAGGCTGGCCTCCCGAGGATGCCGGGTAATCTGATTAGACGCACTGGGGTAGGAAGGAGGCAGGAAACAGCCCTCCCCGGCTCAGAGCCACCGAAGACCACGGATCATTTGCCAGAAATCCACAGTTGGCCACGTGACAGATGCATATCTGTGTTCGTAGGTAGTGATTCAAACTTAATTCTGCAGAGCAGTTTCAGTCACTTTTCGCTATGAGCTCTGCCACTCACGGCTGCGGGGCTTGGACCACAGTCCCAAAGAGTTTAGTCTATTCAGGCTCCCAGAGCCAGGAGCCTCAGACCCGCCCCAGGCACCCCGCTTTCCATAAGCTCCAGAGATGGGTGCCTGTGTGAGCACCTCTGCCTCCCAATGATGGGGTGGGGGCTGGGGGCCGGGCCAGTCTCACTTCCAGGGCGGAAAGGGTGGATTGCTACCAGCCTCCCCCTGCAGTTTCAGGAGGATGCCATGTATTCTAAAGGAGGGTGCTCTCCGCACAGCTCAGAGAGGACCCAGCTGACATTGCCCTGGTGAGGTCCTTGGGAGAGCCCAGCCAGGCCGAGGGCCAACTCCGGAGAGCAGGACGAGTCGTCTGGGCCCTCAGCGGGGAGAAGGGTGGTCGCAGCTTTGCACGGCGCCCATGCAGATCCGGCCCTGCCTCCGGTGGGCTCCGCCAATGCCCAGGGCCCCTCTCGGGAGACTGTGGGGCTCAGCTGCCCCCGAAGGACATTGTGGGGGTGGGACGGATGCACCCCAGTGGCTCTGCGTGGGTCGGGGCTACTGCCCTCCAGAGACACCGGTGCTGGGGCTGGTGGGTGACGTGAGACACATGAGGGGAGGAAATGGAAGTAAAAGTTTGTTCTCCGCCTGTGACCACGCGCGGCAGGACGGACATGGGGCAGATCCGGGTCCTTGCCTGTGAGGAGTGCAGTTTATGGGTGTCATGTGGATACATTATCACAGTTTGTAAGCTCAGATGTCTGCCAAAATGTCTGGAACACCCAGACTTGCTTAGACCACCTGTGTTGGGGGTTCCGAGGAGGGACGCATGAGCCAGGGTGCACCGACCTCCGAGAGAGCCAGACGTGGGTGGGTGCCGTCAAGGGACTGTAGAAAGAGGAGCCCCCAGTCAGCTCCACCTGCTCACTGGACGCAGATGCGTCAGGAAGAAACGCTGCCACTCAGAAAGGGACCCGGAGTCGGCCTTGCCATCCCTCACATGCTTTGGCCTCCACGCTCCAACTTCGATGCTGGAGGAACCCATCCCCAAAGGCCTGAGGCTTCTGCAACTGCCCGTGCGTATCCCTGTGAGACCCCTCCCTGGGCCCAGCCTGGAGCTCAGGTGCCCCTGTGAGAAGCAGCTGGGAGGGCACAGCCCCTCCCCTCAAATGCATCCGGAAGTAGCTGCGGGTGGGGATGGGCAGACATGAATTCAGATTGGACACCCTCTGGAACGGCCTCGTCTCCAGCCACTGTGGGCACGCAGATGTGTCTGAGTACCAACTTCAAGCCAGGTATCCCTGCAGCTCACATGCTGTTAGCGGCTTGGGGCACAGGAGCCTCGGCTGGCTGGCCCAGGACTGGGGCAGCCCTGGCCGTTCTGAGGATGAGGGACCCCTGTTTCTGGCTTACGTTACCCGCTACTGGGAGGGGAAGCGTCTTTGCCGTGGTGGACGTTGCCTTTATCCTGGACACAAATGTCACAGCTGCCTCTAGGAAGGTGTGCAGCGCTCACCCTCACCCAACGCACCACAGGAGGGGCACCAGCTCCACCTGGGCCACATGCCCCTCAGGTCCTTCCCTCCAGCCTGTGGCTGTGTGAGGTCAGGTGCACCCAACGGTCACATGCCAGCTACCCCCATCCCCCACGAGGAGGCCACCTCCGTTCCAGGAGCCCAGGACGCTGGCTGCACAGAGCTTGAGGCAGGTACCCACACCTCAGGGGCCCCACCTGCAAACCAGCCCGAAGGTGGCACACACCCAGCACGGAAGGTGCCGGAAAGAATCTCGGGGGTGGGTGCCTGATGCACGTTTATGCTGCGTGAAAAGGAAAACATGTCAAACCCAAAACAACCTTCACCTTTGTCTAAATCTGGAAAAGTGTATTTTTTCATTTGCTCAGAAAGAGTATCTCACGGAGGCAGCCTTGCTGTCACTCGATACTAAACTGTCAGAAAGAAACTCCGGCCTCATAGCTCAATAAACCAGGCAGAACAAAGAAGAAATCACAGGCTCCTTTATAGATTTTACAAAAGCAAGATGATGCTTTTTTCAGGATACAAAAATCCCTTTTTCTCTTTTAAGAAAGCACACTGTATAAAATCACGGCACTAAGAATCAGATCAACAACCTGGGTTTCAACGTGGGGGAGGAGCGCTCAGCAGAGAAATCCTTTCTCCCAAACAAGAGCTGCAGACACCAGAGAGTCCCTGGGCACCAGACATGTGGCGGCTCCTGGTGCGTGTTCTGGACTCTGGCTCTGGTGGGGGATAGACCCCTGGCTGTGAGGACCCCGGCTGACAAGAGGACGTCCCCTGGACCTGGGGGCAGAGGCTTCGCCTGGCCTTCCCGAGCACTGGGGGTCCCCGCTGCGGAGCCCCCCGCCCCCACCCATGATCACACAGCACAGGAGGGCGGATCCCTGCACATGGCACCCAGGTGCATCCATGTCTACCGGACGCCCGTGTGGCACATCAGCGCCTGGCGCCCAGAGCAGCTGGGGTCTCATGAACTGAAGTGGTGCGTGGCCGTAAATGAGAAATGGTGGTACCCCTCCTCGCTGCCTCAGGGCGTCCTCGGAGGCCGGCAGCCCCCACCACAACTGTGCCAACTTTTCCAAGGTGGCGCTGCCCCACAGTTGCCCTGCGTGTTCTAAAGTCTCAGAGAACAGTATGCCGCTCCCTCGGCTGCCTCGGGGACAGGCACGACCTTCAGGGAGCGTGGTGACAGTGACAGTGGTGACAGTGATGCGTCTGCTGCCCTGTCGGGCTCCCAGCCCTTGAGCTTCAGAGGGGCCGAGGGAGGACGATGAGCTCCTCCCACGCCCGGTCCAGCGGGAGGAAGGAGGGAAGGAGAGCAGAGGGCCAGGGGTGCGGCAGCCGCTTCCTGGCCTATTCTAGGCTCTTTCAGGGTATCCCGAGGCCGCGCTTTGACTGCAAATGATCCAGCACAGAGGTGGAGACGGGCCTGGCCTGCTTGCCTGGCTGATTAGACCGTCTCCGGGGCTGGCGGTGGGGGAGGCAGGTGTTGCTGCCTGGCTGGGCCCGCCCTGGACGCAGCTTTTCCACAATGCCTGGCTGTGGTGCAAAGGACAAGAAACACGATTCTTCCTAGTCTCTCAAAGGCATTCTGGAACATTCTTTCCACCTGACTCTCCCCAGTTCCTAGCCCCCATTGACAGACACCAAGGGGCCCCAGACTTCTGGAAAGCCACAGGCTGGGCTCTGCTGCTCTAACCAGATCCGTCAACTCCAGCACTTTTAGGAAAAGACTCCAGGGGCAGAGTTCCCAGGTGAGGGCCACCCCTTCTCCAGCCCGGACTCTGCCCACCCCAGGTCCTGAGGCTGCCATGGAGGCCATGCTGGTGGCCCTGGGCCTGGGCTGCAGCTGTTTGGTTCACACCCTGGAGGGCCCGGCTCAATGCCAGGCAGTTGCTCATGGTGCTCTGAGCAGGCGTCCTGAGCATAAGTGTCCACTGGAGTCGTGCGGCTGAGGCCTGAGGGTGGGTGGTGCCGAAGGGTGTACAGAGCTGCCTGGGCGGAGTCGCCATCGTAAGCCAGCAGTGTCTGGAGTGGATAGAGCCAGGCTGTGCCCCTGTGGACTTCGAAGCCCGGGGTCACCTATGCCCACAGTCCAGTGGCAGATGGGCCCCCGTCAGGCTGCTGAGCGGGGTCGAGGTGCCATCCCCAAGCCCCGTGCATGGGCCAGGTGCAGACGAGGACTCCACCAACACTCGCTGCTGGAGAGGAGGCCGTTTCCGTGCAGGCTCCCACAGCCAGAACAGCCCTTCCCTGAGGCCGGCCTGCGTGCTCAGAGGTCAGAGTGGCAGGCCCCAGCATCCACTCTCCACATGCGGCCCGGAGAGCACGGTGTGCATGTCTGGGATTGCCCAGTCCCACCTGGGACGAAGAGGCCTGTGGACCGCCTCCCTCCTGCCCTCGAAGCCACGTGTGGGTGCAGCGCCTTCCCCCGATGCTTCCTTCCAGGGGCTCGGACGCTGCCCTGGAGTCTGCAGGCCGCTGGGCTCCCGTCCCGAGCCCTGGCTTCCCCAGCCTCTCCTCACCCTCGGAGGGCCCAAGAGGCAACGTCTGCAAGTCGGGAGTTGGGGATGGCACCTGAACCCCGCTCAGCAGCCTGATGGGGGCCCATTGGCCACTGGGGTGTGGGCACGGGTGATCCGGGGGCTTTGAGGTCTGCAGGGGCACAGCCCGGCTCCATCCACTGCAGACCTTGCTGGCTTGCGCTGGTGACTCAGCACCACCCACCCCCAGGCCCCGGCTGCACGACTCCAGCGGGAGAGAACACAGAAACCTCCCTTCGTTTTTCCAAAAGCAAACCCAAGTACTCTTGTCCCTGGCCAAGAAAACCCTCCCAGGTCCCCCCACCATTTCCCGAGTGCAGGCCCAGACGCCCCTGCCAGTGCGTGAGTTTGTGTGTCAGGAGGGGGCTTCCGCGGGTCTCTGTAGCGTTGGTCCCCAGACTCCTCAGCACTGTGCGGTGGGAACCCCGCCGGTGTCCTGGGCACCCCCTTTCCAATCGAGGCCCACTCCGGGAGCACCTCGGGCCGCCTGCCCCGCTGGTCCGTCTGGGCCTGGCCCCTCGAGGAAGCTTGCTTGAAAGATGCACGGCTTTAATTAACTAGAAGAATGTCTCGCTTTGACTTTTCAGTAAATATTTCATTAGTAGCGTGTGACATTGATAATACTTCCTGCTCAGGGGCTTTCTTCTCTCCAGGGAGCTTTACAGAAGTGCTGCACATGTATGCATATTCTATTCATTCTCCCCCGGAGTCGATGTTAATCTAGAGGCACATCCAGAAGACAAGGAGGCAGGAAAACTGCCAGAGACACAAGGAAAGCCATGGGGGACCTGTCCTGAGGCCCCACACCTTGTCCTTGCCGTGGGAGACCTGCCCTGTGGCCCCCACACCTCGTCCTTGCCGGGGGACCCGTCCTGCGGGCACCCACACCTCCGTCCTTGCCAGTGCAGTGAGGGCAGGTGCACTGGGGCCTCGGCCTGCAGCGGACACCAGGACCTCCTTCCACCACAGCCGGCCTGGCCTGCAAGGAGCTGCGTCTCTTCCTGCCTGCAGGCAGCCCGGGCCTCGCAGAAGCTGGGGAGAGGCTGGGGGCTGGAGTGTTGCGCCCTCACCCATCACGCCAGCCATGCCATCTCTTCTGTCCCATCCCCAGCAGTGGCCTCGGAAGGTCGACCCAACAAGGAGGCCTCAGGGACCCGCCCTGCTCCATCCTGGCTCCGCTGCCTGCACCTTTGGCTGCCTGGACCTCCCGGTCCTTCTGTAGCCCTTGCTGTCTTGGGCTGCCTGCAGCTGAACCGCCTCTCGGCCCCCAACCTCTCGCCGCCGCAGTGACCCTGACTAAGCAGGCTGCCTGGGCTTGGTGCATACTGAGAGCTCGGGGACCCCCAGGCTCCCTGGGACCCCCAGCCTCCCTGGCCCTGTGCCTCCCCAGGACCCCCAGCCTCCCTGGCCCTGTGCCTCCCCAGGACTCCCAGCCTCCCTGGCCTCGTGCCTCCCTGGGACCCCCAGCCTCCCTGGCCTCGTGTCTCCCTGGGACCCCCAGCCTCCCCAGTCCCATGCCTCCCAGACCCTGCACCTCCCTGGCCCTGCACCTCCCTGAGACCCCTAGCCTCACACCTCCCCGACCTCACAGGCTCCCCTCTCGTTGCCCGTGGGTGCAGCTCAGACCCTATCATAGCAGCCGTGTGGTGGGTTCAGGCCTGTTCAGACCCCGCCGAGCCTCATCTCTGCCCTTACACAGGCCAGGTTGGGCAGAGGCTCCAATGAAATCCACACGGGAGCCTCCAGAGGCTTTCACTACGGTCGTCACCGCACCTTCCTCCCCGACGTGTCACGCCCAGCAGCCTTGGTGACTTGGACCAGAGGCCGCTTCGGAGCCCAACGTGGCTGTCACCCCATGGTCCCGGCAGCTGTGGGTTCCTGGACAGGGTGAGGACACTTATATCAGACAGGCAGCAGCTTCTTAAATGTTGCCAGCCGGAGGCCCGGAGCCTGGGGGGGATCCTTGCTGGAGGCGGGGCAGGTGTGGTGAGGGCCAGAGCCTTCTCCCACCTGAGCCTCACACACCAATGGCCTGAAGTCTCTTTTTTGTCAAAGCTTCCGAAGCGTGGGTCCGAAGCGTGGGTCAGCTGCGTGGCTGCAGCCATCTGGGGCGCTGTGCTGTGGTCTGGAGTTTGTGGCAGGAGCGTGTGGCGCTGGTGAGGGGATGTTTCTGGTTGATACTGGAACATGACGGAGATGCCGGCTGATCCTGAACTCTGTCTCTCAACACCTCTCCCAGGGGCAGAGAGGCATGTGTGGGTGCCGTGGCTGGGCCCTACCCCTCAACACCTGCTGCCCCTCTCTGCCCCACGGCCTTAACAAGGGAGTCCCACTCACTGCAGGGACTGTCAGACAGTTGGGGAGTGAGACCTGAGCCCCCTACGCCAGGCTCAGCTCAGATGCCTCTGCCAGGGGACACCACAGAGGCCACCATGCAGCCCCTGTGCAGAGGCCATCACGTAGCCCCGGCCACCTGCCTTTGCCGCCACCTGCCGGCAAGATACCGCCCTCCCCCACACAGCCACACAGCTGAGCGCTGGTCCCTGGGCGGCCCTGCAGGGTGGCCGCTCTCTTCCTCGGCTTCCTCCTTCTGGACATTGAGTTGAGCTGTCTTCCTGTTTCTTCATCAGCAGCCTTAAATCCCTGAATAAAACTGGTTTCAATAACCCAACAGGTGCTACATTCCTTTTATGGATTCTACGAAGACCCTGCAATGGCCCCCACTAAATGCCATCCCAGCGCCACACGGGCATCCGTGCGTCCGTGCTCTGCACACAGGGCTCTCTGGGAAAGTCTGTGGCGCACCTCCGTGGCGGCCCATCATCAATCACCTCACAGGTTCACCGTTGGCGCTCCCAGGTGACCTGCGATGGGAAACCTGTGACTTTGGAGATGAGCAGAGCTGGCGTGGTGCAAACCCCTGACCTGTCTGCACTGTGGGATTTTTGTTGTGATGAGGGCTGGTGCCCAGCGGCCCCACCCGAGGGGATGGTCAATGCCTGATGCTGTCTCTTGCCTTCAATTAGGCCACAGCCCCAGAAAGACCAAGCTCAAAGAGAGCCTTGGGGCAAAGGCTGGGTAACTGTCAGAGAGGGCCACCCCCAGTAGTCCCTCCCCTCCTCCATCTTTCCATCACCCGCGGCCCACGTCGAGGGAACAAGTGGCCAACCACGTGTTTTCCTTTCAAGTTTTGAGCCCCCCCCCGTTTTCAGCTTGGAAACATGACAGCGAGGGCTGGACTGGGGCAGTGACGCTTGGCTGCCGAGTCACCGTGTGCCATTGGCGTGAGTGCACAGAGAGTAACTGTGGCTCCTCCGATCAACCTGTCGCCTCACAGAGCGCAGGGCGGGCCCTGAACGCTGACCCTCCCGCTCCCAAGGGCACCAGTACCCGCTTCCCACGCCGCTGCACCAGGCCTGGGAGAAACTGCCACCTGCAGAGACACGGTGCTCAGGTAAGCCGAAGAGCCTCACGTGAAACTGGGAGCCAGGGCCACCTGATCATAGGAAGCCATGCCCCGTTTTAGCAGAGCTGCAATGTGGATGGTGCACTATTTCCATTACACATAAAACCCCAGATTTGAAGAATGTACCTAAGACGCAAGGATGTTTTTACTTAAGTCAGGAGCTAAGCATCAGATTGCACAAAAGCTCCTCGTGGAAAGGCTGACCGATTTTGGCTCCTGGCAGCTGCCTCATGGGTTTGCTCCTGCGCTTCTGCCGCCCATGTCTTCACGCCTGAGTTTCTTTGGATCGCTCCTCAGGGCCTTCGGTCACGGTTCTTAGGCCCCTTCAGAGAGGAAGGGGTTCCACAGAGACCCAGCCTGGCAGCCGCCGCCTGTCACGCAACGCCGTGTAAAGGAGAGGTGCGCCATTTGTGAAGACAGGGCTGGGCCCAGTGCATCTCTCGGGGCTCAGGAAACCGGTGCTGCCACGAGAACTGACTCTGGACACACAAGAGGCTTGGACTCTGTGGTCAGGGACTGCCAAGCTGAGACCACAGGAAGCTCCACGCCACAGATGCCGCCTGACGATGCTCATGTCCACTTGAACAGCAGTGAAACATCACAAACACGCTAACACATCACACACGCTAACACACATCACACACAAACACAAACATACACACACTAACACATCACACAAACACACATCACACATGCTAACACATCACACACACACTAACACACATCACACATGCTAACACATCACACACACTAACACACCACACATGCTAACACATCACATATGCTAGCACATCACACACACTAACATCACACACGCTAACACACATCACACATGGTAACATCACACACATGCACCACACATGCTAACACATCACATATGCTAGCACATCACACATGCTAACACACATCACACACGGTAACACATCACACATGCTAACACACATCACACATGGTAACATCACACATGCTAATGCATCACACATGCTAACACATCACACATGGTGACACATCACACATGGTGACAACACATCACACATGCTAACACACATCACACACGGTAACATCACACACGCTAGTGCATCACACATGCTAACACATCACACATGCTAACACACATCACACACACTAACACATCACACATGCTAACACACATCACACATGGTAATACATCACACACGCTAACACATCACACATACTAACACATATCACACATTGTAACATCACACACGGTAACACATCACACACGCTAACACACATCACACATGGTAATACATCACACATGCTAACACATCACACATGCTAACACACATCACATACGCTAGTACATCACACACACTAACACACATCACCTGTCTGCAGGAGCCTGGCGGGGCCCACACCTGACGTGTGCATTGGAGCAGGCTGTTTCTGATGCATGAGATGGACTCCAGTGAGGCCACGTGCTGGGCTTGGGAGTGTGACCTCCGCTTGGTGGGTCTGAGAGATCTGTGCCTGGAGGCCCGGAGTGTGCACATGTCGGGATGCTTGGCCCACCCTGCGGCTCGGCCTGGGGCCTGTGGGTCAGGAAGTATTCCCAGCACCATGCAGTGCGTCAGGGGCGCCTCGGGGGTGAGTAGCCCTCCCCGCCCGGCTCCCGGGCAGCTGGCGGACCGTTCCTGGGCTCAGGCTGCTGTGTCCAGACCAGGAGTGCCACTCCAGGTCCGGGTTTGGAGCAGAGTGAGCGCTTTCCCACTGGATCCCCCCGGAATTGCAAGGCCCGGCCTGCCGCCCAGCTTGCCGCTCCCTGATATGAGCTACTGCCCACCCGCCAGAGCCGGCTCTGCAACAGTGGGCTCCTCTGAGACCCTCTTTCATGGGCCCTGGGGACCCGGCCCTCCTTACCTCCCCCACCACCAAGGGAGGTGTGAGAGAGATGCTCCCAGATGGTGGCCCAGGGCGGTCCTCCTGGTTTGTCCACACAACTCACACACCACAGCTGCCCTGACGCTCAGGGCACGGCTGGCGGGACCCTCCAAACAAGGTCCCGAGGTGGGGTCTGATCCTTCCACCACTCCTGGGATCGGGACAGACAAAAAGCAAATGGAGAAGGTGGAACTGCCGAGAAAATCAGGAGGGCTGACAGCTGCAGCATCCCTCTCGAATCTTAGCCGAGCACTGACTGGCACGTATGTGTTAGGAAACTCTCTGAGGCCAGGAAGGAACCAGCCCAGATGGGAAGGAACGGCTCCTGGTGTCCAAACGAGTCTGGGGCCACCAGCCAGATGAGAAAATCTCATGATGTATGGGGCACGGGGTGGAATTTACAGAAGGATTTTGCCACTGGAGTGGGAAATACTAAGCTCTGAAAAAGAAATAGCTCTGGTCCCACCTAACAAATCTTAAAAGCAAGACCTGAAGGGATCTAGTCATTCAACAGAGTCCTGCAACAAAGCTCAAAAATACGTAGAGGAATGCGAAAGTATCCAGCACCCAAAGATGCCAGTAAATTCACAGTGCCTGGCGTCAATCAAAGATTATCAGCAAGGAAGCGGGAAAATATGACCAACCTGGAGAATAAACGTCGGCCATCGAAACCAACCCAGAATTAACACGGGTAAGTAGACGGCGACATTAAAACATGACAGCTTCGCTCAAGGTGTTCGGAAAGTTGAGTAGCGACATGCAAGATGGAAAAAGGACTCAAATTTCTACCGTGAAATCAGTGTCTGTGACGAGAAGGGCCTGGATGGTATTAAGAGCAAGTTAGACGTTGCAGAGAACAGTGGTGAACTGGAAGACGCAGCAACAGTAACAACCCAAGACAAAGCAGAAAAAAGGGTTTAAAAAACAGAGCATTACTGACCGTGTGACAACTCCAGGTCACTGAATATATGAATATTTTGGAGTCCACAAAGGAGATGCATAGACAGAAAAAAAAAATGAAGAAATAGTGACTGAAATTTTTAAAAATTTGATTAAAAAAAACTCTGAATCCACTGATCTAAGAAACTCAGTGGAACTCAGATACAGGAAGCCCAAGAAAACCACCCCAAGGCCCATCCTAATTAAGTGGCTCAAAAGCAGTGATTGAAAGAGAGTGAAAAGGCAGCCAGGCCAAGTGGAAAAGGCAGCCAGGCCAAGTGTAAAAGGCCGCAGAGACAGACCACACACTGAGGCGTGGGCTTGAGGGCAACAGCACATTTCTGCACGTGAGGAGACGGGAAACAACAAACTTCAAGTGTTGAAAGAAAAATTTAAAAACCGCCTGTCAACCTAGAATTCCATACCCAGAAAAATGTCTTTCAAAAACAGAGGCAGGTTTTTGTTCACACGTACAGAAGTCGAAACAATTCATTACCTCCAGACCTGCACCACAAAAAAAGTTAAAGTTCTTCAGGCAGAAAAACTGACACCAGATGGAACTATGGGTCCACAGAACGGAACAAAGAGCTCTAGAAAGAGCAATGGGCCCTACCTGGGAAAACATACAATTTTTCCTCTTATTCTTCAGCAGATAGTTAAACAAAGATCATGTATTTTGCAGGTTGTGGCATAGGGACAGGTCAGATGTGTGACACTCCCAGCACAAAGTCAGGCGGAGAGGTGAGGAAAGCTGCTGCTGTGACACCCTTTCACAGAGCAGTGTCTTACAATCCAAGGCAGATGTGATGAATTAAATATGGGCGTAGCACATCGTAAAGCAACCCCTAAAATAACGGAACAAAGAGGTGCAGCTAGTGAGCAACAGGCGTGAACACAGATTCACAAAAAATATCAAATGAATCTAAAAGAAGACAGAGAAAAGAGAGCTAGAAAAAGAACGAAGAAGAAATGGTTCGGGTAACACAGAGCCAGACGCCAGGCTGAGATAGCGCATCTTTAAAATTACACTAAATGTAAACGTCAACTAGAAGGCAAAGCTTGTCAAACTGGATCAAAAGGCAAGATTCAACTGTGTACTGCTTCTTAGAAGTGTACTTTAAATATAAAGACACAAATAGGCTAACAGAAAAAGAAACACCGTGTGAATGCTAGTCGAAAGTAAACTGAAGTAAACTTAAATATCGGACTCAACGCAGTGTATGGGGTTGGAGCAGCAGTCATCAGCCAGCTCTGTCACTGATCACCAGCCACCGTGGCCACAGGGACATGTGGATGGCGTGGCCCCGTGGCCTGGATGGGGCTGTGCTCGGGTTCCCCTTGCCAAGGGGTCTGGCTCTGAACGCCGCTGAACGTCCAGCCTGCCAGAGGTGCACCTGGTGCCGACCCTCATCTGGCACCAGCACACCAGGCCACCACCCAGCCACTTGGCAAGCTCTGTGCCCAGAAGGACACGGTGGTTCTTCAGAGTGGGACCCACACCTATGATAATGGCAGGGTATGAGCTGCCCCACTGTCTGAGGGCTTAGAGTTCCGTCTACACAGACAGGATCCCCCTTGTCCTCACCTCAAACCCTGGGGCGGTATGGCTGTAAGACAATTGGCCCCCTCATGCACCTCGCCCGCTGAGGCTACCGCCGAGAAAGGGGTGCAGCAGAAACATCCGTTCTGAGACAAAACCCTGGGAACAGGGTGCAGTGTGTGCAATGCCCAGCCCCCCATCGGCAACCCCGTGCTGCACCGTGTCCCCAGCAGGGTTCAGGAGCTCTGGGGTGAGACAGGCAGGCCAAAGACCCACTGGAAGATTTTGGACCTCCCCTCCCTCCTCATGGTGTGGCTCCCAGGGAGCTTTCCCCGCCTGTCT
The DNA here is from genome assembly GCA_036589455.1 of Ateles fusciceps. Classification (NCBI taxonomy): domain Eukaryota; kingdom Metazoa; phylum Chordata; class Mammalia; order Primates; family Atelidae; genus Ateles; species Ateles fusciceps. The sequence continues at coordinate 2,510,590 of JAZHEH010002481.1, read as the reverse complement.
CAGGACTGGCTCCTGGAGATCCCAGCCTGAGGCCAGTATAATCCCAACGGGCTGTGTTCACGGAGCCCAGATGCCTCGGACGGGTGCTGATAGGGCTCGTGATGGTCAGGTCCACACCATGGGTGCCTCGGACACGGAGGAACCCGTGTGGAGCCCGAGGGGCTGCAGAGAGGATGGTCCCAGCAGAGTGCCCGAGAGGCTGTGGGACCTGTGCCTCCCTGGGAAGTGAAGTATTTGAAATGCCCAAAAATGTAGATGGCATGGAATCAGCTATGTCAGCTGTAAAACACGTCTCTGTTCTATTTATTTTACGACAGCACGAGTACTAGAAACGTGTTGTTACCGAGCGTGAAGGATTTATTTTCAAAACGCTGACTCAGCCGACTCCCGGCAGGGGGAAGGACGGCGTGCGGCCGGCGAGTGTGGAGTTTTCCAGGACAGGCACTCGTGGCTGCTCCAGCCTGGGCTTGGCTCTGATTCTGGAAACATCTTTCCTACCGAGGGCTCACTAACCCGCTCTTCCTTCTCTCATCTCAGTGGCCTTCCGCCAGGACCCGCATGGGGACATCTGGAGGGTCCCGTGGGCTTTCAGTGCTGACTCGCTTCCCTCCCAGTAGTGAGGAGAGAGGCTGGGGTCCCTGGCTGCCCGTGCATGGGGGCGGGGTGGTGTCTTCTCTCCTCTCAAAATCACAAGTCAGCCGTGCAGGGCTCTTAGAAATTGTTCGATGAGCAAATGTGCGGTGTGACAACTCCTGTCTCACCAGGGGCAGCTCCGTCCACCCTGCAGACCCCTCCCCCACCCGCTGCTGAAACTCGGCCACGAGAATGGGCGCTGCAAGGCCACCCGTGGCCGTGGGCCCTCAAGACCCTGGGAAGCACTCCTTCCTCAGTGCCACTCAGAGAGCGCCTCCTCAGGCAAACTTCCTGAGGACCCTGCCCAGGCCCACCAGGCGCCCTCCCCTCCGCCTCTCACAGTGTCTCTCCCCATCACAGAAAACACTGGCTGACCTGTGGCCCTCCAGCACCTCGTCCCCACCAGCTGCACATTCTGAGGCCAGGACACCCCTTCTGGTGCCAGTGTCTCTGTGAGGGGGCAGGCCTGAGCAGCAGCGGGCGAGGCCCCTGGGAGCATCTTGCAGAGTGTCTGGTGGCAGGGCCACCTCCACCTGGCCTCACAGGGAGCATTACTCTCCGTCCTGCTCCCCCCACACAGGGTCGCCCACGAGGCCGGGGCTGCTGTGTTCACAGTTGGAAAATGCGCCCAGAGGCCCTGAGACCGGCTGACAGTGAGCCCTGCACCCCAAGGCCTGAAATGAACGGAGGTCTGTGGATGGGTCAGAGGTGCTCTGGGACCCTCCCTGTCCTGTGGGAGGAGCTTATTCTGGTCCAGTGAGAAGGAAGTGCCGTGACAGCCGCCCTGAGGAGAGGGACGGTGACAGTGCCTGGTGAGGCAGCACCCCCCAGACAGAGCTTCTGGCCCTGGACAGATCCCCCCTCCCTGGGCAGAGCCCCCCACCCTGGACAGAGCCCTCCACCCTGGAGAGAGCCCTCCTCCCTGGACAGAGCTGCCTTCCCTGGATAGAGCCCCCCTCCCTGGACAGAGCCCCCTCCCTGGACAGAGCCCCCCATCCTGGACAGAACCTCCTCCCTGGACAGAGCCCACCTCTCTGGACAGAGCCCCCTTCCCTGGACAGAGCCCAGGCCCCCCTGCCCCACCCTGCCCCACCCTGCCCTGCTCTGTCTGGGTGGGCTGCGGAGTGGCCACACTCACAGGCTGGAGGCCGAGGGCTCAGCCGCAGGTTTATCAGGAACATGAGCTGGCCTGGGGGGGGGTCTCTGGAGGGTATCAGCCCTGAAGGCACAGCACAGTCAGCTCTGCCCCCAGGAGGGGCAGGTGAGGGGAGTGGGGGGGCAGGCTCAGCTGCCTCTGTGCCCCAGGAAACCCTCTGTTGTCTCCACAGCCTCCGTGCCAGGGTGTCTGGGTTACTCCACCACCCCGACTCCCGTGTCCTGGCTGCTGTGTGTCCAGGATACCACGGAGGCAGGTCCATGTGCAGGCCCCAGCCCAGGTGGGACCGAGAAGACCTCCCAGGGACCACTCCGTGCCCAGCTCTGGGGTCTCAGAGGCGTCAGCCCCCACTGTGCAGCCAGGGCACCCTCCTTGGCCTGGGCATCTGTGTCCCCAAAGTTCCCAATGTTCTCTGAGGCACCTGACCTCTCTGCAGCCGCAGCTCCTGGCATGAGGAGAGACTGAGCTTGGCTCATACTGGCCATGGGCTGGAGGGCCTGCGGGGCCGTCCTACACTGACCATGTCCAGAAACGGCCAGGCTGAGCCATGGAGGAGCTGGGCGTTTGCATGCTCACGCCCATGTCCTGTCAGGATAACTGGGGAGCCCCCTGTACCTGCTGAGCCAATCACACTGATCCACTATATTGATCCAACGTGCCTCTGGGGTGACAGCTCCGGGGCTGCCCTGTCAGGGGCACAAGGAGCCCAGGGGAAGCGGCCTTCACAGCCCACCTGCCCGTCGGCCGTTCGCTGGCACGGGCAAGTCAGGACCCTCCTCAGGCAGCCCCCGCACCCAGCACATAGGTCTCCCTCTTCATCTGCTGCTGTGTCACATGACTGCAGCCTGAGGGGCTTCAACAACACATGTTTATTATCGTCTGACAGAGTCTGTGTGAGGAGTCAGGGCTCTGCCCAGTCGGGTGATCCACAGGGCTGGGGTCTCATCTGAGCCACAACTGCGGGGGGAGCCGCATGCAAGCTCCTGAGGTTGGTGGTGGAATTTACTTCCTGTGAGTGTGGCCCAGGTGGCCTCGGTCTCCCCCGGCTATTGGCGGCCAGCCAGCCTCAGCCCCTTGCCACGTGGGCCTCCCAGCCTGGCAGCTTCACTAAGGTCAACAAGGGACAGAGCCTCCTCCCAGACGGGTGTAAGGATCTTATGCAGTGTCGTCACGGGATGGAGACCCCGTACCTCACACCATGTGCTGTTGGTTAGAAGCAAGTCCAAGGGGAGGGGCCGCTCAGGAAGGCAAACACGGAGGTAGGGGCTGCCTCAGGGCCCATCTGGCACACTCTGCAAACCAGACAGCAGAAACACTGGGTGCTACTTTCCATGCTGACATGGTAGGAAGAGCTACTTTTTAAATATACTTGTACTGAAAACAGTTTTCACGATCCCAAGTTATCCTGCAGGCTAATCAGACCGACCCAGAAACCAGAGAAATTATAGCCAAGGGAAAATAATGGTGGAGAGAAGCCCAGAGCCTGGAGGGGACTTCTCTCCGCTGCTCCATCGCAGGGACCCCCTTCGGGAGGTGGACAGGGCTGGGACAGTCGAGCTGCAGTCTCCCCTGATGATAGTGGGCTGTCATCTCTGGATGACAGCTGTCAAATGCCCAGAAGCTTCCATGGAGCCCACGGCAGAGAGGCCCCCTCCACTCAGGCTGGGGAGGACTTCAGCTCATTTGAACAGCTAAAATTAAAAAGACCAGCCCTAGTAAGAGCTGGTGCTGGTGAGGAGAGAGGAAGCAACAGGAGCCCTCATTCACTGCTGGTGGAAATGTAAATAAATGGTTTAACCACTTTGGAAAACTGTTTGGCAGCTTCTTAGAGTGTGTCACATGCTCTTGCCACATGACAGCAATTCCGCTCCTGAGCATTGCCCCATGGGAAATGGAAGCAGGTGCCACACAAAGACCTCTACACAGATGTTCATAGGGGCTTTATCCAGAGTAGCCCAAACCAGCAACCCAATGTCCATCAGCAGTTGAACCAATTAACATATTTATGGTCCATCCACCGATGGACACCACTCAGCAACAAGAGGAAGGAGCCCCTGAGGCTCTCAACAGCAGACGAATCTGAAAATCATCATCTGAGCACACGAAGCGAAGGAGCGCACAGACTGTGTGGCTCCATTTACATGGAATTCTAAAAGGCAAATCCCTATGGGGCAAAACAGGGACCCCCGGCTGCCCAAGCTGGCTGTGAGGAGGGGTTAACTGCAGAGGGGCAGGAGGGAAGGCTTGGGGTCAGTGGGAGTGTTTACCCCCAACTATGCTGGTGGTCACACAGGGGTGTTCATTTGTTAAAACTCATCTGACGGTACAGTGGAGGGATACCTTCAGTGCACATGGGTCATATTTCAGCAACACTGACTTGTAGACAATGTCCCGTCTGCATTGGGGCTGACCACAGCTCACACACAGCCGGTTCCTGATGTTGTGTGGCTGGAGGCTTCAGGCCTGGGTGAGCCGTGCCAGACACACCTGGCAGGGATCATGTGGGGCCACCCCCACCTCCCCCCTCCAGTTGTGCCAGGCATACCCAGCAGAGCCCATGCGGGACCACCTCCATCTCCCCCCTCCTGGCCCGTCCTCCAGATGGGGATGTGAGCCCCAGCACTGGAGATAGGGACCAGCCCCCCCAGATCCCAGGCTGGGCCCGCAGCATCAGCCCCGCCCTGCTGCACACAGCCAGCGCTGTGTTCTGAGCCACATCTGGGAATGGCCTGGGGGAGGGATGGCTCCCCATGAGAGGCTGCTCCTTCTCAGCCTTGGCACGAGGCGGGAGGGGAGGGTGGTGATACAGGAGAAATCACTTAGGCAGATAGCGAGGCTATGGGAGTCCTCTGTAAGGCTTTTCTTTTTAAGGAACAGCAGCTCCAAATCATTTTCTAAGAAAGAGCAGCCTGTGAATTTGAGCTGCAGACAGAGACAAGCCAGCTGGGAGCTTGCACAGGCGAATGCCGGCAGGAACTGGGGGCTAGATGTGTTCGAGATGGCGGATGCATCGTCCCTTCTTCTGCCGGCCACATGTATGGTAAGGGGCAGACAAGACGGCACTGGCCAAGGGGATTCATTCGCATAACACGGTCAGGGTAGGGCAACAGCCTTCCCCACGAGCTATGCAAACGGCACACCTGATAGAAACAATCTGTGAGCCCCACGTAAATCAGACGCTGCCGGCTGGGCGTGGTGGCTCACGCCCGTACTCCCAATACTTTGGAAGGCTGAGGCAGGTGGATCGCCTGAGGTCAGGAGTTCGAGACCTAGTCTGGCCAGCATGGTAAAACACCCATCTCTCCCCAAAATACAAAAAATTAGCTGGGCGGGGTGGTGGGCGCCTGTAGTCCCAACTACTTGGGAGGCTGAGGCAGGAGAATCGCTGGAACCCGGGAGGTGGAGTTTGCAGCAACAAGATCACGCCATGGTACGCCAGCCTCAGCAATAAAGCGAGACTCTGTCTCAAAAAGAAAAATCCAACACCACCTCCTCAAGCCGGTGCATCCGCAGGCAGCCTGTCGTTTCTGCTCGGAGACCCCTCTCTCACTGTGGAGAGGGCTGTTTCTCTTTCCTGTGTCTTCTGACTATTAAATCTCTGCTCCTAAACTCCTTGTGTGTGTCCTAAATTTTCCTGGCATGAGATGATGAACACCAGGTCTACACCCCAGAAAATGTAGGCCGCTTTGGTGGTGCAAAGTGGCGCAGGGCAGCCCAGGGCCAGCTGAGATGTGAAACCTCGGCCAGCCCCTCCAAAGGGTGCAGGGCCCAGGAGCCGCCCAGTGGGCACTGGGTGAAGGTAAACTGAGGCTTAGTAACGTGCTAGGAAGCCCTGGCCTTCTCCCGTAGGTTCTGTGCTGATCACCCGTTTGGTGTGAAGGTACGTGACTCCTGGGAGCTCCTTTTCCCCCAAATGTCACCTGCTCCCCCATGGGGGGCACCCTTGGAAGCCACCCCTGAGCCCCCACAGCATGCGCAGCTCCGCACCTCCAGGGAGATGCCGGAATCCTCGTGTGAAGGGTGCTGAGCCACACTCCAAGCGTCCAGATCCGGGAGCCTTCTGGACAGCCAGGCAGATGCGGCCACTCACTGGGCTGTGGAATGAGTCGGGGCCCCGGCCACGCTCTCCCTCGGGCCCTCCTCACAGCTCAGGACAATGTCCACCTGAGGGCACAGTTGTCAGAAGCTAAGCCCTTGCCTTATGGACTCTTGTCCTGCGGGGACCACTTGTCCACAGGAGGTGACCTTGTGTGAGAACTGTGGTGTCCCTGAGCTCCCATGTGAGGAGAGGAGAACTGTGTCCTTGTGTGAGTAAACTGTCAGAGTCCACCCTCTCACCTGCGTGTGGCCTTGCTGGGAGGCAGGACCTTTACCAAGGCAAGTGGGTTAAAGTTCAGTCGTGGGGTGAGCTCAACCCGCATGACTGGGGTCCTGACGGAAAGGGACATCTGGACGTAGATATGGTCCGAGGGAGACACGGTGGGAACGTGAGGACCCTTCCCAGCCCTGCCGGCACCTTGATCTGAGACTTTCAGCCTCTGGCACTATGAAAGGACGCCTGTGGCCTACGCCGCTGTCTTGAACTCCCATCTGGCCAGGACATCTCCCATCTGAACTCCCATCTGGCTGGCCAGGCCATCTCCATGAACATCCAGAGGAAGCCCCAAGCCACACCAGACCCCCCCCCGATGCTTCTGTGGCAAAGAGAAGCCCCTAGAGATGCTTGTCACCGGTGAAGGCCTGGTCCGTCCTTGGCCACGGGCCAAGGCTCTGCCCCGGGACCCTCTCTGTGGTCCCAGTGGACATGGAGGTGGGGGAGTGACCAGAACTCATGCTCCCATGAAACGCTGCATCCCCAGGTGAGCCTCAAATGGTGTGGAGCGGGGAGGGCCGGGCCGGGAACAAGGGGGATGCCTTCCCACAGACACCTCTGGGTGCAAAGCACAGTCTCTGCTTCCAGGTGTCTGCCCAGGAGACGTGAGAGGCAGAGGTCGCCTGCAAAGCTGCGGGACTTTTCCTGCACCTGAGTTGGAGCCGGCCCGGCCCTGGGAGAGCTGTGGGGAACCTGGGAGTGACGCTGCCGAGGCGGGAGCTCCTGGCATGGTGGCAGGAATCTCCCAGATGCTAAATGCAAAATCTTAGCAGCCATGTTTTCACATCAGAGGAGAAAAGCCACGTTTAGGATTGCTTTTTGCTCGAGGAAAATAGTGGAGCATTTATGTAAACAGGAAAAGGACCGCAGTGAACAGAATGCAGAAATGGGTTCTCCGTCAGGAGACCGCCCCTCCTGCCCCCTGCCTCGAGGCACTGGCACTGCCAGTGTGGGCTGAGCTGGTGCCGTGAGGAGTGGGAAGCCACGGGCTGTGGTTTCCAGCACACACCTCTCGCTCTCGCTTGTAATGATTTGTTTCTATTTTCTTCTTTGAAGACTCATCCCATGAGACTTCAGATGCATGATAAGCAGTGATTTCCCTTTATCTTCTCATTTCCGCTGCTGTCATTTTGCCTGTCTCTGATAAGAACCTCCACAAAAACAGGAAGGCGGGACAGTTAGGGCACCACTCGTGGCCTCGTCGCTGCAGGCTCCTTATGTGGGAACTGTTACATCCAAGCCCTCGGAGGAGTCATTTGCAGGCACAGAAGCTCCACTGTGACTCTGGAACTGTGGCATGGCCCAGCCCGTGTCTCCAGAACTGTGGCACAGCCCACCAACAGCTGGTGATGCCCCCTGCACGCAGGACCCCAGCCTCCTGGGGACTGGCCTGATGCCTGGACGTCCACCCCTACTGCGTTCCGGGTGGGGCTGGGAGACTCGGGCACTGAACCTTTGTGCACCAGCGCTCATGCCACGCCCATGAGACACGCTTGCCTGGCCCTGCGGGAAAGGCTCGCTGTGATGCTGCAGCCGGAGGCTCCCTGAAGTCCTGAGCCACAGAGCTACAGGAGCTGGGGGGACAGGTGATTTCCCCAAGCCCCACATTTCCTGCAATGTGACAATGAGCATCGCTTCCCACCTGAGACAAGAGGCTGCTCCTGAGGAAAACAGCCGCAGGCTGCCTCTTTAGATGCAAGCCAAACAACACACGCTGAGGGCTTTGTTCTGGAGAAAGTGCCACGCGATGCAGGACCCAGGAGGGGGCCCACCCTGGGGGTACTTCCCAGGACAGCAGCCCTCCACCTGGGTGCTACTTGGGCTCCCAACTACCCACGTCTGGAGACCATGCCCAGGCTTCCTCCCCTCTGCCCCGGCGGCCTCTGCCCACAAAGGCTAGCCGACCATGCACACTGCATTTATTTTTTAATTAAATGTTTAACCTTAGAATAGTTTTAATTTTACAGAAACCCTGGGAAGATAGTGCAGAGAGTTCCCAAGTGCCTTGCCACATAGAGGGGCTCTTACGGTTAACGCGATTGTGAATGTTTCCTCTTGTCTCTGTGTTCCCTCTGAGCACTTCCTGGCTTTCTGGCAATACAAGATGCCCCAGTCACACATTGTGTGTTTTTTTGCCCGAGTCCTGACTGCTTTTACTGGAGAAGAGTGTTTGTAAGCCGAGGTCTGGGTGGGAGGGTTCTCACTGCTCCTGGGCTGTCACTCTATTGCAGGCCCCCTCTGCCAACAGAGCAAGTGAGTGTATGTGCATGTACTAACCACACTCACACCTCAAACGTATGTGCATGTACCAACCACACTCACACCTCAAACGTAGGTGCATGTACTAACCACACCCACACCTCAAACGTAGGTGCGGATACTAACCACACTCACACCTCAAATGTATGTGCATGTACCAACCACACTCACACCTCAGACGTAGGTGCATGTACCAACCACACTCACACCTCAGATGTAGGTGCATGTACTAACCACACCCACACCTCAAATGTAGGTGCATGTACTAATCACACTCACACCTCAAACATATGTGCATGTACCAACCACACTCACACCTCAAACGTAGGTGCATGTACTAACCACACTCACACCTCCAAGGCATATGCATGTACTAAGCCACACTCACACCTCAAACGTATGTGCATGTACTTATCTGCACTCACACCTCAAACGTAGGTGCATGTACTACCTGCAGTCACACCTAACTGTATGTGCATGTACTAAATGTTCCCATATGTCAGTATTCATGAGCATGATAGAGCGTCTCCATCTCAGATCCAACACATTGGCTTCTGACTAACCCCAGTTCCAGGAATGTGCAAACCAAAAATAATGTTCTAAGTCCCTGCAACCATTTGAATGGACTCCTCCTCTCAGCCAAGGGCATTCCAAAGTAAATCTAAAAAACCAGTTCAGGCCATGTTGGGAGGGGAGTGGGTTGGGCATGCTCATGACACCCTCCCACTTTTGGAATTCAGGCACCGGTGATCAACATTAACGTTAAACAGAGGCCTGAAGAATGTGTGGCAGTAAAGCTGACTCTAGTACAGAATCACGTGACAGAGGGCAGGCCCTGACAGAAATCAGAGTACTTTACCCTAAAATATATTTCTTCGACGTGTTTTGCAATGGCCCTGCAAAGTCGTCTCTCATGGGGAAAATCTGCATTCCGTAAAGAATCCCTTTCCCTTTCCAAGTCTTTTCCCCGATCCAGGAGGGAATTAACTAAGAGTCTGGTGCCTTTTTAAATCTAATAAGAAACATTTATACCCTCTTGTCTCTGAAGCCGGCTACCTGGAGGGTTCATCAGCATAATAAGAACCTTGATTTACACAGCCTCTTATCCTAACCCGGACACCCCTTCTGTGGACTCCAGGTCTTTAGAGACACTCTTTCAATCAATTGCCAATCAGAAATTGTTGGAATTCACCAATGGCTGGAAGTGCTCCCCCTTCCAGCTGACCCGCCTTTCCAGACCTAACCAATTGATTGATACCTCATGTCTCCCTAAAATTCGTAAAACTACGCTTGTAGCCTGACCACCCTGCACACATGCTCTCAGGGTCCCTTGGGGCTGTGTCACTGGCCATTGGTCACTCATATTTTCCTCAGAATAAATTGCTTCAAGTATTTTACAGAGTTTGACTCTTTTCATTGACAAATTCCTCTAAGATTTCTACTTTATCTCCTGTTTCCATAAATCCTGCCCTTGGGTCATGATGATGTCAACCAAATGCTGCAGGTTCACAGAGCGGCCTTGCCTTTCCCTGAAGGGTTGATTTCCAGTTTCCGTGAAGTCCCCTTCGCTGTGGGGTGGAAGCCCTGGTTTGCAGGGTGAGGCCCGGGGATCCACCATCTCATCTGGTGGCTGCCCAGGGCAACGCTTCTGTTTATAAGTCCATGTTAAATGTTTCTTTTCTAAGAAACTAGATTTACCAGGCTTTCTTTGGCCTCTCAGCTTCCTCGGCCCCAGGGGTAGCTTTGCGTAGACCAGCTCGCCACGGAAGAGTTTATATCACAGGCGTGCGTATTGATGCTCCAGCTCTAACCCAGCACCACATGCGTCATCCCAGCCCCTCCTTCCTCAGCTCTGACCTCCCACTCCACTGTGAGGAACCCAGCTCCCATCATCCGCCATCCGTGCCCTTAATTGTTGAATTCCGGTGTGTACCCACAGCAGCATCTAAACCGTCAACCCACAGCCCGTGGGAAGCAACCTTATCAGCCGGCACAGCTCCTTTGCAATTGATGTTACAGGTGCCACTTAGCTCCCGTGTTGCTTGCCCCAGCACCATTCCCTTCTCTCTCCCTTCGGTGAGGTTGTCTCATAAGTTTGCAATTCAGTTAGACTTTTTTTTCCTGTCACATTCTGCACTGTATCTTGGAGGTTCCTAATCTCCTAAATGAATTTTTTAAAATGTACACACTCTAAGGCTCATTGTTTGTGCTGTAAAGATGCATGGGGTTTGGTAAACATACAGTGTTCTGTTTCCACTGTTACAGCATCACACAAACATCTCCACCTCTGTGAAAGAATCCCCTGTGCCTCATCTACTCAACCTTTCCCCCTTCCCCACCCTGCCCAATTCCCTGGCAACCGTTGATGTGTTTACCAACTTAAGAGCTTCCAGAATATCTTATCTTCTAGTTGAAATCGTAGAGTCTACATGTTCAAACTGGCTTCTTGCACTAGCAAGAGGCATTTGAGATTCACCCCTGTCTCTGCATGGCTTCATAACTTACTGCATGACCAGGAAATGACCACAGCCTGAGAAATGACCAGCACCTTCCTCTAACAGCCTCCATCAAATGGCCCTTTCATCAGAGAGCAGACCATCACTTTGCAAGTCACCAGGAGAGAGTGTCCAGGCATTGGTACGACCAGGACACCCTCTTGCTGGAACATCCTGGATTCTGGCTTCGTGTTGACAGAGACCCAGGAGGCTTTAGCCCCCTCCCCACCTGTTATCTGCCGAGAGTGCCCTGCCCTGAATCACCCACCAGCTGGGGCAAGTGATGTGAGCCCTGAGAGGATGTCCACGGCCTGTGTGACCTGGCACAGAGCAGGATGCAGGCAGCCCAGCCACGGCCACACAGTCACGGGAGAGGCCAGGAGACCTGGGGTGCTGTGGCTCAGAGCTCCATAGCAGGAGCCACCTCCGTTAGGCAGAAATGCTGCATCAAAGCCACAGGAGCACTTGTGGATCCAGGGAAAGTGTTCCAGTCGAAGTTTATCTCGGGGAAGTGCAGGTTATAAAATAGGAAATGCATGTAATGAAGTGCTGGAATTTAAACTGGACAGCTTTGTGTACCTTTTTATTCGCTGACGGGCATAAATGTTGCCTCATATCTTTCCTTGAATTAATTAGCGGCCTGATGTAACTGGCTTTGGCATCTGAGGAAGAATCCTGACTCCTCTGTTTTGATATGCGCTGTTCCCCTGGTCAACTCCCATCAGCAGCCCTGCAGGGCAGTGGGGGGGGCATTGCCCCTTCAAGCACACAGGGGTCCTGGGGAGGGGAGAATGGCTCATGTGCCCGGCCCTGCCTGGAAGGGTGTGAGGTGCCAGGATCTGTCCAGCCACTGGCCAGCAGGCGCTACCAGAGGCCACTCAGACCACCCTAAAATCAGGAGAGGATGGCTGGGTGTGGTGGCTCATGCCTGTAACCCCAGCACTTTGGGAGGCCAAGGCAGGCAGAACATAAGGTCAGGAGTTTGAGACCAGCCTGGCCAATACAGTGAAACCTCATCTCTACTAAAAATACAAAAATTAGCCAGGCATGGTGGTGTGGGCCTATAGCCCCAGCTACTCAGGAGGCTAAGGCAGAAGAAGGCAGAGGTTGCAATGAGCTGAGATTGCACCATTGCACTCCAGCCTGGACAACAGAGCGAGACTCTGTCTCAAAAAAAAAAAAATCAGGAGAGAACATCAGGGCTGAAGCAAGGGCTTACTGCCCCCCAAGGCCTGCTGGGGCCTGACTCAGGCCCGAGGCCACGCTTCCCGCCCTGTGTGGAGCAGAGGTTATGTGGGCCAGCACTCCACGGCCCAGGGTGCCGAGTCCCCTGGGGAGAATGCAGGCTCCTCGGTGCTGACATTTGCTACTGAAGGGGTTAAAATGAGACTGTTCTGGGAGACTGACTTGAAATTAAAGACACCTGGAACACAGCAGGCACAACCAGTCACTTTGATCTTTGGGCTGTTTCTTAAAAGCAAAGACGAAATTCCATGTGGAAAACACCTTTTCTATGCTAGAAGGAAAGGCAACATCTTTATCTTCAAGGACAAGAAGTTCAAGAAGACAGTATTCTCTTCAAGGACAGACTACCCTGGAGATCTTGTTAGAATAACTCATCTTTCCAGCTTCCTGTTTCATTCCACTCTATGTTGCTATAACAAGACACCACAGACTGGTTAACTTATAATGAACAGAAATGTATTTGGCTACTATTTCTGGAGGTGGGGAAGTCCCAGGGCAGGTGCTGGTGTCTGGTGAGGGCCTTCATGCTGCAGCAACCCATGGGGCAGGATGGAAGGACGAGAGAAGGCAATAGCGGGGAGCAGGAGGGTAAACTCAAGTGTGTAACAAGCACACTCACAATAACTAACCCACTTTGACACTCATCTGCTTCATAAGGACAGAGGCCTTGAGACATGAGGCCTCTCCAGGAGGCTCAGAGGATGGAGATGGAGGTCTGCCAAGCCTGCACTCCTCTCCCGGCTTTGTCTCCGTGGCCAGCCTGGCCGGATGGGTCTGACCCAGGCCAGGTCTCCTTCTCTCATAAGCCAAACCTGATACTGGCTGGACCTGGGAATGCTTGAGGCTGTCAGAACTGCCCAGGAGAGGAGAGGGTCTAGGAAGACATCAGAGGAGGAAGACCAGGCCTGGGGTCTGCAGCCTGGTGGGTGTCCTGGTGGGCTCCAGGAGATGGGCTCATGGTGCTGAACTAAGTGGACACCCTCAGGCAGGAAAACAGGAACCTTGACTTAAACTTCACACCTTATGTGAAAATCAACTCCAAATGAACCATAGGTTTAAATGTAATGCTTTTAGAAAAAACATAAGGAGAAAATCTTTGATATCTTTGATCTCTAGGGCTAGATGTGACACCAAAGGCATGATCAGTAAAAGGATAAAGTGATAAACTGGACTTTGAAAATTCATCAAAACGTAAAATCTGTGCTCTGTGAAAGACTGTTAAGAGGATGAAAACTACAGACGAAGAGAAAATATTTACAAACCACATATCTAAAGAAGATCCAGTATCTCGAATACAGAAAGAACTCTCAAAATCCCACAGCAAAAAAAATCCAATTATAAAATGCACAGAAGGTGGGGGGACATTTCACCAGGAGGATTTATAAAATGACAAATAAGCGCATGAAAAGATGTTCAATATTGTTGAGCTGTTAGGAAAATGCAAATTAAAACCATGGTGAAATATCACAACACAACACCTATCAGCATGGCTAAAATAAAAAATAGCATCAACACCAAATGCTGGTGAGGATGCAGAGAGACAATCCCCGACACACTCCCAGTGGGGGATGCAAAGTGGCTCAACCCTCAGAAAATAGTTTGATGGTTTCCAAAACATTAAACAAACACATAGCATATGCCCCAACAGCTGCATTGCTGGGCTTTCATGTCAAACAAGTGAAACTTACGTTTGCACAAAAACTACACACACACGTTTATGAGAGCTGTGTGCATAATAGCCCCACCTGGAAATAACCTGGGTGTTCTTCAAGCGAATGGTAAATGCAATGACATCCCCCTCATGCTGTGAAGAGCTACTCAGCAGTGGACAGGCACAAATCGTGGGCGACAGGACATCCTGCCTGTATTTCCAGGGAGTCACGCTGAGGGAGAGCCAACCCCCAAAGGTTACACATGTTACGATTCCACTCATGCAACGTGCTTGATGTGGAGAAGTATACAATTGGGGAACGGATTACTGGTTGCCAGGGATGGAGATGGGGGATGGGGGCAAGGGCACAGGTCTGTGTGGAGGGTGTGTGTGTAAGTGCACAGGAGGAGAACAGAGGGTGTCCAGGTGCAGTGTGTGTGTGCCAGTGTGCAAGCATGGCTGTGAGAGGCATCGCATGGACAGCTGTCTGTGCATGTCAGTGTGCTGTGCGTGCGCCAGTGTGCAAGCATGGCTGTGAGAGGCATCGCATGGACAGCTGTCTGTGCATGTCAGTGTGCTGTGCGTGCGCCAGTGTGCAAGCATGGCTGTGAGAGGCATCGCATGGACAGCTGTCTGTGCATGTCAGTGTGCTGTGCGTGCGCCAGTGTGCAAGCATGGCTGTGAGAGGCATCGCATGGACAGCTGTCTGTGCATGTCAGTGTGCTGTGCGTGCGCCAGTGTGCAAGCATGGCTGTGAGAGGCATCGCATGGACAGCTGTCTGTGCATGTCAGTGTGCTGTGCGTGCGCCAGTGTGCAAGCATGGCTGTGAGAGGCATCGCATGGACAGTTGTCTGTGCATGTCAGTGTGCTGTGCGTGCGCCAGTGTGCAAGCATGGCTGTGAGAGGCATCGTGTGCAGAACTATTTGTGCATGTGAGTGTGCTGTCTGTGTGTGTGCCAGTGTGCAAGCATGGATGTGAGAGGCATCGTGTGCAGAACTGTCTGTGCATGTCAGTGTGCTCTCTGTGTGTGCACTCAGGTGTGCAAGCATGGCTGTGAGAGGCATCACATGGAGAACTCCCTGTGCATGTCAGTGTGCTGTGTGTGTGCACTCAGGTGTGTTGTATGTGCCTGTCCACTTCACTCTTGGACTCTGACCCAAGATAGGTGACTGCTGGGGCCAAAATGCTTTCTGGAAAAGTGTGTGTCTGAAATGATGCTGGGAATGAGGACACAGGACTCTGTGGAAAGTGTTCATTTTACAGATTGTTTCTGCACCAGATGAAATATGCGGAATAAAGCCAGCCCTGCCTGCGGCTGCAGGGCACCCTTCAGACCCGAGTCAACACAGCCGCTAGTGAACTGCTTATGGAAATCTGGTTTCGTTTTAAGGTTAAACCTGAACTATGATAACCACATCTCCTACATCAAGGAACAGCACGTTCCTTTCAAATAGAGAGCTCTGCCTCAGAACACATTTAGAATATAACTCAATTAAACAAAATTAAGTCATGCACCACCTGTCAGAGCCGCAGCTACAACGTTTAGCAAAGCCCGGTTCCTCAGGCCTGCGAGTCACGGGTCAGTGCTGATTTTGTCTTTATTAACTGCAATTATCTCCCACTGTCCACCAGACAAGCGATGACCCGCTCTAGGAATCAGCTTACGAAGGGAAAGGGCAGGGCTCTTGCCACATCTTGATAGGATTGTTGCACATCTCTTTTACATATATGATTTTAAAACCAGCAGAAATAGAAATCTTTCATCACTACAAAGCTGAGTTACACGAATCCTGGTAGAGCTGACTCCAGCAAACGTTTGCACAGAAAAGCCCGAAGGGGCCTACCTCAGAAGTGTTCCTGAAAAAGATGGTGCCCCTCAGCCTCTGCACATCCCTGGTCAACCCTGACACGTGGTGTCCCGCACAGATGCTGTGCCAGCCAGGGAGGCCACCTCCCAGGCCAGTGGATCCGGGGGACACCACAGGGGACACCACAGTGCCCACCACAGCAGCCCAGAGTGGAAGCCTGGAGTGGAAGCCACAAGACTTTTCAAGGAAAGCTGGAAAAATGTTGTTTAAAACCAGAGGATGGAAATGCAGAGCGACAGAGCCAAAGGTCAGGCAGACTCTGTGGGCCTTGGTGAAAGGCCATACAGGCACACCAGCATCAGGCGTGCTGCAGGGATGTGCAGCTGACTGGGCACTGCCAGGAAGCATCACTTTGACAGGGGCAGGAGGTCCCCCACCTGGGGGAGGGGGTTGAAAAGAGCAGAGGGGGGACAGGGATAGGGCCATGTTGCCAGCTCGTGGGGGCATGGAGGATGGAGCCCGTGGCATAGGGCTCTGGGTACCAGAGGGCATCTGCCAGCTGATAAGGTCTGGAGGGTGAAGGCAGGTGACTGGCTGGGACAGAGCAGAGTGTGCTCTAGAGACGTGACTCGCCCGGAATGGCAGAATGCACACGCCCCTGGACACACCCCCAGGTGGTGGACGGGAACGCCCAGGCCCTCCAGTGAGGGACAGCAGCCTCAGACACTGCCTGGGCCCTGGGCAGTGACATTCATTCCTCTGAAGGATGGAAGCCGGGGCCTCTACTGACCACTGAGCCCCTGCCACCCAGTCCAGCCCAGGGGTCCCATGCATCCGCAGGGAGTGAGGAAAACGGTGCAGGCGGCCGGGATGCATTTCAGCAACAACGAACGTGCAGGGTCCTGAGAGTCCAGGTCCCTGTGCTGGTAAAGGGCCATTACTAGGAGCCGGTGTCTAGAAGGCAGGTGCTCCCTCTGCCAGGCATGACCCACCGGAAAATCAGAACCAGTGACTTCTGAATCATGGGGTTTAAAAAAATGTCTTTTGTAGGCCAGGTGCAGTGGCTCACACCTGTAATCCCAGCACTTTGGGAGGCCGAGGCAGTTGGACCACGAGGTCAGGAGATCGAGACCATCTTGGCCAACATGGTGAAACCCTGTCTCTACTAGAAAAACACAAAAGTTAGCTGGGCGTGGTGGTGCGCACCTGTAGTCTCAGCTACTCGGGAGGCTGAGGCAGGAGAATCACTTGAACCGGGAAGCAGAGATTGCAGTGAGCCAAGATCGCGCCATTGCACTCTAGCCTGGTGACAGAGCGAGACTCCGTCTCAAAAAAATTGTTTTTTATATTTATTTTATTCTCCTAACAGCAACGACTTTAGTATCAGCTGATTTCTTGCACAGACATGGCAGAAAAAGCTGGAACATTTGGAAAAGCCACAGAACACCATGAACTGGCGACTTAAGCCCACATCAGGGTCAGGTGTGAGGGGGAATGCAGCCGTTCAGGAGGAAGCTGGCAGAGCTCTCTGGATTTACCTTCTCTTGGGCCCTGGGATTTCTTCTTATTCCTGTGGAAAATCAGGAATCTGGACAAGGCTTCCATACACAAACTTACAAAAACAGCTCATGGTACTGAAAATGGATCTCAGGACTGCTCTTGCACAGCCCATCCAGAAGACGGGATCTGGTGCCCACGTCGGTGCCCATGTCCCTGCCCTGGCAGCCAGCACCTCTCCCAGTGCCGACCCTTATCTCTGCTGAGCTACCCACCCCACCCCTCAGGGCCCTTCCAGGCACCAGCATCCGCAGGCTGTGAGGC
This sequence comes from Ateles fusciceps, assembly GCA_036589455.1. Taxonomy (NCBI): domain Eukaryota; kingdom Metazoa; phylum Chordata; class Mammalia; order Primates; family Atelidae; genus Ateles; species Ateles fusciceps. Next base: position 2,493,148 of record JAZHEH010002481.1, on the reverse strand, counting down.
CTGGGCCCTCAGAGGCAGAGGTCTCCGTCCCCGAGCCCAGGAGGAGGCCACCGCCAGGGTGCCAGGTGGCACAGGTGGCATTTCCAGTACAAAGCACAAATCTGGCCATGGGGCACAGGGGCATTGCTGGGAAAACCAACCCTTGATTGGCGCCCTTGGAATGTGACCTTTTTTAAAGCTTGTCACTTTTACTTCATTTGCGTCTGATGCCAACACTTTCTCCCTGGGAACAGCAGCTTTGGCCTCCCCATTGGCAAGGGAACGTGCCCCCCTCGGCCGTAGGGAGCCAGTTGGCTTCCCTGAGGCAGAGAGCGCATCATCTGAGCTGTGAGGGGCACCACGCACGTGGGGACGGGAGCTCGGGTGGGTTTGCCCCACTCACCACCAGGTGTCAGAACTGGTTAATGAGACTTGGAAACACTCCTCATGGCGATCCTCATCGCCTCTCTCCTCACACCTTCCCACCCGTCTGCCTTCCTCCCTATGACCAGGAGCCATTCTCATGGCAAAAGCAGCGTCCGCGGGCAGGAACCGTCCCAGGGGCTTTGCCCCGACTGCCTCCCAGCTCGACCTGCTTGATCCTCCTCCTCACCCGGGTGCTGTTGTCACCCCAAATTCACCGATGAGGAAACTGGTGCAGAGTGGGGACCCGCCAAGGTGGGTTGGTGAGGAGAGTCCACAGTCCAGCTCCAGAGCCGACAGCCACTCTCACCAGCACACGCTGAGGCTAAGACGTGCAGTGAAGCCACGGATGCTTTTCACGAGCTTCAGCTATGAGTGGGGCTCGGCTACAGATGATGAGAAAACGTCCCAAATCTCAGGACATTAAGACCACGAAGGTTTCATGTCACTGTTGTCATCTTGGGCTATGCCCCCCCAGGTCCTCCCTGGGGCCCGCATGGCAGAGCCACCACTGCCATGGCCGTGGCCTTGGGCTGAGACATCCCTGGAAGGTGGAAGGTCACTGCCAAGTTGAATCCCAACCCCACTGTGGCTGTCACTCACCACATCAACCAACAGATGGTCATTGAAGGTGCTGATGGGTGGGGTTCCGCTAAGACACGCCTCGCTCGCCCCCTCGTCTTACCTAATGGACGTCCCCCTTGGTGACGCAGTGAACACGTGCTGGTGCTGAAGAAGAGTCGCAGTTCAGGCTCATCACAGACTCACCTGTAAATGACTCATCCTGAGGGGTAAATGGAAGTCCACGCAGTTTGCAATGCTGCCTCGCACGCGCTCAGCAGAAGACAGATGCCCACAGACGGCGCCGACGGAGGATTCCCGACACCCATGCAGTTTCTCTTTCAAAACCACAGCAACTGATTAGCAAGGGTGGGCCTCCCAGCAGGCTCCTCATCGTCACCACGGCCTCCCTGAGCCAGCGCCCCCCAGAGCAGACCCAGGGAGGCCCAGCCACACTACAAGGCACCCTCAGTGGCCAGGCCACATCAGCCCTGCTACCTCTGTGGGCCCTACAGTAGTGCCGCCTCCCCCTGGCACAGCAGGCACCGTCCCTGCTCTAAGGAACGTGGCAGAAGCTGCCACAGTGTGGGAGATGGTCTGGCCATGACCTATGACCCCACGGCTTCTAGAGGGAGGGGATACATAACCTCCTGTACACCAACGGTGGTCAGACACAGCTGACTTCCACTGACAAAACCCACCCAAAGCATTAATTCTCAGCTCCTTCTATTTCAGAGAAAAGCAAATCTTCACAAATGCATCTGGATCCACGCTAGAACAGAGGCCACGTGCCCAGACCCATCTGCCATGGAGGGCCTCATCGTGAGAGTCTCCACCCAGGTGTGCCTTGAGCTTGCCGGGTGTGTGGCCGGGCTGTTGCTGGGACGGCTCAGGGTCATCACAGCACGAGGCTGCACTTAGGGTCCTCATGGGGCGAGGAGGGGGCTCTTGCTGCCACCTGTAGGTCCCCTAGAGCTTCCCCTTCCCACGTTCAGGCCCCAGGCTCCCAGGCTGCAGGCCCTCTGTCCTGGCCACACACACCTGTAGGTCCCCCGAGCTTCCCCTTCCCAGGCTCCCAGGCTCCCAGGCTGCAGGCCATCTGTTCTGGCCACACAGTTGGTTATGCTGAGGCCCCTTAGTTCACTGTCTTGGTCCCCATCAGCATGGCCTTGTGAAAGTTACCCCCAGACACTCACTTGTCCCATCACCTGGGGGTGGCCAGGGACTTCCGGTGATGCATGGGTGTGGTTGGAGCTGGCCTGTCCAGCCTCAAGGACACCACAGTTGCATTGGCTGAGGCTGTGGGGCCAGAGGACCCACAAGGATGTGACCACAGAGCGAGACCTGCAGAAACAGACCCTGCTCTGGAAGGACAGAGGGGCCGGCATGGAATCTCGGACTCTGGGCTGAGGGGGTGGCAGCCCTGGGGATCCTGGATGCCAGGGGTCCTGGGAAGGGCGCCTAGTGAGCAGCGTCCACGCCTCAGCCCAGGGACCCAGGATGGTGTTCTCAGCAGCGATCTTGGTTGGCTCCCCAGGCTGAGGAGTCCAATGAGCTGCTTCCAGCTTCTGCCACCAGCACCCCCACACCCTCCACCTCCTCCTCTGTACCCCACCAGCACCCCCACACCCCACCACCTACTCCTCTGCACCCCACCAGCACCCCCCACACCCGCCACCTCCTCTTCTGCACCCCACCAGCACCCCACACCCTCCACCTCCTCCTCTGCACCCCACCAGCACCCCCACACCCGCCGCCACCTCCTCCTCTGCACCCTACCAGCACTCCCACACCCGCCACCTCCTCCTCTGTACCCCATCAGCACCCCTGCATCCACCACCTCCTCCTCTGCACCCCCACCAGCACCCCCACACCCTCCACCTCCTCCTCTGCACCCCACCAGCACCCCCACACCCTCCACCTCCTCCTCCACACCCAGCCAGTCTGAGCCTTGGGGACCCAACTGATGCCATAGCCCATGCTGAGGCTGGAACCTGGGACAGTCACGGCGCCGTCCACCCTCTATACTCAAGTTTCACAGGCAGGACACCTACACAACACCCTGAGTGAAGGATGCTGCCCTCAGGACACAGTCTGGCAGGGTAGCCTGGGATGAGGCCACCACGGCTGCCCCTTTTGCGGGAACGTCCAGCAGCCTCCATTGCTTGGGTGGTGGGATTTAGGTTTCAGGGAAAAGTAGTCTTTGATTGGGTGGCCCCCAGGTCCCCTGTCTCCCTGTTAACTGACATGAGTCCCCTCACCATCTCCCACTGTGAGCAGGGCCAGACAACTATGGGGTGGAGGCCGACCCAGCAGCCACGAAGTAGAGGCCGACCCAGCAGCCACGGGGTGGAGGCCAACCCTGCTCCTGCGTCCTCACCCAGGATCCTGCAGGAGGTCAGAAGGGACCTGGGCTAAGGAAAAAATGAGAGTAACAGTTCTGCTGAATAAAAGCATGCAATTATAGAAAACGAAAGCCTATAGTTCTGATTACTAAATTATGCCGCACCTGTCCATTTTCCTATATACTAATAAATCAGATAGAGACGGCAGTTTTTAACGGAAGAGCAGGCAATTACTTCTTCCGCACGTTTTTCTTTAATGAGCATGTAAACAGTGCGCTGTGGATCACTGCGACTGCAATAGAACACACAAACATCGCTCCAGCTTCGGACACCCCTGACCAGCGCCTTCGTGGCTCCTTCTGCTTTTATTGAACAGACGTTTATTAAGTGGAGGCAGAGTCCGGAGCCCAGACCTGCCCATCCGGGAGCAGGATGAGGACTGGAGGGGAGGGAAGGCCCCGAGGGGCGGTGCAAACTCGCCGGCCCCCCCACTCACCCTGCGACCACTGGGCTCAGCTCCAGCCCCCTTTGTCGTCCCCTGGGTCTGGTGTGCAGTGCGAGGGCACTGATCTCATGGGGTCGTGTGAGGGCCCAGAGCAGGTCACCCTGCGGTGCGGGTCACAGAGGGTTTCCCGTAGGTGGTGGTGCCGAGGGGTCTGGGTAAAGGGAGGCAGGCAGGACCCGAGAGCCAGCAGTAGAACCTCTTAGAGTCTCTGTAGTCGTGTCTAAAGAATGAACTGAACACAACACAGCAGTGTGTCCCACGGGAACACAGCAGGGACTCTCAGGCCTTGTGCCCACCCAGCTCCGCGCCCTGCTCTGGCCAGGCCTCAGGGAGTGGAGACACAGGCCTCAGGCCACCTCTGGCCCCTCCCAGGGTTTCTGCAGTTATAAATTAGGGGATCGTCTAAGGACATCCCCCTCCCTCAACACCCCTGCCCGCCACAGACACCACCTGACCCAGGTGGCCCTCAGGAGCTCTCAGGGGTCCTGGCCCTGGGCTGAGAGCAGCCGGCGACCTGGGGCCCCTCAGCCTCACTGCCCGCCTTCCACCGCTGCTTCCAAGTCAGGAGCTGGTCCCGGCCCAAAGCCCCGCAGTGTGTGGATGCTGACGAGCATCTGTGTCTCCTGACGGAGTCACGCCTGGCGCCTGGACCGTGGCTGCAGGTGGGGGCCCCAGGCCTGGCCAGAGGAGACAGAGGATGTGAGCTCCGGTCCCAAACCCGAGTCCCCGCAGACAGCGCTGGTGGCTCTGGAAGCTGCTGAGTGGCAGGCAGGGGCGGAGCCGAAACACGGATGCTGCACAGGGCGTGAAACGACCTCCAGCAAAGTGCCTTCCATGGCGGATGTCGCTCCGGGCGCAGACCCCGCTTGTTTTAAAGGGATGCCCTCGAAAGCCCGAGGAACGCAGCTGACTCCAAAGAAATCAATACACCAATTGCTTCTGCCCACCCTGGATGTCCCTCACCATAACAACGTCCCCATGAGTCTCGCTGCCTCGTCCACGCCCCTGGGCACGGCACTGTGAGGTGGGTCTTGGCCCCGCCTGGCCTGGGGGACTTGCTTGGGCCAGTCGATGTGGCAGAGACGCCCTGTGAATTTCTGAGCCGGTGTCCACAGCTGGGCAGCGTCCTGTGCCCTCCCCGGAACACTGAGGCCGTGGCCACAAAGAAGCCCCACCTCACAGCCAGCAAGTGGGCCGTCGCGGCTGCAGCCCCCACGGCTGTGGCCAGGCGGTGGCGTGGACTCCAGAGGGTCAGTCAGAGGTGCCCGGGGCCCTCCGGGCTGCTGTAAGAAAGTAGCTTAGGCTGCGCGGCTTCTGAGCAGCAGAGGCGTGGGCCAAGCGCAGCGGCTCGCCCCGGTCATCCCGGCGCTTTAGGAGGCCGAAGTGGGAGGACCCCCGAGGCCAGGAGTTTGAGATGGGCCTGGGCAACACAGTGAGAATCTAGCTCCACAAAACAAGGATTTGAAAACTGAAAAGGAGGCTGAAAGTTCTGTCATCCCCGCGCTTTGAGAGGCCGCTGGGAGGATCACTTGAGTTCAGGAGTTTGAGACCAGCCTGGGCAACATAGACCCCGTCTCTACTAACCATTTACAAACGTAGCCAGGCAGGGTGGTGTGAGCCGGGGGGTCCCAGCTTCTGGGGAGGCTCGGGCAGGGGGATCGCTTTCACGTGGGAGGCCAAGGCGGCAGTGAGCCACGTTCACACCCCTCCTCCAGCCCGGGCGGCAGAGCAGGACCTCGTCTCAAAAATACATTTTCAGAGAAGGAAAAACAAATAACAACAAAAGTGTATTTCTCATAGTACTAGAGGCTGGGAAATGCAAAATCAGGGGCTGGGAGACAAGGTTCTGGTGCGGGCGCGTTCCTCACGGCCCCCCACAGACGCTGCATTTCTACAAACCCCCCATTCCCCACGGCCCCCCATAGACGCCGCGTTCCTCACAGACCCTCACAGACCCCGCGTTCCCCCACAGACCCCGCATTCCCCCACAGACGCCGCGTTCCCCACAGACGCCCCGTTCCTCACAGACCCTGCGTTCCTCACAGACCCCTCGTTCCCCACAGACGCCTCGTTCCTCATAGAACCTCACAGACGCCCCGTTCCTCACAGACGTCCCGTTCCTCACAGACCCCCGCGTTCCTCACAGACGCCTCGTTCCTCACAGACGCCCCGTTCCTCACAGACCCCGCGTTCCTCACCAACCCCGAATTCCTCACAGACAGACCCCATGTTCCTCAGAGACGCCCCGTTCCTCATAGAACCTCACAGACGCCCAGTTCCTCACAGACATCCCGTTCCCCACAGACGCCTCGTTCCCCACAGACGCCCCGTTCCCCCACAGACCCCGCGTTCCCCACAGACGCCCCGTTCCCCCACAGACGCCCCGTTCCTCAGAGACCCCGCGTTCCTCACAGACCCCTCGTTCCTCACAAGCCCCGCGTTCCCCACAGACGCCCCGTTCCCCACAGATGCCCCGTTCCCCACAGACCCCTCGTTCCCCACAGACGCCCCATTCCCCACACAGCCCCGCGTTCCCCACAGACGCCCCGTTCCCCACAGATGCCACGTTCCCCACAGTCGCCCCGTTCCCCACAGACCCGCGTTCCCCACAGACCCCTCGTTCCTCGCAGACCCCTCGTTCCTCACAGGTCCTGCGTTCCCTCACAGACCCTCGTTCCTCACAGACGCCCCGTTCCTCACAGACCCCGCGTTCCTCACAGACGCCTCATTCCTCACAGGTGCCTCATTCCTCACAGACCCTCAGAGACGCCCCGTTCCTCAGAGACACCTTGTTCCTTAGAGATGCCTTGTTCCTTCAGACCCTCACAGACACCCCATTTCTCACAGACCCTGAGTTCCTCAAAGACCCTGCGTTCCTCACAGACCCTCACAGATGCCCTGTTCCTCACAGATGCCCGGTTCCTCACAGAAGCCCCGTTCCTCAGAGATGTCCCTTTCATCACAGATGCCCCGTTTTTCACAGAGCCTCACAGACCCCATGCTCCTCACAGACACCTCGTTTCTCACATACCCTGCATTCCTCACAGACCCCAATAGACGCCCCATTCCTCACAGACACCTCATTCCTCACAGAGGCCTCAATCCTCACAGACGCCCCGTTCCTCACAGACCCTCACAGACACCCCGTTTTCTCACAGACGCTGCATTCCTTACAGACTCCCCTGTTCATCACTGACCCTGTGCCTTCAGTGTGTCCTTGTGCGTAGAAGGGGCAGGGAGCCCCCCAGCCTCTTTCTTGAGGGCCCCCATTCATGGGGGCTTGACCTCATGCTCTCATCGGCCTCCCCAAAGCCCCAGCATCACCTCAGGTGTCACGGCTTCAGCACATGAATCTGGGGGCGAGCAACATTCAGGCCGCAGCAGGGTGTGCGTGACCACAGCCCGGCCTTCAGGTACACTGAAGGGCAGGACGGGGTCCCCCAAGCCCTGGACGAAGCCAGCCAGCTTTCCTGGGGCAGAGCAGAGGCGCCTGTGGCTGTGGCTGCAGTTTCACAGCCTGGGAGGGTGGTGAGTGCCTTGTTTCTAAGACAGGACACTGCTGATTTATGAGGCCTTGGGTGAGGTGCCACTGAAAGCCACGTGCCAGCCTGGCAGGCGTCGGGGCCTCCGTTCTGCAGAACGGACGCGGCGGCTGGTGGGGCCCACAGCCCTCCTGGGGCAGTGCCTGGGGTGTGTGTGTTCTGCGCCCTCCTCCTGGCTACGGGGCCCGCCAACATGGGAGCGTGAGTGCCAGGCAAGTTTGTCCCAGCAACGTGAGCTCGGGCTTGCAGGTCACAGGAAGATGATGGTGACAGAAACAGCAAGAAGAAACCCCACCTCCCACTCCAGCAGCTGCCAGCACACAGCACAGCCCGGGAAACCAGCTGCACCTCAGCCAGGGCCTCTCCACCTCCCCAACCCCCTCTTTCCACCCGAAGAAAGTGGGTCAGGAGCTGCAGGGTGGGGGGCCTGCTTCTCTGACTGCCCGCAGCCTTGCCTGGCGTCTCACTCAGACCCTCACTGAGGAAACAGGTGCCCAGCTGCAGACCACACAGCCTTGATTAAAGAGACAAGGTCTCTGCTGGCCCCGGGTAGACTCTATCCAGGTCGGACAGAGGGGCTCCAGGCACCGTGGTCCATCGGCGCCTGCATTTCCTTCTATCATAAATCATTCCACTTTCGAGCAGAGAATGGGAGTCCCCCCCCAGAACATGCACACATTTCCTGCGTATTCTTTCTTTGGACCTTTATTTGGGTCTGGATCAGTGTGGAAATTCCCCGTGCGGGAAGGTTTCCTTGGCGATCATGGTCCCTGGAGGTGCCGTCAGTGTGGCTGGCTGTCCAGCCTGGTCAGTCCTGGGGCCACAGCAAGCTCAAGGGCTGGGTGAGCTGCCGAGGCCCAGGCCTCACCTCCTTTTCCATCAGCGGTTGAGGGGGAGACCGACTTGCTGCCAGGCCTGCGCCAGGGGTGGTACACAGTGAGCACCTGCAAGGACCCGCACAGCCACTGCAGTGGGAAACAGAAGCGAGAGGTGAGAATGAGGGAGTGGGAGGCTGCCATGTCAGGAACACCCCCAGGGAGGTGGGCACCAGGAATCTAGGGGCAGGAGGGCCCCAGCAGCTGTGACAGGGAGCCCCAGCCATGGGGATGTGCAGCTCCCATGATGGGGAGTGTGGCGTGGGTCTCAGGCTTCATGAGAATGGAGCTCCCTCCCCTGACAGCCCATCTAATTTTTAATGGCTTCGTTAGCATTAAAAAATAACATAACAAGTTCTTACACAAATCATGGGCAATTGGATGTAACAGCTAAAGATGCTTTAGGAAACACGTTTAACCAATGGTGAAACCATTTGGCACAGTGCCCAGTGCTGAGCGCTCCGACTGCTTGGGGAACACACGGTGTGGGTCTCCTCCGCCAACAGAGGCAAAGCATCTCATGCCCTCTTCCAATGAGGCACGGAGCCCCAGGGACTGGTAGAGCCCTGTCACACACGTGGCCACATGCACACGGGGTCTCAGGACTGGTAGGAGCCCATCACACATGTGGTCACACACATGCGGTGTCTCAGGACTGGTGGGAGCCCATCGCACACGTGATCACACACACAGGGTCCCAGGACTGGTGGGAGCCCATCACACACGTGGCCACATGCATGAGGGGTCTCAGGACTGGTGAGAGCCTGTCATGCTCGTGGCCACACACACGCAGGGTCTAGGACTGGTGGGAGCCCATCACACACATGGTCATATGCACGCAGGGTCTCGGGACTGGTGAGAGCCTGTCATGCTCGTGGCCACATACACGCAGGGTCTCAGGACTGTGGGAGCCTGTCCCACATGTGGCCACATGTACACGGGGTCTCAGGACTGGTGGGAGCCCATCACACATGTGGTCACACACACAGAGGGTCCCAGGACTGGTGGGAGCCCGTCACACACGTGGTCACACACACAGAGGGTCCCAGGACTGGTGGGAGCCCGTCACACACGTGGCCACACACACAGAGGGTCTCAGGACTGGTGGGAGCCCGTCACACACGTGGTCACACACACAGAGGGTCCCAGGACTGGTGGGAGCCCGTCACACACGTGGCCACATGCATGCAGGGTCGCGGGGAGAGGAGGGTGAGAAGGGTAGGATGTGCATGATGGAAAATGCCTGTTTAGCAAAGGAAGATGCCTCCCATCCGTGAGCTCGGCTGTCACTGCAGGAAAGCAGGAAAAAGAGCAAATTAAATTCAGAGCAAGCAGAAAGAAAGTGAATAATAAAGATGAGAGCAAAAACCAATGACACGGAAAACAGAAAAGCAACAGAAAATATTGACGAAACCACAATCTGGTTCTTTGAGAATATCAATACAATTGATAAATCTCTAGCTGCAATGAGCAGGAAATAAAAAGGAGGAAAATACAAAATAACAATATCAAGAATGAGAAAGTTACTTACAATAAAATAAAATATTTTATCTATTCTGCAAGGCCCAGCTTTTTTGCAGAATAGACCCATGGCTTTATCAGTCAGACTTTATGGCAGTTAAAAATGTTTGAAAGACGCGGTGAGCAGAATGAGAAGGCAGGAGGCTCAGCAGCTGTGACCGTCGGCGGTGCGCGCGTCTGGCGAGGGAGGTGGATCTAGAGTAGATGAGGAACTCGTCACCCGGTAATAAGATGATGAACCTGATGCAGATACCCCAACTTCCAACAGACACTGCATTCACCAAAGAGCACACGCACATGGCCGGTGAACACACAAAGCAACAGTGCACAGCGTTCATCTGCGTGGAAATGCGCACTGAAGCACAACGCACCTGATAGAAAGGCTGAAACTACAAACACAAACGCCGACCAGGCAAGGCCTGCTTAGGGCGGGAGGCGCCGGAACCCTGGTGCTCTGCTGGCGGGAAGGTCAAGCGGAGCAGTCACTTGGAGAACAAGTTGGCAGCTTCCTGCAGTTAGACAGTGCGTGTCACCTACAACCCGCCTGTCCCACTTCCAGTTTCTTCTCCAAGAGACATAAGAACCTGTTCCCACCCAGACTTACAAAAAAAATATGGATAGCAGCTTATACGTCGTGGTGAAGATGCCAAATAGCCCAGGTGTCCCTCAGCAGGTGAGTGGACACACACAGTGGCACATCTGTGGGACAGGACACGGCTCAGCGAAGGAACGGATACACTCACGACACTCACCGAGCACCACGGTGACTCCAAGAGCCGAGGGAGGAGCCAGCCCGGGTACCACCGCATGCGGGCCACGCCCACAGAGTCCTGCAGAAGACACGGCCCAGCTTCCTTGCAGAACAGACTCATGGCTGCCAGGGGCTGAGAGTGGGCACATTTAGCGCCCAGGGGCCTGAGAAATCTTTTGGTGCGAAGAAGATAGTCGTGTTCTGATTGTGGGGTCACAGTGGTGAGAGCATCCACCAAAATGCGTCAAACTGCCCCTCGAACACGTGCGTTTCATTGTCCGTAAAGTACACCTCGATACGGTGGATTAAATGAATGAATTGTTGCTGTGTACCAGGCCTTCAAAGCACCTAGTACCACCGTTGCCCCACACAGTCTTTCTCCCAAGGTAAGAATTCCCATTCTTCAGCCACCAGCTCCAGACCAGGGCACAGAGAGGGGGAACAGCAGCTTACACCCCCCACCCCCCACCCCACCCCACCCCACCCCTGCTACCTAAGGCCCTTCCCTGTAAGGTCAGCACCACCCATCTTGCCTCAGGCCCCTCCCTGTAAGGTCAGCACCCTTCACCCCCCACCCCACCTCAGGTCCCATCCTGTAAGGCCAGCACCCCCATTCCACTTCGGACCCTCCCTGTAAGGTCAGCACCCCCGCATCCTGCCTTAGGCCCCTCCCTGTAAGGTCAGCACCCTCCACCTCCACCCCGCCTCAGGCCCCTCCCCTGTAAGATCAGCACCCCCACCCTGCCTCAGGTCCCATCCTGTAAGGTCAGTGCCCCCATTCCACTTCAGGACCATCCCTGTAAGGTCAGCACCCCACCATCCCACCTCAGGCCCCTCCCACTAAGGTCAGCACCCTCCACCCCCACCCGGCCTCAGGCCCCTCCCTGTAAGGTCAGCACCTCCCACCCCACTTCAGGTCCCTCCCTGTAAGGTCAGCACCCCCCCCACCCTGCCTCAGGCCCCTCCCTGTAAGGTCAGCACCCCCCACCCCACTTCAGGTCCCTCCCTGTAAGGTCAGCACCCCCCACCCTGCCTCAGGCCCCTCCCTGTAAGGTCAGCACCCCCCCACCCTGCCTCAGGCCCCTCCCTGTAAGGTCAGTACCCTGGGCCACAGGCACCTCCCCCCCACCTCAGGCCCCCCAATAAAGTCAGCCTCAGCCTAGGCACCCGGCTGCTGGTGGCGCCCCCTCGTGCGGCAGGAATCCCGTGCCGTGCTCCCCACATTCAGTGCTGGAGATGCACAGAACCCTGCAGGTCAGCCACCCCTCAGGCTGCGCCCTGCTGCAGTGGTGCCGAGAGACCAGGCAGCCCTCGGAGGGTTGGGAGGTGGATTCGCTTCCTGTGACCACGTCTCAGCAGAACCCTGGTGATAACCAGCAGATTCAAAACCCGGGCACTGTCATCTGGCTCCGTGAATGGTGATTATGTCACTTGTTTCCTCTTAAGCTCCGCACGCCTGGCATTCATTCTGTTTCCAAATCCGTTCCCGTGTTCCGTTTTCAGCTGGTTCCAGTTAAATGTGCATTTTGTTTATTGGGTATAATTTGGCTGCACAGTTAAAACACGTCTTGATGAAGAGCGGATTTAACGCGGGATGTGGATTGCCGGCGATGGATATAGTATCCTCTACCCATGTTTTTTTAAACCCCCTCTGGCTTGTTAAGTGTGAATGATGCCTTGGAGCGGAGCCTGGGCTGGGCTTCCGCTGGACACAATTAGCGTCGAGGACAAGGCCGAGCACACGAGTGGACAGGGCTTGTGTGCGGGGTGGGGGTTGCTCAGGGTCTCTGCCTCCCCAGGCCCGAGTGTAAGAGGTGCTCTCCTGGTCGGGTGCGGCAGCTCAGGCCTATAGTCCCAGCTACTTGAGGGGCTGAGGCAGGAAAATCACTTGAACCCAGGAAGCGGAGGTGGCAGTGAGCCAAGATCACAGCTCCATTGCACTCCAGCCTGGGTGACAAGAGTGAAACTCTGTCAAAAAAAAAAAAGGTGCTATCCCCAGAAGACTCCAGGGGCCGTGTCTTCCTGAGATGCCCAGTCCTACCTTCCGGGTGCCTGGATGGCACCAACGCATTTCCAGTCTCTCACAAGTGGCCAGCTCTTCCTGCTGCCCCTCGGGATGGCCCCAGCACATCCTTGGGACAGGTGTTCTCATCAGCTGAGACTCTCACTCACGCTAGCGTCTGAGCACCACTAACCTCCTCCTCCCATGATCTCAAGACTTTATGAATGGATTTCTCCTCAAAGTCCATGAGGGAGACCAGTGAGACCACTGATGTCTCAACCTCTTTTCATTTCTAGAATTGGCAATGAAAATCTGGGACAGTCACTATCGGGTCTGAATTACCATGGCAGTTGTTCACAAGAATTTACACGTGATAGCACATCAAAGTTCCTCACTCAAGCTGCAGTTCTCACCCGTGGTGTCACACCCCAACATTCTTGGGTAATTTTCGCAGAATCAGGTCATGTGGGCTGAGCCACAGGTGCCACGTCCAGCAGGCCACACAGAAGAGTGAAATGAAGATGCCGTGGACAAGCCAGCCTCCATTCCCAAAGGATAGTGAGACCAAGGCATTCTCAGATAAAGCTCTTCAGACAGGAGGGCCCTGGCCCCAAAAGTCCAACTTGACACACACCAAGAATGCC